>CM067169.1:49659117-49718071 GCA_034093135.1 Erigeron breviscapus
CGTTTCCGCAAATGATAATATATATCTTTCGATCATGTACAGTACAACTATATGATTCATATATTTGTGTGTACGGCAAGAACATTTGTGTAAAGATCATTATTAATAGCCCTTTAAACATAACTAATAACTACTAATCAACTGGGTGGCCTACTTTTTTTTTTTTAGAACGGCATAAAATTTTATTACTAAAAGATCGACTAACAAGGTGCTAGTGATCCAAGAAGTTCAAATACAAATACAAGAGAAAGAGGCTAAAGCCAAATAAAGTTACAAAATAACGAAACAAAACCACCGAGGGGAATCACACATAGTACAACTTGAACCAACAAAAAACCGAGTCATACCCGCTGAAGGAAGGGATTCGAAACCCAATTGGGCCAAGGAACTCTGTGTTTCTTCCCCCTGTTAGTTGTCCATAAAAACGAAGTAGCCACCAAATCATTAAAGAGATCTCGACTTTTTTCACGAGTGTCATTATGCACACAATTATTCCTTGCTTTCCAAATAAGCCACCACCACGTAAACAAGATAGCCTTCAGTGTATAGTCTTTAATCCGGTCCAGTTTCAAGCCATCACTCCAGCTCAACAACTCTTTTGGTGACACAGCAGGTAAGTCGAACCCAATCCATTTCTT
Organism: Erigeron breviscapus; assembly: GCA_034093135.1. NCBI lineage: Eukaryota > Viridiplantae > Streptophyta > Magnoliopsida > Asterales > Asteraceae > Erigeron > Erigeron breviscapus. The sequence continues at coordinate 49,659,756 of CM067169.1, forward strand.
AACAAAGTTTCTCGTATCCGTCACCAAGTAACCGGGTGGCCTACTACTTCTTATTTGTTGATGTTTCGGCCTTGTCATCTTAATCTTTTGGTGGCACTACAAGAAATCCTGCTTTTAGCGACGCCCAAAGTCGTCGCCAATACCCACATTTGTCGTCGCAAAACCGGTTAGCGACGACAGTAGAGACGACAATCAAGCGTCGCTGAAAGTTCGTCTCCTATGACTTTTAGCGACGCCTTTTGCGACGCCGAGAAATGGGACCCACGGATGGAAAAAATAAAGGAAAAAGAAAATGAAAATTAATTTCGCGACGGATTTCGCGACGACAATGGCGTCGCTAACTTTCTTAAAAAATAAAGGAAAAAGAAAATAAAAATTAATTTTGCGACGGATTTCGCGACGACAATGGCGTCGCTAACTTTCTTAAAAAATAAAGGAAAAAGAAAATAGAAATTATTTTTGCGACGGATATCGCGACGACAATGGCGACCCACGGATGGAAAAAATAAAGGAAAAAGAAAATGAAAATTAATTTCGCGACGGATTTCGCGACGACAATGGCGTCGCTAACTTTCTTAAAAAATAAAGGAAAAAGAAAATAAAAATTAATTTCGCGACGGATTTCGCGACGACAATGGCGTCGCTAACTTTCTTAAAAAATAAAGGAAAAAGAAAATAAAAATTAATTTCGCGACGGATTTCGCGACGACAATGGCGTCGCTAACTTTCTTAAAAAATAAAGGAAAAAGAAAATAAAAATTAATTTCGCGACGGATTTCGCGACGACAATGGCGTCGCTAACTTTCTTAAAAAATAAAGGAAAAAGAAAATAAAAATTAATTTCGCGACGGATTTCGCGACGACAATGGCGTCGCTAACTTTCTTAAAAAATAAAGGAAAAAGAAAATAAAAATTAATTTCGCGACGGATTTCGCGACGACAATGGCGTCGCTAACTTTCTTAAAAAATAAAGGAAAAAGAAAATAAAAATTAATTTCGCGACGGATTTCGCGACGACAATGGCGTCGCTAACTTTCTTAAAAAATAAAGGAAAAAGAAAATAGAAATTATTTTTGCGACGGATATCGCGACGACAACGGCGTCGCTAACTTTTTAAAAAATAAAGGAAAAAGAAAATGAAAATTATTTTGCGACGGATATCGCGACGACAACGTAGTCGCTAACTTTTTTAAAAAATAAAGGAAAAAGAAAATGAAAATTAATTTAGCGTCGGATTTAGCGACGACAATGGGACGCACGGATGGAAAAAATAAAGGAAAAAGAAAATGAAAATTAATTTCGCGACGGATTTCGCGACGACAATGGCGTCGCTAACTTTCTTAAAAAATAAAGGAAAAAGAAAATAAAAATTAATTTCGCGACGGATTTCGCGACGACAATGGCGTCGCTAACTTTCTTAAAAAATAAAGGAAAAAGAAAATAAAAATTAATTTCGCGACGGATTTCGCGACGACAATGGCGTCGCTAACTTTCTTAAAAAATAAAGGAAAAAGAAAATAAAAATTAATTTCGCGACGGATTTCGCGACGACAATGGCGTCGCTAACTTTCTTAAAAAATAAAGGAAAAAGAAAATGAAAATTAATTTTGCGACGGATTTCGCGACGACAATGGCGTCGCTAACTTTCTTAAAAAATAAAGGAAAAAGAAAATGGAAATTATTTTTGCGACGGATTTCGCGACGACAATGGCGTCGCTAACTTTCTTAAAAAATAAAGGAAAAAGAAAATAAAAATTAATTTCGCGACGGATTTCGCGACGACAATGGCGTCGCTAACTTTCTTAAAAAATAAAGGAAAAAGAAAATAAAAATTAATTTCGCGACGGATTTCGCGACGACAATGGCGTCGCTAACTTTCTTAAAAAATAAAGGAAAAAGAAAATAAAAATTAATTTCGCGACGGATTTCGCGACGACAATGGCGTCGCTAACTTTCTTAAAAAATAAAGGAAAAAGAAAATAAAAATTAATTTCGCGACGGATTTCGCGACGACAATGGCGTCGCTAACTTTCTTAAAAAATAAAGGAAAAAGAAAATAAAAATTAATTTCGCGACGGATTTCGCGACGACAATGGCGTCGCTAACTTTCTTAAAAAATAAAGGAAAAAGAAAATAAAAATTAATTTCGCGACGGATTTCGCGACGACAATGGCGTCGCTAACTTTCTTAAAAAATAAAGGAAAAAGAAAATAAAAATTAATTTCGCGACGGATTTCGCGACGACAATGGCGTCGCTAACTTTCTTAAAAAATAAAGGAAAAAGAAAATAAAAATTAATTTCGCGACGGATTTCGCGACGACAATGGCGTCGCTAACTTTCTTAAAAAATAAAGGAAAAAGAAAATAGAAATTATTTTTGCGACGGATATCGCGACGACAACGGCGTACCTAAGTTACCACAACTAAAGTGTCCAAAAGCTAGCGTTACCAAAAGATCGAAGTTAAAGTATCATAGGGGGAACATACATTCTAAGAGTTAAACATGTCAAAGATTACCATAGTTTTATCGAAAGCAAGTTTCACAACAAATATTCAAGCATCCGCCGACCCATCATCTTCACCTCCATCATCTTCCTCGCTATCACTATCCTCGTCATCCTCCAAATCATCTTCCTCGTAATCTACATTCTTCGAGGTTGACGGGTCCATACCAAGCTTCTTCCAAAGGGGTGCGGTATAGGTTGCAACATACTCCTTCATCTCATCAGTTGTGTACATGGGCTGAGAACGGCTACAAGAGGCCTCACCTACAAAGGCGGACTGGGGCAGTTTACGTCCATACCCCCGGGCCCACCCACGGCGCGGCTGCAGCACCTCCTCCATGATCTCCTCCTCAGTTAACATGCAATTCGGGTCATCTTTCATTTCCATCATCCGCCTCTACATGGTTACAAGACAAAAATACGATTAAGTTATATATATGTGAATATTGTATGTTAAACATAAACGTTATACAAGTAATAAAAACATACATGAAATTCCTCGGCCTCGGGCTCGGTAAATCTACCCTTCTTGGTCCTGTGGCGTTTGTAAAGTTCAATTGGGCTAACGCCTTTCTGTAAACACATGAAAAAAATATAAGGTTAGTATTTTTTTTTACAATTTCACAAGTATACTGTAAAAACAAAATAACTTACGTTATTGAATCTGATCTGAGCCGCGTTCTTTCTTCCATGACGGACAATGATCGTTTGTTTTGACCGACATTCCTTGTTAGCAGCAGACCGTCTCTGGAAAGCATCCGAAAGCTTGAAGTCTACAAACTTTTGCCAGTAATCAGCAGACACATTTCCAGGAGGCGATGTCCTAAGTGCAGCGCCATTCTTTACCCACCTCGAGCCTCAAAGTGGGTTTGGCTAAACTTGTACTTCTGATCTCGATATATCTTTGCAAAGTACTTATTCAACCCAATCTTGATTCGATTCCCTTGCGGGCCATAGATATGGAAGTCCACATCATACCAAGCCTGCAAAATATAAGTAATAATAAGACAACTTTATACTTTCACAAAATATAACAAATATTGCACTAAAAAACACTTAACCTGCAGCTCGTCGAAGATGGTACAGGTATGTTGGGGAGGGATGGACGCCCAGGAAGGATAGTAATACGGGATCTTTGAGATGATTGTCCCGACCAGGGAATTAAAGTTGTCGTTGTTATCACCAACAGCAATGTAGGTCCCTCTTGGCCCCTTTTCAAAGTCGATGTCCAGGAGGTCTTTGGACGACTTTTTGTGTGTCGCCTTCAAGCTAAGGTTTTTGTTCTTCTTTCGCCCTTGCTTTGCGCCTACAAATATCAGATGGACAAATAAAAAATACAAGTAATTAAATTCAGCTAAAACAAATCAAACATACATGTAATTAAATTCATGTAAAGAGAATGGTACACAAATTTGTCATACCGCTCGCCGCACACCCCGATTGTGGTTGCCAATTACCATGACCACCTGGGGGATCAACCCCACAGTCGCCGCCGTGAGACGAGGGGAGCACCGCTGCCATCTGTAAAAATTACAAGTATACAAACATAATGCCAATTAGAACGTAATTAATATTCGTTTAAATAATACATGTTTACATCAATCAAGATCAAACAATTTATCATAGGCTACAATAATGTCTTTTACAAATTACAACACAATATCAATCAGAATCATAACTAATATCCACGTGTGGTTCACATTCATTATCCACATCGTCGTCTGAGTGTTCATCTATGTCATCATCATCCGTGTCACCATCATCTGTGTCATCATCGTCGTCTAGCGGATCATCTTCCATGGCATTTTCCATAGCGGGAGCATCTTCAATTACTATTGGTTCGCCACTACTCAAACCCGTGTATGGCACATTATCCAAGTTAGCCGACAACAAAATATCAGATGAATTGCTGCCATGTAAAAGATCCACTTCAGTACCGTCTGCATTGATATCTCGCTCCCAAATCTTCCGATGATGAACCTCTTGGACGACCTTCCAATACTTTCCAGATGCACCTTTTCTTTTAACCGGGTCATCAAGGTAAAAGACTTGATTTGCCTGCGTTTCAAGAAGATATGGCTCTTCTTTAAACCATTCATACTGAGTACAAATACTCGTTATGTTACCCTTGGTGACACAACCTTGTCTATCGGTTTTGTACCATTTACAACAAAACAAAACAACCTTGCATTTTTTTATATAGCAAAGCTCCAGAATATCTGTCAACACACCATAATACGTGGTTCCTTCAGAATCGGTTGTTGAAACTCCGCTGTTCTGAGTTGTTCGGCGTGAGTCTCGACTTTCAACCACGAACCTCACACCGTTAACTATGCAAGCCGTGTATGAGTTTACACTTGTTGGTCCATTCGCCAAAGCAAGTAACTCATCACTTACGCTAGATTGGTCATTTACTCACATACATTTGATCTATGAAAAAAAACAAGGGTATGAAAGATTAGATACGACATATTGTTATTTCGAAAGAGTATTGCATGTGTTTACCTTGTCAATAAACCAGCCAGGAAACGTTGTTTGTAAATTAGTCCCAGGCGGCATTAGATTGGTAAATTCACTGCAAATATTCACGAAATTAGTATAATTCGTCAAAATGATAAGGTAAGGAAAAAAACCCATCGATAAATACACTTACTTCTTGTATTCGTCGATCTCCGAACTATTGTTAAGAATAGACCAATCTATCTTCGCCTTTAGTTTGGGATCCAACTGGGTATCGACACCTTTACTAATAGGTGTACATAAGGATTTGAAAACAAAAAAGTCACGAGTGGGGATCGGAGCATCCTCATTTCTTTCTGGCCGATTAAATCTTGTTTGTACACCTTCTAGATACCTTGAACAAAAAGTTATGGCTTCGTCTGCAACATATCCCTCAGCAATAGAACCCTCAGGCCTCGCTTTATTTCTGACATAATTCTTCAACTTTTTCATGTATCTTTCAAATGGATACATCCACCGCATGTAATCAGGCCCACCTTGAATGGCCTCTTCGGGCAAATGCATAACCAAATGAATCATTATGTCAAAAAATGACGGAGGAAATATTAGCTCGAAATGACACAAAATTTGGATGAGCTTTTCTTTAGCTTTTTCCATGTCAGCTGCCATCAAAGTTCGAGCACAAAGTTGCTTAAAGAATGAGCAAAGCTCGATTATTGGGGTAGAGATGTCCGAGTCTAAGTACGCTCGAACACCGGTCGGAAGCAACCGTTGCATCATTATATGATGGTCATGAGACTTCAACCCTGCTATTTTGCTATCGTTGTCGATTACTTTATTTTTAAAGTTTGAGCCAAAGCCATCAGGTAATTTAACTCCCTTAATGAATTGACAAAAAAGAGTTCTGTCTTCATTTGAAAACGAGTACTTAGGATGAGGCTTCAAAAACTTACCATTACCTTTATCTACGAGCCACAACTCAGGGCGGATTCCCCACTCTTCTAACACCATCTGTGCCTTGTTAGTGTCTTTTGATTTTTCCTTGTGCATCAACAAAGTATTCAACAAGCTCTCACAAACATTTTTCTCGATATGCATGACATCTAAGTTGTGTTTTAGCTGAAGAGAAGACCAATATTCAAGCTCGAAGAAAATAGAACGCTTACTCCAATTGAATTCAACTTTCGGATCACGTTTTCTCTTCCTACCCGCAAGTTTCCCCGAAGGACGAACCGGCAACTTATTAACTTCTTCTAAGATGTCAATATTGGTTTTTCTTTTTGGAGGGTTTCTCTTTTCAACCTTACCATCAAAATTCTTGTTATTCCTCCAACGATGATCTTTTGGAAGGAATATTCTATGACCAACATAAGCTGTTTTACCTTTAACACGAGTAGATGGAGTGTCGACATTACATGTAGGGCATGCCATGTACCCTTGGCCACTCCAACCCGACAAACTACTACGAGCAGGAAAATCATTAATGGTCCACAAAAGCATAGCATGCATTATGAAGGAAGTGTTTGTGGCGGCATCGTTTGTTTTTACTCCGTGAGACCATAAACTTTTCAACTCTTCAATTAATGGCCTCAAAAAAACATCCATGTCCTGCCCAGGTGATTTAGGCCCAAGAATTAACAAAGTCAGCATGAATGAAGACTCTTTCATGCACATCCAGGGAGGAGTATTATATGTTGTCAATATCACCGGCCACATGCTGTAAGATACACTCATGTTGCCAAATGGATTGAAACCGTCGGCAGCCAACCCTAATCTAACATTTTTGGATTCACTGGCAAAATCTGGATACCTTATATTGAAGTATTTCCATGTTGTACCGTCCACCGGGTGACGCATCTTACCATCTTCAGTACATTGTCCAGTTGCATTCCAGGTCATATATTGCGCAGTGTGTCTTGAGTTGTACATACGCTTTAGACGTGGAGTCAATGGGAAGTAACGCATCACCTTGTGAGGGACTAGTTTCCCTTTAGTGTCGTCATCTTTCCATCTACTCGCTTTGCATTCTGGACATGATTGCAAATCTTTATTGTCTTCTCCCCAGTATAAACAACAGTCATTCTTACAAATGTCGATCGACTCATATCCTAACCCAACCGCTCTCATTGTCTTTCTAGCTTCATAGTGGTTCTTAGGGATTATAGCAGAACGAAATGCAAATCTCAGAATCTCGAGCAATTGGTCGAATGATGTATCAGTCCATTTATTAATGGCCTTACAGTGACTCAACTTCGCCAAAAAGTCCAACGAAGACATCCATATACAACCAGGGAATAGTTCGGTTGTGGCAGCTTTGAGTAACTCTTCAAGTTCGTCTTTTGTATCAGTCGTTTGTGTTGCGTTCATTGGCTCCTCTCCCACTGGGGTTTGTTCATTGACCGTTCTCTCCTGGCGAACATCGTTAAGAAAATCATGCAACTGGTCCGTCGTTTGAGGTTCCACATGTAATATCGGTGCTGATAGAACGACTTGTTCACCGTGAAACTTCCATATCTTGTAACGTTTGCTAAAACCATTTTCATGTATGTGCATTTGTATTTCATCGAGTGGTAACAATTCATTATTATCACAAAACTCACATGGGCATCGACATGAACCATTACTAGTCAAGTGGTTCTTACACCTCTCCATGAATGCAGTAAGACCAGACCAAAATTCATCTGACAAGGGGTCTAAGGTAGTCCAACTCTTATCGATGACATTATATTTACTGTGTTCAACATGATAATAGAACATTTAGAATCATCTTGTTAATATACATATACAAATGCAAACTAAGGGATTACGGAGGGATTTTTGGCGATCGGTTTGTAACAAGGTGGCCATCCTAACCCACTTTTTGAATGTTTTGTCTCATATATGGATTTGTATAACTGATTTACTATTTAAGAAAAATTCGACAGCATTTCCCCTTAACTCCCCAAATATGTGTATGAAACACATATTCTTGGGAGTAAAGGGAAAATGTTTATCGAATTTTTCACAAATAGTAAATCAGTTATACAAATCCATATTCCTAGATGAGACATAACATTCAAAAAGCAGTCCCAAACTGGGGACTATCCGAAATTAATTTCTATTAAATTAATTTCGAACGGGTGACCTACGGTGTAAAACAATAGGGGATTTTTACATACATACACAAATGCATACAAACATACATACATATTTAATTATTATCATTTGAGAGAAAAATTACCCCTGAGAGAAAGAATTATCGGCTAAGAAGAAGGAAAGAAAGAAAGAAGCGCCGGACATGGGCGGCACACAATCTAAAACTTGTATATATAATATATATATATATATAGAATATGAAATATATACATATATATATTATTATTACATTATTATTATTATTATTATTATTATTATTATTATTATTTTATATATATTATTATATATATTATAATAATAAATATATATATATATTAAATATGAATTATCTGAAATATTTATATGTTTAATAATAATATACATATATATTAAATCTGAATTATATATATATATATATATATATATTAAAATCTGAAATATATATATATATATATATAGATAAAATCTGAAATATATATATATATATATATATATAATGAATATAATAATATATATATATACATATATAATGATATATATATATATATATTAATATATATATATTATATATATATATATATATATAGAATTATATATATAAAGATTTATATAAATTAAGTATATATATATATATATATACTATATATATATGAATAAAATCTGAAATATATACATATATATTAAACATATACATATAAACTATAAAAAGAAAAAGAAAGAAAGAAAGAAAAAGAAAGAAAGAAAGAAAGAAAGAAAGAAGAAAGAAAGAAAGAAAGAAAGAAAGAAAGAAAGAAAGAAAGAAAGAAAGAAAAAGAAAGAAAGAAAGAAAGAAAGAAAGAAAGAAAGAAAAAGAAAGAAAGAAAGAAAGAAAGAAAGAAAGAAAGAAAGAAAGAAAAAGAAAGAAAGAAAGAAAAAGAAAGAAAGAAAAAGAAAGAAAGAAAGAAAAAGAAAGAAAGAAAGAAAGAAAGAAAGAAAGAAAGAAAAAGAAAGAAAGAAAGAAAGAAAAAGAAAGAAAGAAAGAAAGAAAGAAAGAAAAAGAAAGAAAGAAAAAGAAAGAAAGAAAAAGAAAGAAAGAAAGAAAGAAAAAGAAAGAAAGAAAGAAAGAAAGAAAAAGAAAGAAAGAAAGAAAGAAAAAGAAAGAAAGAAAGAAAGAAAGAAAGAAAGAAAGAAAGAAAAAGAAAGAAAGAAAGAAAAAGAAAGAAAGAAAAAGAAAGAAAGAAAGAAAGAAAAAGAAAGAAAGAAAGAAAAAGAAAGAAAGAAAGAAAAAGAAAGAAAGAAAAGAAAGATATTCATACTACTCACTTATTCGAGTTTAATACCTTTCTTTCGAATTCAATCTGGACTAACATGTTTCTTTCGAGACTAATACGATTATTTCTCATCATTCGATACTAATATGTCTCTTTCGAATTCATTCGGGACATTTCTTACTCACTTATTCGAGCTTAATACCTTTCTTTCGAATTCAGTCGGGACTAATATGTTTCTTTCGAATCTATTTGGGCTTGATGGGCCCAACATGATTCTTTCGAATTCAATCAGGACTAATATGTTTCTTTCGGATCTATTTGGGCTTGATGGGCCCAACATGATTCTTTCGATTCATCGGGACTAATATGTCTCTTTCGAATTCATTCGGGACATTTCTTACTCACTTATTCGAGCTTAATACCTTTCTTTCGTATTTATTTGGGCCTCATGGGCCCAATACGATTCTTTCTCATTATTCGAGACTAATATGTCTCTTTCGAATTCATTCGGGACATTTCTTACTCACTTATTCGAGCTTAATACCTTTCTTTCGAATTCAGTCGGGACTAATATGTTTCTTTCGAATCTATTTGGGCTTGATGGCCCAACATGATTCTTTCGAATTCAATCAAGACTAATATGTTTATTTCGAATCTATTTGGGCTTGATGGGCCCAACATGATTCTTTCGAATTCAATCAAGACTAATATGTTTATTTCGAATCTATTTGGGCTTGATGGGCCTAACATGATTCTTTCGAATTCAATCAAGACTAGTATGTTTCTTTCGTATCTATTTGGGCCTCATGGGCCCAATATGATTATTTCTCATCATTCGGTTATGTCTCTTTTGAATTCATTCAAGACATTTCTTACTCACTTATTCGAGCTTAATACCTTTCTTTCGAATTCCGTCGAGACATTTCTTACTCACTTATTCGAGCTTAATACCTTTCTTTCGAATTCCGTCGGGACTAATATGTTTCTTTAGAATCTATTTGGGCTTGATGAGCCCAACATGATTCTTTCAAATTCAATATGGACTAATATGTTTATCTCGTATCTATTTGGGCTTGATGGGCCCAACATGATTCTTTCGAATTCAATCAAGACTAGTATGTTTCTTTCGTATCTATTTGGGCCTCATGGGCCCAATACGATTCTTTCTCATTATTCGAGACTAATATGTCTCTTTCGAATTCATTCGGGACATTTCTTACTCACTTATTCGAGCTTAATACCTTTCTTTCGAATTCAGTCGGGACTTATATGTTTATTTTGAATCTATTGGGCCCAACATGATTCTTTCGAATTCAATCAAGACTAATATGTTTATTTCGAATCTATTTGGGCTTGATGGGCCTAACATGATTCTTTCGAATTCAATCAAGACTAGTATGTTTCTTTCGTATCTATTTGGGCCTCATGGGCCCAATATGATTATTTCTCATCATTCGGTTATGTCTCTTTTGAATTCATTCAAGACATTTCTTACTCACTTATTCGAGCTTAATACCTTTCTTTCGAATTCCGTCGGGACTAATATGTTTCTTTAGAATCTATTTGGGCTTGATGAGCCCAACATGATTCTTTCAAATTCAATATGGACTAATATGTCAAGACTAATATGTTTATTTCGAATCTATTTGGGCTTGATGGGCCCAACATGATTCTTTCGAATTCAATCAAGACTAGTATGTTTCTTTCGTATCTATTTGGGCCTCATGGGCCCAATATGATTATTTCTCATCATTCGGTTATGTCTCTTTTGAATTCATTCAAGACATTTCTTACTCACTTATTCGAGCTTAATACCTTTCTTTCGAATTCCGTCGGGACTAATATGTTTCTTACTCTCTTTTGATACATATACTAACGTAACAAAATCGCTGATGATTTGAACTACGTACATACTAGATTGAGCTTAAGGCGCCACGAGAAGTAGCTGACCAATGCCCTTTGAAATCTTTCAAATTTTACAAGACTAAAGAAGTTGATACTGGTTTCCATGACATTAAGACAGGTCATCTAAACATCAGAACTCCTTGGTGATACGTAAGAAAACATATACTATCAATCTTTATTTACTCAAATGATACAACATGTAAATACGAGTAAAACAACTGTTTAAATTCAATAATGTAAATGTAACTAACGACAACATGCCATTGCCTTGATATACTCTTTTAAGTTCGCAAGACTGTTGATAACTGGCAAGACGCCGACCATATATATATGCATGTGTGTGTGTGTAATATGAAGTTAATTAAATAGGCCATCCATAATCTGTTTGATCAAAATACAGGGATGGTAGCGCAATATATGGAAGCAACTCAAGTAAATTGCAGCAATTGAGAACATTTAAAGACGGAAAGCTGAAAATTGGAAAAGACGGCCTTCTCCAACATGACAATAATGGGGTTCCGTTATCAGGAGATGTCCGTAATGGTTGGATTGGTCTATCAACCTTACAAGCCCTCTTTATTCTTGAGCACAATGCTGTTTGTGACACACTTAAGGTACGTCTTCTATTTATATACCGGCCATTTACATAAAATTAACATTTTAACTGTACTTAATTGTTCTAATTAGAGTAATTTGTAAACTACTCGTTGTACCCAGAAAGAATATCGTGATTTGGATGATGAAGATCTATACCGTCATGCAAGACTAGTAACATCCGCTGTTATTGCCAAGATCCATACCATTGATTGGACTGTTGAGCTTCTCAAAACTGACATGCTTCATGTAGCTATGAGAGCTAATTGGTAAATTAATTAGTTGAATCTAGTTGTATAACTTAACTAATAAACTTTCATCTCTATATTAAGTAATTACTTTTATTTGAAAATGGATGAATTCAGGTATGGTCTATTGGGGAAAAAGTTCAAGGACACATTTGGGCATGTCGGAGGAGCCATTTTGGGAGGTCTTGTAGGGCAAAAGAAACCCAATAACCATGGGGTACCCTACTCGTTAACCGAAGAGTTTGTAAGCGTTTACAGAATGCATTCTCTTTTATCTGATCAGTTATTCATCAGAGATATCAATTCTACAACAGGACCCAACAAGTCTCCCCAACTAAATAGAAAGTAAGAATTCATGCCAAAAGTCAATACTAACTTCATTGTTCATGATCTACGTATATAGATATATAATCCTGTAAGTATATAGTAGTGTATTTATGTATGTTCATGATGTATCAACAGGATTGACATGATAAATTTGGTTGGGAGCAACGGGGAGAAGGAACTATCCAAGATTGGGTTTACAACTCAAATGGTATCAATGGGACATCAAGCATGCGGGGCACTTGAACTATGGAACTATCCGTTGTGGCTAAGGGACGTTGTGCCTCTAAATGTCGATGGGACTGACCGTCCCGATCATGTGGATTTAGCCTCCCTCGAGAGTGAGTATTATTCTTCTTTTTTTTTTGTATATATACTTGGTCGTACATATATATATTTCAAATCTATCATATATTGAATTATATCTTTATCTAAGGTACAAAATAGTAATGTTCAATTTTGTTGGTGGTTATAAACTTGTATAGTTAATAAAAAAACATAATTATGCAGTTTACAGAGATAGGGAAAGAAATGTAGCAAGGTACAATGAGTTCCGAAGATCACTTTTTGAAGAAAATAAAAGACAGATAATAATTTGCGGATCAAGCACCAACAATGATAAGTGAATAAGTAGCTATATTAATGATGAAGAAAAAACTTATATACAAAACACAAATCTGATGGTAGTAAATCAGATTGTGAAAGAACAACAAAAGAGTAAACGATCTACATCTTGAATGATTCAACATGTTCTGATGATTTTTCTAGTTAGAAGATTACTCCTCCTTCCGTCTTGTGCTCAGATATATAGAGTTTTGATATGACCGTTATCCAAGAAATCATAGGACTAACAAGTGTTTTTTCTTCTTCTAATCTTCAGCCATTGTAATTGTAATCCTCACATATTTGGCCCCTCATCTTCAGGATAAAATACATTTCAGTCCTCTAGCTTGATTACATCCAATAGCATACCAACTTGTATAATTTTATATAGAACCAAAGCTAAGATTGAAGAAACACGGACACTTCACAACACCCCCCCACAATCTTAGCGACGAATAACTCGAAGAACATCCTTACAAAAAACATATACAACCAAAACCTTGACCCATCCCAAGAAAGTCAGGAAACGAGACAAGGAGACTAAAGCATTCATGAAGTGAGACTTTCAAAAAAACAATGAAAATTGGTTTATAAAGGCCGGAACATTTAAGGTCTTTCACCCTAAGTGCACTAAATGCGGGTAGCCGGAATATTAGTCACACCGAAGGTCTTTCACCCCAAGCCCACTAACACGGGCTAAACCAAATAATAAAGCTGCAAATAAACTCCCATACGGATAAAATGAAATCCATTCAGCACATTTTTGAAAAAACGTTCATCTCTAACATCACCAAGTTTCATTAGAACCAATATCATCAATCTGCCATGCTTTAAATCACCCAACAACCAAGTAAATTTCTAAAACCACAAATCTATTTGCTTTAGTTTTCCACAACTCCATAATACCTCTGTGATATACGCTGCTCCCAAGACTCTCAATGGACCATAAGTACTTTCCAAGAAAAATTGGTATTAACAAAGAAACTCAGTATAACCTTGGGCTCTAACTTTTCATAATACCAGCACATCAGCCAAAACCAAAATAATTCCCAAGCTTTTATACCTTTTTTTTTACCACAAAACCACCAACATCTCTTTACATCTTCTCTCAATAACTTTCATTAATCTTGGTTCAAACAGCCCAGATCCGACAAACCAGAACCATTTATCATGCACTAACAGTAGCAAAGGCTCGAGAATTACCTTTGATCGTGCTCTCCTAACTTACAAACACTTATAATATCAGATATTGTTGAAAGAACCCCCACGTTCATAGGAGATAAATGCACACCAGCAAGAGTTCAGAAGACAGAAGAGTCACTGCAAACGAGCATCTTGAACAGCTGTAAAACAGCTACAATCATCACCTCAGAAAGCAGCAGAGAGCAACCCATTGCCTTTTCCAAGCTCTGCAGTCAAAGAAATAACACGATCACAGTAATACCAACCGACCAACCCTCATAATACTCATACCCCCCTTCAATCTTGCGGTTAGAAACAAACCAATAGGGAGTGAACAAAAAACGACAACTAGAAACAAAAAGAAGTAAGACAGAAAGATTTTATAATGAGCTCAAGATTTCTAAAAAGATGTTTAGAAAATTCAAGAATTTGAGCAACTCCGGATAAAAAAAACTTTTCTTTTGCTCGTTAGCTCGACATTAGCAACAAAGACGTTTATTATAGACCACTCTCTTTCAACCATAAAAAACCTCACAAAAAACTCATATTCCCTCCCTCAATCTTGTAGTTAGATACCAAAACATAGAGTAATAACTAATAGATCACTAACATTATCTAACATCAAGATTGAAAAGCAAATCAGAATTAAAACCAGCCAAGGATATCGAAACTTCCTTGACCACCAATAATCATCACCGCCAACATATATCCATCCAACCAAGTGACCAACATCGAAGAGAAGTAAACCTTTTGAAAGACAATAGTATCTGACAATACACTAGATACAAACAACTAGAATATAAGTGTTTGGAGCAACATCAGACATAGAATCATAAAACAAAATAATAAGAGATGTCTGGAACAACATCAGACATATACCAAACAATTAGGAGTGAGAGGAATATAAAGACTAATCCAACCTAACCAAAAACTTTTACAACTTCACAAGTAAAGCAAACAACTAAACATGCAAAGAACATAAAGACTAATTTGAGTTAAGGGAAACTTTCATGACCTCATCACAAGAAAAATGACATGTTTTGCCCAAACTAAACATCAATTACCCTGCAAAAATAAAGATTAAGAGAAACAAACAAAGGTTTTCTTATAAGTAAAAAACCACCTTACTGAATATGAACTTTGTATCCACACCCAAATAAGAAAAAAAAACCCAATCATTGTCTGCACCAATTTGGACTACAGTCTCATGGTCAACAACAGAACATGTAAGGTTCAACAACCAATACAAGGTAAATTTCCCTAAACAACCATCATTCTAACCACAATAAAATATAACCACAAGAGCAACACAACTCATTACAACCAAACCAACAGAAAAAGGCTACCATAAAAGGTTAAGAATGCCCAAGACAGATAAAAAAGGGCTGCCATAATCGGCTAAGAATGCCCAAAACACATAAGAAGGGCTGCCATAAAAGGCTAAGAATGCCTGAAACACATAAGAGGGGTTGCCATAAAAGGCTAAGAATGCCCGAAACACATAAGAGGGGCTGCCATAAAAGGCTAAGAATGCCCAAAAACAACCAATTAATAAACAAATCACAAGAAGACAACACATAAGGATCATAAGACAATTTGCAAAAGGAAGGTGAAAAATGGAATATTTAAAATGAAAATTTTAAAGGTTAAAGGTGATAAGGAGGTGGAAAAAAAAAAGGTTAATGGTTAAAGTTTAAGGTTAAAGGTTTGTGAAAAGAAGAGGGTGATAAGAAAAGGATAAAAGGTTAAAGGTTTTTAAAAGAGAAGGGGTGAATGGTAACAAAAGGTCTAAGACCTACATATAACAAATTGGTCAGACAAAGCATCAACAACCAATTAGAGAAGACAAATTACATGATTCGTTAAGATTTTGTATTAGACACGGAATCAAACAACATTTAAAAAAAAGAGAGAAATCTGGCAGAGCATATAAGGTAAAAAAATTGAAAACGGCTTAGACATGAGATCACATAATTCCAAATAAATGAATAACTTTAAATTCCACATTCAATAGAAAATAGCATTAGAGATAACACTCATATAATTCACCAAGGCATATATGACATTATATGAGCAAATAATGTGAGAAAGAACAGATGGTGTAACTATAGGACCACACAAATAAACCAAGACAAATAAGATGAGCCATCAAAAGCAATAAAATCACATATCACATAAAGATCAACAAATTCACATTCTTGTGACACATAACAATCAAAATATCCACAAAACATGAGGCCGATAACTATTAGCATATTGCATCCTAATAAAGAACCACACAACTTGTCTGCCAAACCGTATATTAATCATGAGACTCATACCAAAATATTTTCAATAAAAATCCAATACAGACCTCATCAACAAACTTCCATAATTTTAAAGTACCTAAGCTTCATAAAAGAAACCAAACACATAATATAGTCGCCACTATATCTCCTATTATTCAGTAAGTAAAGTCTTACTCAAGACGCCACATTTTGTTAGTTATGGTACTCCTTACAATACTAAACATCTAACCTCCCATTAATACAAAAACCAACATAAAGGACAAGACAAACAACACATTGCTAGAAGTAACTAAACTACAACCCAAGAAAAGACAAAGCCTTTCAACAACAAATTGTAGCCAATTAGAAATGCATATCAGTTTCATTATGAGAGAAAAAATGTTTTAGCAGCAAACTTAGCACTCAACCATGATAAACATGACATTAAACTACTCATAAAAGGTAACTTACAACATTTAAAGATGCAAGAGTTTCAGAGGGTAACACTAATGAAAGAATTAAGTCCAAGAGTTGTAGAGCAACCAAAAATCAATACCCACAAATACTTATCAGATTCATCGAGAAGAAAAGATAATCACAAGACGAGGCATAAGAAATAAGTATAAAAAAAAGGAACGAACACACCTGTTTTCAATGGAGAATCACAACCCTCACGCGAACAGCGAACCCACGGTTATAAGCAACACCAAAAACAATCAGACACGCGACAGGCTTGCAACTCCATACCAACCCGTCAAGGGACAGGCACGAACTGAGTGATCAACTTTAGAATTCCAATACTTGGGGATAGGCACGAACTGGGTCAGCTTACTTAGTACGATCAGCTTGAAGGTAAGAATTAGCTTGGGCTATAACAACTTGGGAATTCCAACATTTATTTTTGACAAGACCTAAGAAGATCAAATCAAGGAATAAATGAAGAAATATCCACTGCGAGCGGCAAGATCACAATCCTCATATGAGAAGGAAGAACCCTACCTCGCGAGCTAATAAAAAACAACAAAACGATCAGTACTCAAGACCTATAGTAAAGGAATGAGTATAGATCGAGAATGGAAGGGTAATATAAGAATCAACAGATTCAATACAAATCCTAGCATGAGGAACTCAGATCGACACAAGAGTGAAACATTGAAAATCAATCGATAGATATATAAAAACCAATAATAACCCAAACTGAGACAAAAGCGATAAATAATCACGTTATGAAGAATCAGCCTCAAACACGAGCAGATAAATAATCAATCAATTAAGAGGGTGAATCCTAATTGAGATAATAATTGAGTATTATAAGAATCAATCAATTTTGATTTTAATTTTCTCAAGAAAGGAAAGCCCCAAAATGATATAAAATAAGGGCTAATTGCTTGTATTCCAACTTTGACACTTTTGCTTTTTGTGAGGTTCCAACAAAAAAAAGTTCTAATTAAGGGAAGGAAGCAGGCTAAAACATCTTTATTGGGGTTGCGACCTATTTTTGCTCACGTGGACTTTAATTAGCCGGTTATAGCTATTTTTTAACACACCTTGTGCCATCTTGGAGCCCACGTATGCACCTATCATCATCTTTCTTCATCTTCAATATCATTAACAACCATCATCATCATCTTAGTAAACCCAGGAATTCTTTCTTTCTATTTTTTTTTTAAAATTTTATTTCCAACCCCAAATACATCTAACCTTAAACATTAATCAAACAATCACTAGACAATGAACAAAACCAACATTGCCATGGGAAACACATCAAATATTTAGTCAACAAAACTAAGAACAATCAAGAGGCGCTATTATAACTTATGAGAGGTACTGGTAGATGAAATGTATGAAAGTAACTGTCAAGGGAACTTCCTAATATATAAGATTATAATATATGTCGATCAGCTACCTCATCCATTGCAAGGCAGCCACCTCCAACCACCACTGGTATACATCTTTCAATTTTGAGATCCCACATGTGGCTTCTTTGCGTTGTCACTTCTCATCAAACAAAACATTTGGGCTCATATGAATTGATGTATGATGTTTGAGTTGTAGTGAGCATCACTAACACTCCACTGTCGCCGATGAAGAGCAGCCGCAACCCGGCAGGTAACCGGCGGTCTTGATCTGGATTTTTATGGCTGTATGCGTTTTTCTATACCTTTATCTCGTTATAACGACAGTAATTAACATCCATTTTTTGTGGTTATATGGGTAACGGCGGTCTAGATCTGGATTTTTTGTGGTTGTATGCGATAACAGTGGTGGCCGGATTTGGGTGACCGGGATAATAGTTATTACCGGAATTTCAGTGGGTGTGGGTGTATTATATGTTTTTTTCTTATGTGATGATGACTGATAATATGATTTCAGATGATATAATATGGATCTGTTGCAATTGGTGATGATGATATAAAGGATCTGTTGATAACATATACGGAGTATATATTATATATAGGGTAAATTACAAAAATTACGCTGTTCACCCCTTCAACTTAAAAATTACGCGAGACATACCCATCATTGTTAAAAACTTACACTGATCATACCTATCACTGACGGTTGTCTATTTGGCCATTAAGTCAAGTCACGTGCCGTGCATGTGAGGTATCAAAATCGTAATTTCGTGTATACTTCAGGTATCATCTGTGTAATTTACCCTAATAAAAAATTATTAAGATATTTATATTTATATTTCATTTATTAAAGTGGGTAGATATTCTATATTAAAATTCACATATAATATATATATATATATTTAAAAAACCTATTTCAAAATAAAAAATAAAAAGTTTATAAAAGGAGTCATCGAACGATACAGGTTTAGGCTTAGAAATTCTAAGGTTAGACTAACGACTAACCTTGGAAATCTAAACCGAAAATGCTACAGATTGCTAATTTGAGGTATATTCTAAAACCGTGACGAGTCTTCAACTTTGCTTTACCCCTCTAATCTGATGGGGATGACAAAAACCATACGAAAAAATTATATTTTTAATTTTTTTTTTGTTTTGTATCTTTTTAAATAGGTTTCTATTAAAAAGAATAAATCATTAAAAAAAATAATAATAAATAATAATAATATAAAAGTAAAAACTTTAGTGGTTTTCATGGTTCTCATCCTTGTTATATTCAGTATACACATATAACAAAATAAAAATGACATATATAATAATAAATGCATTCTTGTAGCAATTATTTTTCTCGATACATTTTTCAATAAAAAAAAACTTTTTTTTTTCATAATAAATTTCATATTTTTTTTTCCATATCTACCCAACTTAATAATTGAAGTATAAATAGAACTCTAAAATTTTTACTAATTTTTTATTAGAGTAAATTACACAAATGATACCTGAAGTATACACGAAATTACGATTTTGATACCTCACATGCACGGCACGTGACTTGACTTAACGGCCAAATAGACGACCGTCAGCGATAGGTATGGTCAGTGTAAGTTTTTTACAACGATGGGTATGTCTCGCGTAATTTTTAAGTTGTAGGTATGACCAGTGTAGTTTCGAACAAACCTCATGTATGATTTTTGTAATATACCCTTATATATATTATATAATGAATCAGACGTGGCATGTATATTAAGACATGGCAATTCATCTTTTGGTTTATTAAATCTAAAATCAAATAAAAATTAAAAAGTGACCGGCTACTTGTACGGAGCCCCAATAAAGATGTTTTAACCGGTTTCCTACCCTCAAATATAACTTTTTTTTGTTGGAGTCTCACAAAAACAAAAGTGTTAAAGTTAGAATAATTTTCAAGCAATTAGCCCATAAAATAATAATATGATAAACAGATAACAATTGAGGCAAACTTACCCATTGGAGCCGAAATCAAGACAGCCAACTTTGAAAAATATATCTTATACTCCCTCCGTCCCATTAAATTTGTCCGATTTTGAATATTCAAAGTCTATTTTTTGTAAGTTTGACCTTAAATATATTTCATTGTATTATATAATACTTGGCGAAAGTCATACCCAATGAAAATACATCTAAACCTTGATCTATTCATATAACTTTCATCAAGTATTATGCAATACAAACAAAAATATTTTTGGTCAAAGTTGTAAAAAATAAACTTTGAAAATTCAAAACTGGACACTTTTAAAGGGACGGAGGGAGTACTATCTAAGAACTCCAATCTTAGTATTTGATTAGAATCCAAGAAAGATATATAAGAATCAATTGATTATGGACTCAAAACCCTAAACAGGATAAAAGCCCCAAACCAAGATAACAAAACCAGAATCAATCGAAGATAACTCAAACCCTAGAAAAGGGCTGAGCTACAATCGAGATAAATAGAACCTGTCTCTGATACCATGAAGAAAATAAAAGACAGATAATAATTTGCGGATCAAGCACCAACAATGATAAGTGAATAAGTAGCTATATTAATGATGAAGAAAAACTTATATACAAAACACAAATCTGATGGTAGTAAATCACATTGTGAAAAAACAACAAAAGAGTAAACGATCTACATCTTGAATGATTCAATATGTTCTGATGATTTTTCTAGTTAGAAGATTACTCCTCCTTCCGTCTTGTGCTCAGATATATAGAGTTTTGATATGACCGTTATCCAAGAAATCATAGGACTAACAAGTGTTTTTTCTTCTTCTAATCTTCAGCCATTGTAATTGTAATCCTCACATATTTGGCCCCTCATCTTCAGGATAAAATACATTTCAGTCCTCTAGCTTGATTACATCCAATAGCATACCAACTTGTATAATTTTATATAGAACCAAAGTTAAGATTGAAGAAACACGGACACTTCACAACACTTTTCTTGATCCCAATCTCAAAATGGAAAGATTTAACCGATGATCAAAAAGCTATAGATATGTTGCGCGAAGTTTATGATGATGACGTGGAACAACTTGATCTGTTGGTAGGAATGGCAGCTGAGAAGAAGATAAAGGGATTCGCAATTAGCGAGACAAAAATAAGAGAAAAAAACTACAAATCATGGATAAAAATGGTTTGTTTATCCATTTTTTATATAAAAAACATAAACTACATAAAATATCACTCTAATAATATCTAAAACATCATCTTCCACTTGTTGTTGTTGTTGCTAGTGGTTTGAGATGAAGATCCAGATTGTAGTGGTGGTGGTGGTGGTGGCGGCGGTCGGATATGGTGGTGGTGGTGGTGGTCACCGTCCAAGGAGGAGAAGAGAGGGAGAGAGTGTGTGTTT
Source organism: Erigeron breviscapus (assembly GCA_034093135.1). Lineage (NCBI taxonomy): Eukaryota > Viridiplantae > Streptophyta > Magnoliopsida > Asterales > Asteraceae > Erigeron > Erigeron breviscapus. The sequence goes on from CM067169.1 coordinate 49,681,436, forward strand.
GTGTGTGTGTGTGTGTGTGTTTGTGTGTGTGTGTATGTTTGTGTGTGTTTCCATCAAGAGGGGGAAAGGGGAAAAAAGTTTTTTTTTTGTTAAGCAAATTTACATATATGCCCCTCCGTGTTTTTTTTTTTAATTAAGGCATAAGTTTCAATCCTAGCCATTGATTGAGATGATCAAATGGCTAGGATTTGGTCCTTGGGTTTCATGAAAAATTAGGATTCAAATGAACATTTACCGTAAATTCATATAGTTAACATTGTTTTAGACCGTATATGGCGACAATATTATCTATTGAGTATGCTTTATGTGTCTTAAAAATGATAAAATACGTTTCATGCTTAATAAGATTTAGTTAGGCTTCAGACATTTCTTAAAAGTTTATCTAGTGTAGTGTGTATAAAATTATATATATATATATATATATAGTGAAGGGATCAAGTGAGAACAACATATATGGTGAGAACCGTGAGAACCATTAAAAAATCATCTCTAAGGGCTTTGCCCTTAGAGTTAAGGGCTACGCCCGTACCGTATACAACCGCCACCATCTCTTGGATCGCCGCCCATCAAATCCATACCATTCCCATATGCGTCCGGTGACAACCCCTTTAGAACGGATGAGGGCAACGCCCGTACCGTATCCATACGTTTTCTTAACACGTAACCATATGATTTTTTTATAAAAATTTTTTTTTTTTTGGAATGGGTTTTTGTTAAAAGAAAATAAAAAACAAAAAAAAGTTTCAAAAAATGAAAAATAAAAATTAAAAAAATAAAAAACCACACAAAAAAGAAGAAAGAGGAGGGAAACTAGTGGTTTTCACGGTTCTCTCCATATTTGTTGTTCTCACGTTAAGCCTACCATATATATATAATTAAGTGTTTACTCATTAGTATTAATGAAAATCCATAATATACAGCAGTAACTCATATCATCAACAGTAGCATTACTCATATCACCAATTGTATCAGTGTAATTCTCATTCAGCCTGCTCCTCCTTTTCAATTAACTGTTCATCCTCATGAACTAGGGATAATTTTTAACCGTCGACAGGGACCAAAACAGTAATATATAGAGTTAATTACACTTTTGGTCCCTGTCGACGGTTAAAAATTATCGTTTTCATCCCTACCTTTCATATATTACCGTTTTGGTCCAAAAAACTTTGCTCTGTCGACGCTTTTGGTCCAATTCTCGAAACGAACTTTAAATTCCCATCACGTGATCTGCACATGATGAGTATTTTAGTCATTTCATAACACAGGGACCAAAAGTGTAATTAACTCAAATCTATATATCAATCTTTGTATCTATATCTGGCGATTGGGGGTAAAATCCCTAATTTCTTCTGCCCTAGAAATTAAAGTCCCCAATGTTCATCCAAAATTAGGGTTTTATAGCTCCAAATCTCAACTTATTTTCTTATTAATCGCTGACAGAGAAGCTCGATCTCCATGATTTCTTCAGTTCCCTGTAATTAATCACGTAGTACTCTCAAACTGGTGAATATGTGATGTCTCCTTATTGTAGATCTTCAAATCGTAAGGGGAAGGTTCTAGCAAAGTTTAAAAACACTGTCATGATCTGATGAAGAAGAAACATCCTCAAAACAAGAAATCTGTGAATGAAAAGGAAATTGGTGCTAATACAACTGATGAACTAGTTCATGAGGATGAACAGTTAATTGAAAAGGAGGAGCAGGCTGAATGAGAATTACACTGATACAATTGGTGATATGAGTAATGCTACTGTTGATGATATGAGTTACTGCTGTATATTATGGATTTTCATTAATACTAATGAGTAAACACTTTCTTATAGGTGCATATTTACTAGTTGTGGCAAGGATACTGTTTATTTTTGAAGGGTATTTATCAAGTGTTGGTTAATGGGGTCAGAAGGGCCTCCAACACTAACATTCGACGTGACGGGGTTTAAAAAGTTTCATGGAGTTTCAGAAAATCCAACCGAGACAACTGTTAATAATTTAAAAAAATATTTAGAGAAGAATGGTTCGTCGAAAGGGGTTACTATTGGTAGTTGCACGATTCTCGAGACTGCAGGCCAAAGAGGCCTTGTTCCTTTGTATCAGACGTTACAATCTGCAGTGACTAAGGAGAACGAACAATCTAGTTTTTATATATGTTTGTTTTTGAATAATTTGTAAATCTTTTTTATGATGATGATGATATATAGATTTTAGATTAGATTTGTATTTCATTTAGTTAATTGAAATGATGATGATGATACATGAAGATTTAATTCTGAATATCTCAAAACGCGATTTCGCTTGAAAAAGCTCCCCCTTTTGGCTACCGTTTTCCCGTAATCTAGAAAAGGCCCACCAGCCCCTTTGCTTCGAGCCGCCTCTTTCGCCGGTCATCAAAAAACCCATCCACCGGAAAAAAGCTTCTTCATTTCTTCTTCCCCCCTTTTATTTTCATTTTTATATATGTGGGTTGATCATTTGGATATAAATAACTCAAAGTCAAAAGCAAAACAAAGGATTTGGGATTTGTCAACTGGCTTCAAGTTCAGGTTATCAATCGATAGTTTATGTCAAGGTGTTTTTTTCTTTCAAATTAAGTATATTCTCTATGCATATTTTTATGGTGAGTAGATATAAACACGCCATTTTTTTCTGTTCAATCAAGTTCAGGATTTGTGTTGTTTCTTACATATAAATACATAGATATATGTAATACATGGATAGATAGATTGGAGTGTATGTATAAAATTGAATTGGAAAGAGAGATCTGAAAAAAAAACATGTTTGGCCGGATTATTGTGATTGTGGTGGTGGTTAGAAGAAGGAAGGAGGAAGAGGAAGGAGAAGGGTGTTTTTTTCATGTGAACGGACAATTATACCCTTACTAACGGCCTTAAATTAACGGATGTTAGTGCCAGGGGCTTCTGGCAACGAAAATGAAAAAGTCAGGGACCATTTGCAACGGAAAAAAGCACAGGGGGCAAAACGCTAAAATGACAAACCACAGGGACCATTTGTGACATTTTCTCTTTATTATATTTTTAAAAATGATGTTATTGTACTCGTATTATGTAATTATAAAGATGTTGTTATTCATCTCTATTTTTTCATATGTATAATATATAACTTCGTTTGTTAATGCCAAACACAAAGGTTTATTTGCGGGTATTAAACGACTACTGATCATTAGAAGGGTAATTGGTAATAATTTAAGTCCTTTTAGTTTTATAAAAAATGAAATATCTACTAATCTCAAATTTCATATTGTAAATTATAAATTTATAATAAACACGTTGAGATGTGCTAAAATGAAAACAACTACTTTAATATAAATTTGGATTTATACCATCTGAACAAATAATAGTTCTTTTATAATATATTTGGAAGCTATCAAACACTTCCAAGAAAAAAGAAGTTGAATGTGTAACACCCGACGTTTAAAAATATGGGTTTTCAAAAACTTCCACCTAACGGTGTTAAAATGCGGAAGAAAATACTTTAAAAGTTCAAACCGATGAAAACTGTTCGGTTTCTGCATTATTGGTGTTACATGCCACATCACAAAATAGTTTAAAATGAAAACCCAACGGTTTCCCAACACAAAACAACCGTTCACACGTACTACATAAATTCGACATAAATAATGAAATGTAATCAATGTCTAATGAGGTAAGCTTCTATGGGTAGCTAAAGTCATCTGCATGCATCTACCCACACCTCGCTCGTCCTTCATTGTCTACCATTAAGCTAAACCTGAGGGAACAACACATTTCAAGAAACAAGTGTTAGCTAACGAATTAGCTAAGTAAGATAACACTCAAGTTAAAAAGCATTTGTCCAATTAAAACATTTCTTCATTATTAGACAAGTCATTAAGGCACCACACACATCAAACACACACACATAATCTGCATATCAACTTAGGATGAATCACCCTAAATGTGTCTATCCTTCTTTTAATTCACACATTAACACACGTATCTTCGTTATCTGCATATAAGTGTAACAAAAGTCACACCCGACTAGATGAATCACCAAAAGGCTAGTCATCATACGTCGTTAAGGAATGACAAGCCAATCCAGGAGTAATCCGTATGTGGAGGTGGGTCAAACCCCTCGTATTACTCAAACTGCGTTTCAATGACCATGTTGCAAGGAGCCACCCAAGCAACCACACGTTCACGTACCCGCCCGGCTAAAGCAAGTACGGGTTAAGCTTAACACTTCCCTGCATATCAATTACGAGCTCGGTTTCACACACATTTAGTTTAGGCAACACACATAGCCTAAACATTTACACACATTATCTTCATTACGTTTGGGCCCTTAAACGTGCAAGTGACATGGCAACCTAGTAAGTCTAGTGAACTAGGTGAACAAGTCACATAAGCATGCACATATCAAGCATCAACTTCATTTCTACATTTCATGCATAACATGATACTACATATCATATCAGCAATCACTACATTATACAATACTTCATTTCATAACATTGGGACTACATTTCAGGTCTCATGGTCAACTACATAACCCACAATACCTCCCGTGTAACCCCATATGCCCACATGCAATATAAAGATACCAAATGGAAGGTTATTATTTGAAACCAGCTTTTTGTTGAATCCCCCAGCGTGTCAAAGTAGTGTATCTTACCTCGTAGAAGCGCACACAAACGATAACTAAGGTTACCGTGCAAAACAAGTATTCCCGACTACCTATAACAAACATAGGACGAATCAACGAGTGTAAACGATGCTATACGACCTACGTCTATATATATATATAATATATATATATATATATATATCGAATAATAGTCTTTGTTGACTACTTCAGCTATTGTAGACTACTTTCACATTTCGTAGACTACCAGACTCTTTTGTAGACTACTTTCATCTTTTGACTACCACACATCCACCATGACTTCTTCAGTTCATATACACCAACAATTGACTCAAATAATATTATGAAATCATTAATGGGTTCATGGATCCATTACACACCTTATACAAATCATTTGACACCCGATTTGACCTAAATCGTCTCATAAACATAATTGAATCCAAACCGAAACTCCACCAAAACGACTCCAAATCATAAACACGACTTTAATACTTCAAAATCCTTCATATTTAGACCATAAAGATGCAATACAACCTTTGATTAAAACATACATGATTTGCATCATTAAAACAATCGTTATTTTGACATCAATTGATCCTCTAACACCTAGATCTGATTTCAAATGACTCATATAATTGAAAGGATATAAAATGGGCTAATTGTTTTTAAAGGTATCGGACTTTCAAGTTTTTGTTATTGTTGGGTCTATTCAATAATTTCGTATATCATGTGGTTTAAAGGGTACGTAAGCATATATTATGGGAACAAAACCACCGTCTAGTTTTGGATGGGCGGTTTTGTGTGTGAAAATGAGCGGATATTCTTTGTTGACCGCTTTTCTTCCTCATTTCTTCCCAAAACCAACATCAGAATCCGTAAAAGCATTTCTTCTAAAAACATTTCATAAATCCACAAATGTCATAAACAAAAACTCATTCTCAAATCAACTCTAAAATAAATCTAAAGGAAAGTTTATAGTGGATTTAAAACATACATACATCATCATCACCTTCTCAGTTTTCTCTCTTTAAAGAACTCTGACCTGCCACCACCTCTGCCGCCGGAGCCCTGTCCAACTCCGCCACCACCAGACTACCTCCGCCGCTACATGACCTCCAAACCACCTCCCCATTCTTTCTTTTTGCAACCCTCATTCCAACTCTATATCATCTATATCTATATACATATACAAATCAAAAGTGATACAGATACATTCTTCTTCTTCACTTCCCATATCTAGGGAAAAGAATCCCGGAGTGTATGTAACTTGTCATCTTTTACTATTGTATGTATGCATCAAAAATTTTGAACGTTTGATGGAAGTATGTCGCTAAATTGAATAAATCGTGTAATCGGTGACCTGCTTGATGGTTAGCCGGTTACATTTACTATTTTCTGATTAAAAAATGTAATTACATCTGGTTTTTTTTCCAGAACCTTCAACCTTCAACAACAATATATACATATAAAAACATACAAATCCAGACAAATACTACCAATTTATATCTGTATCAGTCTATATTTATATCAATCTCTTTATGCTGTATATATCTAAATCTGTATCTATATAATATATATTTAAATCATTACATACATACACAAAAATTATATAAATCAGTAACAGTAAATATAAAATTAAAATAAAGTTACTATACAATTCACATCTCGAACAGTAATAGTACTGATTGTGGATGGTGGCTGCTGTGGAGGACTACATGAAACCAAAATTGAATTCTCGATCTAAGTCATAATAAAACTCTAATGGCGGTTGGCTGGCGGCGGCTATGGCGTGGGCTTATTCCCGGCGTGGTGGTAATGGGGGCTATGGCGGTTGGCTGATTCCCGGCGTGGGTTTTTGCCGGCCACCGAATCTGGCCACCACCATTGGTTTACGACTTGGTGGGATTCTTATGGACTGTTGGTGGTAACGAGGTATAGATAGATATACATATAAATACAGATTAATATAGCGAGTAAATGACCACCGGAAAGTTGATCGGAGAAGGCGGTGGTCGGATCTGTGTACAGGAGTTTGATCCGGTGGTGTTGTTTTTTAATGGGTTTTTGAAGTTGGATCCAAAAGATAAAAAAGATGATGACTTTGAAGATGGCTTTTGGGTTATGAGATTGAAAGTGGTGATATTGGTTTTGTTGATGTGAACTGCCATTCATCTTTTTCAGAAACGAGCCAACGAGCTGAGCCCGACAATGTTGGCACACATGGTACAAAACCCAAGCACAATTCAGTTCCATTCTAAAAACCAATTCGCAATACAAGAACTCAAAAATTAGCCCTGAAACTTAAAGTTTTAACTATAAAACTTTATATATCCACATTGGTATTTCATGTTACTTTCTTTTCGGAATCTTTACGAATATAAAAAATGTAATTACATCTGGTTTTTTTTCCAGAAACTTCATGATATAAAAGGTTGTTTAGAAGCATGGAGATCTGATGATGATTGATATAGATGATGATATTATGTTTTTTTCTTAAAAAAATAAAATATATGAAGTGACTCCATCAATGACCGGCTAAAATTTAGATCCAACCGGTAATTACACGATTCATTCAATTTAGCAGGTATACTTCCATCAAACGTTCAATTTTTTTGATGCATACATAAGAGTTGCATACACTCCCAGATTCTTTTTCCCCCATGTCTACTCCAAAATTACATATAATACACATACATCGATCTGAATAAAAATGATACATCCATAAACAAAAAATAAATTTGAGTTATGTATAGAGAATTAGAGATATATATGATGAGAAAAGGGATTAAGGATTTGGGGAGTGTAGACAGTTGTTGTCTTGTTGACCTGTTGCTACTGCCACCACCAAACTCCGGCCACCATCACCACCACCACCAAACTCCGGCCACCATCACCACCACCACCATCGTTAAAAACAAAAAGCCATCCTTTTCGTTTTTCCGGCTAAGCACCATGACCCACTACCATAAGCTTCATACAACTCCCCCACCGCCTTCGTTGCCTTTTCCGGTCGAATCATCATAACCCGATTAAAAAACCACCACCAGTTCCACCATCTTCATCTATTTATACAGATCTATATCATTATTTAAGTAAACCCACCTATTTAAAAAGTACATCTTGTGGTCAAGATTCTTCATATATTGATGTATATATACAGATCTATTTATACATATCTATGTATACAAATATTGATGTATATATACAAACACATAGCTGTATGGTGGAGGAGATGGCCGGCGGTGTAGTGGTGGTGGAGATGGCCGAGGGTTGAATGAATTTGCCATCTTGATTTCTACGATACTTGAATACTTTGTAATTTGTTATTATCCTACCGAAATAGGACCGACTTAAATCACGTTGATCCAAGGCCTGTGAATCAAAAAGTGATGGATTTGGACGGTAGTTTTGGAGCTGTGTATGACTTTTAATCTTTTTGGAAAGTAACAGTAGTCTTGGAATTATATACTTGTAAATAAATATGAATATAAATATTATAGGGAAAGGAAATATATAAACCTGGCTTTGATACACTTTCCTTGTTTCAGTTTTTTTTTTTTTTTTAATCAAAACCACCACACGTGTATGAATACCACCTCCCGGTATTTTTATAAACCGAAATAGACGGTGTTTCTCACCATAAACCTTACATTAGATGAAATTATTGTATAGTCCTCGTAATAACAAAAACTTGCAAGTTCAGTACCTTTTTAAACAATTAGCCCATATAAAATCAACGTTAATATACCTTTCCTACCTGTAGATCTCAAAGAGGATGCAATAATCTTGATCAAACACGCTCGAATAACACGTTTTGAAGGATTTTCGCTTAGAAATTTGATAGGGAATCAAGGGGGGCGACTAGGGCTTGATAGAATAATGATTTAATCAACAATTAGGAACTAATGACTCCCTCATTGACCCTAAACCCGTTTTTGACTTTCACCATATGTCAAAACTGGTCCATAAGCTTCCAAACGTCTCATTATTAGCCCAAAACACCTATAGGGACTATATACTACTCATTAAACACATTAAACACCTCAAAAGGCACATAACTACACCTTTAAACACATTACTACGTCAATCAATAAGACATTCAAGTCTCACACCTATAACACATTAACTACATATAAGCATTAAATCTTCTAAGGACTTAACGAACACATTATGTTGACTTAACGACTCAAGTCAACCGTTAATTAAAAAGATTGAGATGTTACAGAATGTTACTTCAATGAAGACATTGACTTGAATGAGGACATCATCATTAGGGATGAGTATATGACCCGAAAACCTCCGATCCGGCCCTAACCCGCCTGAAGGGGTAACGGGACGGGTCACGAGTTTGCTTTTGTCGCTTTGCCGGATCATGGGTTTGCACGGATTGGGCCAGGTTTAGACCCATGCACATGCTTAATCACCATTGCTATGAATGAGTATCCTTAAAAAAAAAGGTTTTACATTATCCATGGTCGAACACAAATTGAAGAAGTTGATTATTTGATTACTTATTTTACATATATATTTTACCATTGTAAATTTGTAATCATAAAAGCGAAAACATGAAAGAACTAAAACATGTATGATGCATATGTAAAACATATGATATTTGATTACGAATTTGTATATTGCATATGATTTATATAAAATTCTCAAGTAGTCGCAATTCCTAAATGATCTTTGAATATAATTGCATGTGAATTCACCTTCTCCACTTAATTCACATTTTTTTTAACATACTTTGTGTTAGATATATTTGATTACAAATTTTTATTTATAACATTCGAATATGAAAAACTTGTAACACCCGTCGTTTAAAAACTTGGATTTTTAAAAACTTTGCCAAACGGCGTTTAAAATAAGCGGAAAGGATCACTTTCAAAATCTGCTCCATCCGTAACGGATGGTACCTTTAAAATTTGGTGTTACTACTAGCATCATCAAAACAATAAAAGTAAATCCAAGCTTTGGCACCCACATAAATGCCCATTATTACAAATCTGAAACTTAAACGAAATAGCCAAACATAAAGCTAAAGGAAGTCTAATCGTTTAATGTCTTTGCTAAGCTTCTTTATTCGTCTACCCAAATCTCACCAAGCTAATCCTTGCCTAGCTCAAACTTGAATATCCTGAAGGCACAACATTTTCAAAGAACAAGTGTTAGCTAATAAAATTAGCTAAGTAAGATAACATAAACTTGAAAACGTTTGCCAAATACATATATTAACAAAATCTGCATTTTAAGTTAATATCACACACATTCATAACCTCATAAGATACACATTAGGTTCATCATGTCCTAAAGTGTGCCTATACTTTCTTTCTTCATCTTTCTTTCTTTATTTCTTTGCCAAGACATAGGCTAAGTGACTTATGCCATTTATATAGGGATGTGGGGTTGTGTGTAGGCGGTCATAAACCATACATGGAGTCCTCACACCCGACATGATGGGTAAACCATAAGGTGGTCCATCGGCGTCGTTAAGGAATGACAAAGTCAATCCAACTGAATAAACCGTTTATGCCTTTATGCATTGGTGGTTAGTTACTTCACCCGGAATACTCAAACATAACTATGCCACAAGGAGCAACTCAAGTGACCACGTACGCACCAGCCCCGAAGAGCTAGCACGGGTTAAGCTTAACACAAGACTTTACATAATGCTCGAGACTTTAATCGTTTAATGTCTTTGCTAAGCTTCTTTATTCGTCTACCCAAATCTCACCAAGCTAATCCTTGCCTAGCTCAAACTTGAATATCCTGAAGGCACAACATTTTCAAAGAACAAGTGTTAGCTAATAAAATTAGCTAAGTAAGATAACATAAACTTGAAAACGTTTGCCAAATACATATATTAACAAAATCTGCATTTTAAGTTAATATCACACACATTCATAACCTCATAAGATACACATTAGGTTCATCATGTCCTAAAGTGTGCCTATACTTTCTTTCTTCATCTTTCTTTCTTTATTTCTTTGCCAAGACATAGGCTAAGTGACTTATGCCATTTATATAGGGATGTGGGGTTGTGTGTAGGCGGTCATAAACCATACATGGAGTCCTCACACCCGACATGATGGGTAAACCATAAGGTGGTCCATCGGCGTCGTTAAGGAATGACAAAGTCAATCCAACTGAATAAACCGTTTATGCCTTTATGCATTGGTGGTTAGTTACTTCACCCGGAATACTCAAACATAACTATGCCACAAGGAGCAACTCAAGTGACCACGTACGCACCAGCCCCGAAGAGCTAGCACGGGTTAAGCTTAACACAAGACTTTACATAATGCTCGAGACTTTAATCGTTTAATTAGTTTAGGCTACACTTTCACCTAAGCTAATCACATATCATCTTTTACTTTAGGGCCCTTAACGTGCACGTGAACATGGCAATCCTAATCAAAGGACTAGTGACTAGGTGATCAAGCCACACATGCAAGCACATATCATAACATTTCATCATTTCATAGTCACATAACTTAATCATCTCAACATTTCATGCGTACATACATACCTCATACCTTTGCAACCTGCATAAGCATGTTATACATCATAAATGGTAAGTAATATATCCCTTTGCAACCTCCCATAATCTCCCATAAACATAAAACGTGCTTACCTATTCAATTGGAAGGTTTAACTTATGAAAACGTGTTTTGTTGTACCAACAGGGGACAGAAGATGTTATCTTACCTCGATACAGCTTACCAACAAGTTAAAAGTATCTTATAGTGCTTGCTAAGTGCTCCCGACAACCTAGAATGAGTATAAGGTCGAAATATAAGCTAAACGAAATGTCTTGTGAAAACTGGACAAGAGGTGCGTCGCACCTCCCACATGGTGCGTCGCACCTCCCACATGGTGCGTCGCACAAAACCATCAGGGAGTTCTAAACATAGGCAGGTGCGCCGCACCTACCCCTTTGGTGCGTCGCATAAATCGATCAGAAATTCTGAACATATGGATATGCGCCGCACCTACCCTTGGTGCGTCGCATAAATCGATCAGAAATTCTGAACATATGAATGCGCCGCACCTACCCTTGGTGCGTCGCATAAATCGATCAGAAATTCTGAACATATGGATATGCGCCGCACCTACCCTTGGTGCGTCGCATATCGGGCTTTTGGCTGAAAATCATTTTTCCAAATTGGCCTGTGGTGCGTCGCACCACCCTCCTGGTGCGCCGCACCTGGAGTGTCGACCAGAAACCCTTAACTTGTTCTTTGATCAAACGAATCCCATACGAACCCATACCCCAAATCCAACCTGGGGACTTAAAATTAATCCTTTTAATTGCATTTTCATCAACTTTAACCAACCTATTAATCCTTTTATACTTTACATCATAGATCAATCATTAAAATACCCGAATATCATGAATTCGCTAAACGTTTGATCAATAATCCAACCCAAACCCTATGGCCTGGATTATAAACCCATCTATGACTCATAAGATCAGAATTTAAAGATAATATTACCTATATTACCTGTAGATGACTTAGAGGATTCAAGATCTAATCAAAACTTGGTCAATACGGCACGAATCGATTGAATCTTGGGGGAACTTGTCTTGGGAATTGAGGGGATCGGTTGAGAGGTTTCACACACACAAGAGCAGGTGTTTGTGACAATTAGGGCTGCCTAATTGCTCCCTAACCCCTGGCCATCAAACTCAAACTTACACTTAGGACCCTTCAACTCTTCAACTTTGCGTTCTTAGCTTAACTTTCTACCGGGAGTCTTAACATACTAACAAGCACTTTATAACTTAGCTTTACTTTCATTAATCATCATATTTGTCATTTCATATTAAACGCCTAAGCATTTAATCACATAATCCCACATAGGGCACATAAACATAATAGACCTAACGTTAACTAACGGAAAGTCAAATAGTCAAACATAAAACGTTCGGGATGTTACAATTACCTCCCCCTTAAGAGGATTCCGTCCTCGGAATCGCCTCAGAAGCAAACAAAGCTGGATATTTCTCTTTCATCACTGTCTCGGTCTCCCAAGTTAAACTTTCACCGTGGTTATGCTTCCATTTAATCAACACAAGGTCAATCAACTTTCGGCGAAGTTTCTTTTGCTTTCTTCCGAGTATCGCTACTGGTTCATCCACTATTCTTTTCTGAGGATTAATGCTCACATCCTCAATTGGAATAACACTAGACTCATTGGCCAAACACTTCCTCAAATACGAAACATGAAATGTGTGGTGAATTCCATCCAATTCTGGAGGTAGTTCCAATTGATAAGCTACATCCTTGATACGTTTCAGAATCTTGAAAGGTCCAATGAAACGTGGACTTAGCTTTCCCTTCTTTCCAAATCGAATTACTCCTTTCCATGGGGAAACCTTCAGCATTACCAAATCACCAACTTGGAACTCAATTGGCTTCCTTTTCTTGTCGGCATAAGTCTTTTGTCGTTCTCTAGCCACACGAAGAGCTTCTTTTGCCACATTAACTTTTTCAGCTGAGATTTCAATGATTTCAGGACCCGTAAACTGCTTTTCACCGGGTTCCATCCAACAACTCGGAGTCCTACATCTCCTACCATAAAGCATTTCAAATGGTGGCATTCCAATACTTGCATGGTGGCTGTTATTATAAGTGAATTCGATCAATTTCAAGTGTTCATCCCATGCTCCACCATACTCTAATACACAAGCTCTCAACATATCTTCCAATGTTTGTATGGTCCTTTCACTTTGCCCATCAGTTTGAGGGTGATAGGCGGTGCTTAAATTAACTCTAGTGCCTAACTCTCGCTGAAGACCCTTCCAAAAGTTAGACACAAATCTCGTGTCTCGGTCTGAAACAATGGATAAAGGAACACCATGCTTTGCTACGATCTCATCCACATACATCTTTGCCATCTTAGTTAGTGGTACATCTTGTCTTGTTGCCAATAAATGAGCACTCTTTGTCAATCTATCCACAATTACCCATACCATGTCATTTCCTTTCGGTGTTCTTGGTAGTTTGGTCACAAAATCCATAGTAATATGGTCCCATTTCCATTCCGGAATCTCCAATTGATGCAACATTCCATATGGCTTTTTGTGGTCAGCTTTCACACGTGCACAAGTCAAACATCTTTCAACAAAGTTAGCAACTTCTCCCTTAATGTTTGGCCACCAATAGATGGGCTTCAAATCTGCATACATCTTGGTAATACCAGGATGGACTGAATATCTTGACCTATGAGCTTCTTCAAGGATCAACTCCCGATTATCACCCAACAATGGTACCCAAATTCGACCTTTATATGTCTTAAATCCACGGCTGTTCGTCTCCATCACAAGTCTCCTCTTCTTTCCAATGCTTTCATTATCGATATTATCCTTCATTAAAGCCTTAACTTGGGCTTCCTTGATGCGGTCGAGTAACCCCGACTTTGCTTGAACAACCATGCTCATCAATCTACAAGAAAAATTCTGCACTTTCCTACTTAGTGCATCCGCCACCACATTAGCTTTACCGGGATGATATTTAATCTCACAATCATAATCTTTCAGAAGTTCCATCCATCTCCTTTGCCTTACATTCATTTTCTTCTGTGAGAACACATATTGTAAACTCTTATGATCCGTAAACAAGGTACATTTGGTGCCATATAAGTAATGCCTCCACAACTTCAAAGCAAACACTACTGCAGCCAATTCAAGATCATGGGTCGGGTAATTCTTTTCATGAGGCTTCAACTGACGTGAAGCATATGCAATGACTTTGTCCCTTTGCATAAGGACACAACCCAAACCTGAAATAGAAGCATCACTATACACAACGAGATCATCAGTACCTTCTGGTAGGGCTAGGACAGGAGCTTCACATAACTTTGTCTTAAGTGTTTGAAAGGCCTTTTCTTGAGCTTCCGTCCACACATACTTTACTCCTTTCTTTGTCAATTCAGTCATTGGCTTAGCTATTCGGGAGAAATCTTGAATAAACCTCCTATAGTAGCCAGCTAAACCGAGAAAACTCTTAATTTCCGTGGGTGTCTTTGGCTGTTCCCAATTGGAAACAGCTTCAATCTTAGCAGGATCAACTTTAATACCTTCAGAAGAGATAACATGCCCGAGAAATTGAACTTCTCGGAGCCAGAATTCACACTTGGAGAACTTTGCATATAACTTTTTCTCCCTAAGAACCTCAAGAACGGCTCTTAAGTGCTCACGGTGCTCGGCTTCAGACTTTGAATAAATCAGAATATCGTCAATGAAGACAATCACAAAATGATCTAAGAATGGGCGACATACCCGATTCATTAAATCCATAAAAGCGGCTGGAGCATTTGTCAGTCCAAATGGCATGACAAGAAACTCATAGTGCCCATAACGTGTACGAAAAGCTGTCTTGGCCACATCTTCCTTTTTGACTTTTAATTGATGATAACCAGAACGCAGATCAATCTTAGAGAAGTAAGAAGCACCATGGAGCTGATCAAAAAGATCATCAATACGCGGGAGAGGATACTTGTTCTTAACCGTTCGCTTGTTCAGCTCACGGTAGTCTATGCACATGCGCATAGAACCGTCTTTCTTTTTGACAAAAAGAACCGGAGCTCCCCAAGGCGAGGAACTTGGTTGTATGAAACCTTTGTCAAGTAGCTCTTGAAGCTGGGACATTAACTCTTTCATTTCTGTAGGAGCTAAACGATATGGTGCTTTGGCCACAGGAGTAGCACCAGGTACAAGATCAATCTGAAAGATGACCTCTCGGTCGGGAGGAATACCGGGAAGATCATCCGGAAAGACATCAGAAAATTCAGAAACTACATCAACATTAGGAATCGGAGATTTCTCTTTTCGTGTATCGATAACATAAGCAAGAAAGTGATTCTTGTTATGCCGAATGCAATTGAGAGCCTTCATCAAGTTAATAATCTTTATGCTCCCCTTCCTCTTATCTCCAAAAACGGAAATGATCTCACCATCCGGAGTAGTAAATCGTACGACCTTTTGAGAACATATAATAGTAGCATCATTTTGAGACAGCCAGTCCATACCTATCACTATATCAAAACCGGCTAAAGTGGTAGGCAATAACTGAACTGGAAAAGAGCGACCTTCAATCTCAATAGAACAATCATCATAACCTACTTGAATGTCACTAATGGTACCGTTAGCAATTTCAACCTCTATAGAGTAATCAAGAGGAGTAGTGACCTTATCAAGCTTAGGAGCAAATAAAGTGGACACAAAAGATCTATTTGCACCCGAATCAAAAAGTACAGAAGCAGGTTTTGAGTTAACAAGAAATGTACCGCTTACTACCTCATCGTTTTCCTTGGCAGCTTCAACTGTCAGCTGAAAGGCTCGAGCTTTAGGCTTTTGGACAGCCGTCTTCTTTCCATCATCTCTTCCTTGTGGGCAATCCTTGATGAAATGACCGGTTTGTTGACACCGATAACACTTTGGCTTGTCCTTGCATCCTGAAGTAGGATGACCCGTACCACCACAAGTATCACACCTTCGGGTCTTATCTGAACATGGACCCGAATGAGGCGCCTTACAAGTACCACACCAATTCTTAGGCTTGGCGTAGTTGCTGCCCCCACCTCTTGAAGATGAACCTTTCTTGAACTTCTTATTAGATCCATTTGACCCGTCATGCTTCCTTTTTGACTTTTAATTGATGATAACCAGAACGCAGATCAATCTTAGAGAAGTAAGAAGCACCATGGAGCTGATCAAAAAGATCATCAATACGCGGGAGAGGATACTTGTTCTTAACCGTTCGCTTGTTCAGCTCACGGTAGTCTATGCACATGCGCATAGAACCGTCTTTCTTTTTGACAAAAAGAACCGGAGCTCCCCAAGGCGAGGAACTTGGTTGTATGAAACCTTTGTCAAGTAGCTCTTGAAGCTGGGACATTAACTCTTTCATTTCTGTAGGAGCTAAACGATATGGTGCTTTGGCCACAGGAGTAGCACCAGGTACAAGATCAATCTGAAAGATGACCTCTCGGTCGGGAGGAATACCGGGAAGATCATCCGGAAAGACATCGGAAAATTCAGAAACTACATCAACATTAGGAATCGGAGATTTCTCTTTTCGTGTATCGATAACATAAGCAAGAAAGTGATTCTTGTTATGCCGAATGCAATTGAGAGCCTTCATCAAGTTAATAATCTTTATGCTCCCCTTCCTCTTATCTCCAAAAACGGAAATGATCTCACCATCCGGAGTAGTAAATCGTACGACCTTTTGAGAACATATAATAGTAGCATCATTTTGAGACAGCCAGTCCATACCTATCACTATATCAAAACCGGCTAAAGTGGTAGGCAATAACTGAACTGGAAAAGAGCGACCTTCAATCTCAATAGAACAATCATCATAACCTACTTGAATGTCACTAATGGTACCGTTAGCAATTTCAACCTCTATAGAGTAATCAAGAGGAGTAGTGACCTTATCAAGCTTAGGAGCAAATAAAGTGGACACAAAAGATCTATTTGCACCCGAATCAAAAAGTACAGAAGCAGGTTTTGAGTTAACAAGAAATGTACCGCTTACTACCTCATCGTTTTCCTTGGCAGCTTCAACTGTCAGCTGAAAGGCTCGAGCTTTAGGCTTTTGGACAGCCGTCTTCTTTCCATCATCTCTTCCTTGTGGGCAATCCTTGATGAAATGACCGGTTTGTTGACACCGATAACACTTTGGCTTGTCCTTGCATCCTGAAGTAGGATGACCCGTACCACCACAAGTATCACACCTTCGGGTCTTATCTGAACATGGACCCGAATGAGGCGCCTTACAAGTACCACACCAATTCTTAGGCTTGGCGTAGTTGCTGCCCCCACCTCTTGAAGATGAACCTTTCTTGAACTTCTTATTAGATCCATTTGACCCGTCATGCTTCCTTTTTGAACCTGTTTGCTTATCATCATTAGCTTTCACTACAACCTTTTCACCCTTGAAATCATCATCCAACCTCTTGGACTCTTTAATCGCAGCAGACAATGTAGTATGTTGTCTACAAAGGCCACGATAGCTAGCGGGAAGGCCATCACAGTAAGCTTCAACCTGATCCACATCTCTACGAACCAAGTGCCCAACAAACTTAAGCTTCTCCATAAATGAGTGAGCATACTCAGTTATGGCACCCGGCTTTGCGGTTAAAGCTCTGAATTCTTTCTCAATCAACCTCAGTTCACGAGTACCCACATATTCTTCCAAGAACTTCTCCCTAAAGGTACTCCAAGGCATAATAGCTAATACCTCGGGGGTAAGAAATCATTTCTCGTACGGTTTAAGTCCAAAATCCTAAGGTCTTGGTCGAATTTTGGTTCACTTAAACCATTTCTCTGATACCAACTTGTAACACCCGTCGTTTAAAAACTTGGATTTTTAAAAACTTTGCCAAACGGCGTTTAAAATAAGCGGAAAGGATCACTTTCAAAATCTGCTCCATCCGTAACGGATGGTACCTTTAAAATTTGGTGTTACTACTAGCATCATCAAAACAATAAAAGTAAATCCAAGCTTTGGCACCCACATAAATGCCCATTATTACAAATCTGAAACTTAAACGAAATAGCCAAACATAAAGCTAAAGGAAGTCTAATCGTTTAATGTCTTTGCTAAGCTTCTTTATTCGTCTACCCAAATCTCACCAAGCTAATCCTTGCCTAGCTCAAACTTGAATATCCTGAAGGCACAACATTTTCAAAGAACAAGTGTTAGCTAATAAAATTAGCTAAGTAAGATAACATAAACTTGAAAACGTTTGCCAAATACATATATTAACAAAATCTGCATTTTAAGTTAATATCACACACATTCATAACCTCATAAGATACACATTAGGTTCATCATGTCCTAAAGTGTGCCTATACTTTCTTTCTTCATCTTTCTTTCTTTATTTCTTTGCCAAGACATAGGCTAAGTGACTTATGCCACTTATATAGGGATGTGGGGTTGTGTGTAGGCGGTCATAAACCATACATGGAGTCCTCACACCCGACATGATGGGTAAACCATAAGGTGGTCCATCGGCGTCGTTAAGGAATGACAAAGTCAATCCAACTGAATAAACCGTTTATGCCTTTATGCATTGGTGGTTAGTTACTTCACCCGGAATACTCAAACATAACTATGCCACAAGGAGCAACTCAAGTGACCACGTATGCACCAGCCCCGAAGAGCTAGCACGGGTTAAGCTTAACACAAGACTTTACATAATGCTCGAGACTTTAATCGTTTAATTAGTTTAGGCTACACTTTCACCTAAGCTAATCACATATCATCTTTTACTTTAGGGCCCTTAACGTGCACGTGAACATGGCAATCCTAATCAAAGGACTAGTGACTAGGTGATCAAGCCACACATGCAAGCACATATCATAACATTTCATCATTTCATAGTCACATAACTTAATCATCTCAACATTTCATGCGTACATACATACCTCATACCTTTGCAACCTGCATAAGCATGTTATACATCATAAATGGTAAGTAATATATCCCTTTGCAACCTCCCATAATCTCCCATAAACATAAAACGTGCTTACCTATTCAATTGGAAGGTTTAACTTATGAAAACGTGTTTTGTTGTACCAACAGGGGACAGAAGATGTTATCTTACCTCGATACAGCTTACCAACAAGTTAAAAGTATCTTATAGTGCTTGCTAAGTGCTCCCGACAACCTAGAATGAGTATAAGGTCGAAATATAAGCTAAACGAAATGTCTTGTGAAAACTGGACAAGAGGTGCGTCGCACCCCTCACATGGTGCGTCGCACAAAACCAAGGTGCGTCGCACCTCCCACATGGTGCGTCGCACAAAACCATCAGGGAGTTCTAAACATAGGCAGGTGCGCCGCACCTACCCCTTTGGTGCGTCGCATAAATCGATCAGAAATTCTGAACATATGGATATGCGCCGCACCTACCCTTGGTGCGTCGCATATCGGGCTTTTGGCTGAAAATCATTTTTCCAAATTGGCCTGTGGTGCGTCGCACCACCCTCCTGGTGCGCCGCACCTGGAGTGTCGACCAGAAACCCTTAACTTGTTCTTTGATCAAACGAATCCCATACGAACCCATACCCCAAATCCAACCTGGGGACTTAAAATTAATCCTTTTAATTGCATTTTCATCAACTTTAACCAACCTATTAATCCTTTTATACTTTACATCATAGATCAATCATTAAAATACCCGAATATCATGAATTCGCTAAACGTTTGATCAATAATCCAACCCAAACCCTATGGCCTGGATTATAAACCCATCTATGACTCATAAGATCAGAATTTAAAGATAATATTACCTATATTACCTGTAGATGACTTAGAGGATTCAAGATCTAATCAAAACTTGGTCAATACGGCACGAATCGATTGAATCTTGGGGGAACTTGTCTTGGGAATTGAGGGGATCGGTTGAGAGGTTTCACACACACAAGAGCAGGTGTTTGTGACAATTAGGGCTGCCTAATTGCTCCCTAACCCCTGGCCATCAAACTCAAACTTACACTTAGGACCCTTCAACTCTTCAACTTTGCGTTCTTAGCTTAACTTTCTACCGGGAGTCTTAACATACTAACAAGCACTTTATAACTTAGCTTTACTTTCATTAATCATCATATTTGTCATTTCATATTAAACGCCTAAGCATTTAATCACATAATCCCACATAGGGCACATAAACATAATAGACCTAACGTTAACTAACGGAAAGTCAAATAGTCAAACATAAAACGTTCGGGATGTTACAAACTAATCATGAATGAAATTCAGTGGGGCACAAGTGGATTTAAAAGGCACAAATGAAGAACCTTCGAATAACATCGACGAAGATAACATGATTAATGACGGTATTGTGGAAAGGTTGGAGCTACTATGGAAGATGAAGATGAAATAATTATTGACGCTATTGATTCAGCTGGTGAAGCTACTATAGAAGACAAAGAAGTTGGCGGATCTAAGGAGTATGCTCGCGAATGCGTAGTCTTATATCTTTACCATGAGCTTATTGTCATGTTAATTTATTTGTTTGAACATCGAACGAAAAAGGTAAATGGGTGGGAACCCTCCGGTCCTATGTACCGTTTTGGTACTCAGAGCGCACACCGCACTAAAATCATGTCCGGTAAGTCACCATCCTCACACATGAGATCACAAGATATAGTTTCTCCACTTGCCTTTGTCAAGTTTTGAACATGTAACCTCTATCCTTCATCTGTGGGCCCATGTGGTCACATGATGGTGGTACCATTGGGATTTCACCCCATTGGTAACATCGATCTACATTTTAATTGATTTTCAACTATGTTATGTTTGGGTTTCCAGTGTCTTATGTTACGTGTAGTTCATTATACTATATATGAAGTTGAATATGTTTCGTGAAGTTTAAATTATATATTTATTGTTTGTAACCCGGTCAACGACCGGGTATTCATCTAGAGAATCAAACATCATTCCTAATTACCTGATTGCTTTGAATTTTGTATGATTTATATATGATGCTCTAATAAAAACATCGACTTTGGATCTATGTTTGACCTCTTGCAACCACATATACCTGATTACTTACAATGATAACATCATATATAAATCACTCCCCATCTTTTTAGAATGGGTTGAAAAGTAACATGGGTTGATTTCAGGTTATACGAATAGATGGATTGGTAGGTTTGTGGATTAATAGGTTGGTCGGTTGATTTCAGGTCTTATGGATTAGTGGGTTGGCGGGTTGATTTAAGGTCAGATGGGTGGTGAATTGTTGGGCCAAATGAGTTGGTGGGTTGATCTATTAATGAGAATTATATAAATTTAAAATATTTTGAGTTAGCGGCTTGACCTGTTAACCAGAAAGGTCAACCCGGCCCCGACTCGATAAATTAGGTTGACAGGTTAGCGGGTTAATATTTCATAGCCCTGACCAGATTATACCGGGTCGGTTCCATTCAGATATCGGGTAAGGTTGAATACTGACAACCTTAATATACTTCAAGTGTTAAATGTTTATCATAACATCATGCTCGATTTCATAATAAACTTCATTTTAGTATACTTAAGACGTATATATTTCGCAATGTGTGATATATGTATAAGCTTACTTTGTAACCCAGTCAACAACCACAACTCGACCTGCCCTGATAAATTAGGTTGGCATGTTAGTGGTTCCTCATAGCCCTAACCAGATCATTCCAGGCCAGTTTCATTCGGATATCGGGTAAGGTCGAATAATGACAACCTTAATATACTTCAAGTGTTAAAAGTTTATCATAAAATTATGCTCGATTTCCTAATTAATTTCATTTTGGTATACTGTAAGACGTATATTTTTCGCAATGTGTGATACATGTATAAGTTTACTTTGCAACCCGGTCAACGACCGGGTATTAATCTAGTTGAAGGTTTGAGGTTGTGGTCAGATTCATAAAAATAAATAAATGTAAAACTGAGGGTATATTAGTCTAGTACATTAAATTTCCGTATAAGAAGTAAAAGTTTCAGTGTAAAAATCACCACCCATTTTACAAGTCTCAGGTTTTCTCAGGTAAAACAATTTACGTAGTCAAACCTAGTCAAAGAGCTCAACGAGGTAAAAAACCTAGTATCCTTCCCTTTCTCTCTATACTCGGCCGCCCCCTCTCTCTCACTACTCTCTCTCTCTCTACATTTTCTTCTTCTTCTTCATTCAAGATCTTGGTAAGATTTCTATACATCTACACATGTTAATGATTGTATATCATAAACCAAGCACAAATCGCGAACACACACACACACACACACATATATATATATATATATATATTAAATCATAAAGTTAATAGGGCGATGTGATTTAATTATTATACAACAAATATTAAAAAATTCATATTCACTTTTCCCTGTATATATGTATATGTATGTTCAATTGACCTGTTATGCAAAATTACACTTTGTAACCAATGGGCTTGTAGCCCAGTACGTGGGACCCTTGGGGAGACGTTGCGGGTTCGAATCTCATTCGCTCCCAATAACCAGTGGGTTATCACGAACAGGAGTTTCACCCGTAGTGACCCCTTACAGGGTGGGGAAGCTAGGTACAAAGTACCAAGGACTAGCGTGTTCCTTCCAAAATACACGTTTTTTTGAAAATTACACTTTGTAAGCCATTACTTGCTCAATTTTGTGGGTTTGATTGTTACCGAAAATCAGGGATGTGAAGAAAAGTTTGAATTTATTGTGACCTTCTTGATGGGGTTGGGGTTGGAGTTTGTGAGGATGAATCTGACATTGAATTTAACATTCTGATTATTCATTTGCTTTTTGGTTTTTTTATGAACAGAGACGGCATAATGATGGAAGTGAAACAGGTATGCGTTTCCATATGTTTTTGTTGTACTGATTATCTTTATGTATATATTCTCTTCCTCTGCAGCATAAGATGCTTGGTGAAGGAACATATGGTGCGTTGTACAAGGCGATTGACAACATAACCAATGCGATTGTTGCTGCGAAGGAGGTTCGCAAGCATAAAGTTGATGGTATATGGGCAGTCGAGTCAGGAGAAGCTGGAAGTTTAAAAAAGTTGGAATATGAAAACATTTACAGGTAAACTCACTTATATAATTAAACTAAGTTATATATTGATATCTTTATGATCTATAATGTTAATGCGTTTAATTTTTAATAGTGATTTAAGTTGTATGCCTATATTGTAAGCTTAGATTCTAGCTATAATAAAAGTTGTGTTTATTTTATAGTTATATACTTCAATGATACGTAAATGAAAAATAGTATCAAGTTTTTTCTTTTTTGTTGTATTGTTTGGAGCTAAGTCTCAATCACGTATTTCCATTAGTTTACTTTAAACTTATATAAATAAAATTTAAGAATCACTACTTTCACTCTATTTAAGTAACGTTCAATAATAGCTATGTGTTGCCTACCTAGAAGTTTTCTCGACACCGTGCAATCAAAGAGTTGCTCTGATATAGGTTAGTTATTGGCCCCTCAAAATAAAAATATTTCACCATACTAAGAATATATATGTCGTGACAAAAAGTGATACAAGTGTCGTGAGATATCAACATGTAAATAGTTGACCACCAACAAGTAGTTTTAGGCTGGAAACCATATGCTGCAAAAAAGGATTTTATGCAATAAGATTGTTAGTTATAAATTAACGTGGGTAAATATGTACAACATAAAATAGTTTTTAGCCCATACATGTAATAGTAGAATAGATAGTTTTGACCCGGTCAACTACAAATGGTTTTATATGAGTTATCTTAGCTCCATTATGTAATGTGGTTTGGCTAAATTATTTCACAAGAAAAAAAAACAGGCCAAACTTGTTGAAATCCATCCAAAATGTATAAAATCTCCAAGTACCAGCGAGGGCTGTCAAACTGATTATTCACATTGCTGTGAAGATCGGAGAATTGGAGATTCAAAGTTCAAACTTTGAATAATGCAGATAAGAGTGAAAAGAAATTGACATGCAAGTATCCTCTGGTAGAGATTTACTGGGTCGAGCTTGTGTGTTGGTTTACTCAAACCAATGATGTGATACACATGTATATTTAATATAGGTGGAAATTTGGTAACATAATGTAATAAGAAAAACTACAAAAAATTGCACTTTGTAAGCTATTAATTGCTCAATATGTCCGTTCAAAAAAAAAAATAATTGCCCAATTTTGTGGGTGTGATTGTTCTTGAAAATCAGGGATGTGAAGAAAAGTTTGAATTTATTACGAGCTTCTTGATGGGGTTTGGGGTTGTGAGGGTGAATATGACATTCAATTTATCATCCTGATTATTCATTTTCTTTTTGGTTTTTTATGAACAGAGACTGCATAATGATGGAAGTGAAACAGGTATGCGTTTCCATATGTTTTTGTTGTACTGGATTATCTTTATGTATATATTTTTCTTCCTCTGCAGCATAAGATGTTTGAGAAGATTGGTGAAGGAACAAGTGGTGTGGTCAAGGCGCTTGACAAAGTAAGCAATGCGATTGTTGCTGTGAAGGAGGTTGGCATGCATAAAGTTGATGGGATATGGGCATACGAGCTACGAGAAGCTGGAATTTTAAATACGGTGCAACAGGTATGCGTTTCAAGGTTTATAAATGCTTTTGTTGTTCTGGATAATTTATATATATTCTCTACCACTGCAGTATAAGATGCTTGAGAAGATTGGTGAAGGAACAAGTGGTGTGGTCTACAAGGCGCTTAACAAAATAAGCAATGCGATTGTTGCCGTGAAGGAGGTTCGCACACATAAAGTTGATGGAATATGCACATACGAGCTAAGAGAAGCTGCAATTTTAGAAGAGTTGCAACATGAAAACATTGTGAGGTAAACTCACTTATATAATCAAATTAAGTTGTATATTGATACCGTTATGATCTATAATGTTAATGA
Source organism: Erigeron breviscapus (assembly GCA_034093135.1). Lineage (NCBI taxonomy): Eukaryota > Viridiplantae > Streptophyta > Magnoliopsida > Asterales > Asteraceae > Erigeron > Erigeron breviscapus. The sequence goes on from CM067169.1 coordinate 49,706,454, forward strand.
GTTTAAATTTTAATAGTTATTTAAGTTGTATGCCTATATGTCAGCTTTATTATAACTATAATAAAAGGTGTGTTTATTTTATAATTATTACTGTATTTTTAAGTTGTATATTTATGTATCATCTTAGACAATATGAAGAGAATAAGAATAGCTATTAGAATATATCGTATATTAATCAATTGTGTTTCTTAAAAGATGGCAAGTATTAAAATAACATGTAGACGTTGACGTGTAGATGTTGTAAAACTTGGAAAAATTATAAGCTTTAATTAAATTTATGAATACTAAAATCCAAAGTCTACCTATATATATGCGTGTGCCTATATATATGTGTGTGTGTCTGCGTGTGTATATATTATATATACCTATATATATGTGTGTGTATTATACACACACACACACACACACATATATATATATATATATATATTGGATACCAATCCACTACATCCAGAATTAAAAAAAGGACAAATAAGAATTCACTACATCCAAAACAGTTCTTATTTGTCCTTTTTTTAATTCTGGATGTAGTGGATTGGTATGACGAAAATATAAATCTTCAGTTAAACTACGTTATGCATCCGACGGGTCAAAGTGCATTCATTATTTATTCAATGCTTTTGCATCCATTTTTTTTTTGCCATGTTTTGCATCCATTTTTGTTCCATGTTTACTGATCTACATCTTCTTCAAAAAATATTCTCACATATACAATGGATGCTATCATTGTTTGAGATGAATCCGTGTTTGTTTATTTGATATGTGTATTTGTTTATTTGTTTTTTTTTTTTGCATGCTTAGGTTGGATGAACTTGTTTATCCTTTTGAGTTTAGCAACACTGACGTCGAATTAAAGAGAATTAAAATCCGAGTTTAATTGTATAATTTAATTTATTTAAAGTCTGTACATTTATTTGTTATGGTATTTAAAAATGTGGAAGCGAAAGTTTTAATTTGAAAACAAAAATGTAGAGGAAGAGAGGTTAAAAGTAGAATGGATGGCATGTGCCCCTGTTCTCACTGGTTTGTATTTTAATGTGGGATGTATTAAACTTATGAATACTAAAATCCAAAGTCTACCTATATATATGCGTGTGCCTATATATATGTGTGTGTGTCTGCGTGTGTATATATTATATATACCTATATATATGTGTGTGTATTATACACACACACACACACACATATATATATATATATATATATATATGATACCAATCCACTACATCCAGAATTAAAAAAAGGACAAATAAGAATTCACTACATCCAAAACAGTTCTTATTTGTCCTTTTTTTAATTCTGGATGTAGTGGATTGGTATGACGAAAATATAAATCTTCAGTTAAACTACGTTATGCATCCGACGGGTCAAAGTGCATTCATTATTTATTCAATGCTTTTGCATCCATTTTTTTTTTGCCATGTTTTGCATCCATTTTTGTTCCATGTTTACTGATCTACATCTTCTTCAAAAAATATTCTCACATATACAATGGATGCTATCATTGTTTGAGATGAATCCGTGTTTGTTTATTTGATATGTGTATTTGTTTATTTGTTTTTTTTTTGCATGCTTAGGTTGGATGAACTTGTTTATCCTTTTGAGTTTAGCAACACTGACGTCGAATTAAAGAGAATTAAAATCCGAGTTTAATTGTATAATTTAATTTATTTAAAGTCTGTACATTTATTTGTTATGGTATTTAAAAATGTGGAAGCGAAAGTTTTAATTTGAAAACAAAAATGTAGAGGAAGAGAGGTTAAAAGTAGAATGGATGGCATGTGCCCCTGTTCTCACTGGTTTGTATTTAATGTGGGATGAATACTAAAATCCAAAGTCTACCTATATATATGCGTGTGCCTATATATATGTGTGTGTGTCTGCGTGTGTATATATTATATATACCTATATATATGTGTGTGTATTATACACACACACACACACACATATATATATATATATATATATATATGATACCAATCCACTACATCCAGAATTAAAAAAAGGACAAATAAGAATTCACTACATCCAAAACAGTTCTTATTTGTCCTTTTTTTAATTCTGGATGTAGTGGATTGGTATGACGAAAATATAAATCTTCAGTTAAACTACGTTATGCATCCGACGGGTCAAAGTGCATTCATTATTTATTCAATGCTTTTGCATCCATTTTTTTTTTGCCATGTTTTGCATCCATTTTTGTTCCATGTTTACTGATCTACATCTTCTTCAAAAAATATTCTCACATATACAATGGATGCTATCATTGTTTGAGATGAATCCGTGTTTGTTTATTTGATATGTGTATTTGTTTATTTGTTTTTTTTTTGCATGCTTAGGTTGGATGAACTTGTTTATCCTTTTGAGTTTAGCAACACTGACGTCGAATTAAAGAGAATTAAAATCCGAGTTTAATTGTATAATTTAATTTATTTAAAGTCTGTACATTTATTTGTTATGGTATTTAAAAATGTGGAAGCGAAAGTTTTAATTTGAAAACAAAAATGTAGAGGAAGAGAGGTTAAAAGTAGAATGGATGGCATGTGCCCCTGTTCTCACTGGTTTGTATTTTAATGTGGGATGTATTGGAAAACTACCCTATATATATATATTAAAGCTAAAATTGTATATATATATATATATTAAAGCTATAACAGAAATTGTGTTGCAAGCCATGTGAAGTTGTATTTAGTTTGGTAGTATATATCTAGGGGAGGGATCTAGAGGAAAGAAGTGTAAGACGCTTCTTAATTCATTCATTTTACCTTGTTTTTAATAAAAACCCATTCCACTTGCAGAGGCGTCAATTGTTTTCCATAACCTAAAATCACATTATTAGAAAACTTTTAGCCTCAAGTTTTAGATGAAAATACGAGGGAAGTAACCCAAAGTTCACTGCATACCTAGTGGCATGTAGGCAAGTTGCGTAAAGAGATATATAACTGTAATGGAAAAGCACAGATAATATTAATATCAAGTTTTTAATATATCTTAGGACCAACTGACCAATATAGACTCTTACAATAATGTAATTATATAAACTAATGATATATGTTATCAAATAAACACTTGGTGCAATATGAGTTATATGTCATATCCAATCATGGGTGGAGTGAGGACTTGGTGTATTATAATTTTTACAGAAAACAAAGAGTGAATACATAACACAACACAACATGATGAGGGAGAAAGAAGAAAAAAAGACATAGCGTTCTATTATTATCTAGAGTGACTGACCTGGAAAGGACTTGCTGTAAATATATTCTTATATTTGTTTGGTTAAATCATTTATATATTTATATTGATATGATTTTTATAGATGGATCAAAGTAATAATACATCAAAAGGAGACAACAATTTTATTTGGATGGATATAGCTATTATTATGAACATATTATGCTACTCTACTTTTTTCAACTTATGTAAGGTTACATATTACCAAGACACTGTTATGTATGTGTATGTATGTTTAGAACGTCTTAGTTGTACGGGGTCAGTGTGAAATATGTAATCATCCAGGTGCAAAGATATTATAACAAACTCTTTGCATGCCTAACCTTAGGCATGTTGCTACCGTGTTGGATGCAAAGTTGTTAGTTTCAAGGCGTAATTTTATGTGATGTATATCAGTATATGTAGCTAATGCAATTGTGTATGTATGTAGTTGTTGGGTAAAGTCCAATTAGCTATTGACTTGTATAATTATTGTTTGGTGGCAGGGTGCTTGATGTCGTGTATAATCGTAAGCGAGTGTATTTGGTTCTTGAGTACCTAGACGTAAACTTACGAAAATACATGTCCTCTTGTGTAAAGTATTCAGATGATCCCTATCTTGTCAAAGTGAGTAAATCATTTCAAACTTAATTACAATATCTCTATAATTTCAGATACACAAGTTTCATCTTTTATAGTTTCCATCTGTTGTGTTCTTTTCTTTTTCAGTTGTTTCTATTTCAATTGTTACGTGGTATTGCTTTTTGCCACTCTCAGCGGGTAATACATAGAGATCTTAAGCCTGCGAACTTGTTGATAGATCCAAAATCAAAAACTCTCAAGCTTGCGGACTTCGGGATCGCCAGGGTTATTAATTGCAATCTCATAACATCGGGCGTAAGTTAAATGATATTGAGTTTTCTATATTATGTTTACGATAGACTATATTTAAGTTTGGTAATCAACTTTGTTCACTTATCTATCATCACACTCTTGTTTTGTCAACTACCACCCGGTTAGGCCGCATACATCTGAGTCATAAGACTCGGATTCTACGGGTAAGAGAATACCTCATTCGTTTACCCGTTCACACTCTTCTTTGTCATGTTATGGCATTTTTTTTCATGCATGTGATTCTTGAAAAATTCATCCAAAGGCGTGTGAAAACGAGTGAGAAAGGGTACCACTTCTTAGAGCTTGAACGTGTATGCATCTAAACAATATCCTGCCAAAAATTTTAATAATTACAAAGATTTCCAACTATTCTATTCACCAAACGTGTGAACTTTTGATCCAATTGAAAATTTACAAAGAAAGGATGTACTTTCGGACTAGATTATAAGGAGTTTACGCAATAAGACATTACCATTTTGATACATGTTACTTAAGCGTTTGTATGATTTTCTAGTTAGGCACGCTTATGTATATGCCACCTGAAGTTCTTCTTGGATCTGAAGAATATTGCTTTAGTGCTGATATGTGGTCCATTGGTTGTATTTTTGCTGAGATGGTGAATCGGAAACCCCTCTTCTACGAAGACTCGGAGAGTCGCGAAGTCATTAAAGAAAGCTCTGTTAAAGGAGACTCACAGATTCGCCAGCTCTACCATATTTTCAAGTAATACATTCCCTTTATTTTTAATAATTTTGTTTTCTGTGTGTATACACACAGGAAGATAAACAATCCCACTATAGGCGGGGATGAAGATGTGAGGGATTGAGATTCTCCAAAGTTAAAACCAATTTTACTAGTAAAGTTGAGAATCTTGACCTTTGTATTAAAATCAAAGGGCTAGATTCAAAATGAGTTTTGAATCTTGACCCTTGATTTTAATCTAAGTGTCATGATTCTATATCCAACTTTAGAGAATCCTTATCGTTTTTTCTAATACATATCTTGTGGTGGTTCTTACATTATAGAATAATGGGTACTCCAAAAGAAGATACATGGCCCAGAATGCCCAAGCATATGCCAAGTTTTCCTGAGTTGGCTGCAAAGGTGAATAGCTTTTGCCATCCGTTCATTCTAGAATGTGCACCATGTCGTTTTTTTTCTCTTAAATAACATCATCTACATTTAGGATGAGGACCTTGCAACTGTTGTTCCAGATCTTGATAAAGCGGGCCTTGATCTCCTACGTGTAAGTTCAAACTAATTACTATATGAATTTTTATTAGTCTCATTTGTTAAAGTAGTTACCCGGCATCATCATTACATGTTTTGTGTAAACATTAATATAAAGGTGATATCGTCCCATATACCGTGTTGCCTAATAAACTATTTTGCACCTATAATTAAAACTCATTTGACGCGGCGTATTAGGTAATAGTATGTTTCTTGTTTGTTTTAAGCTATTAGAAATGTTTTGCTTACAAATTTTTATGGACGTGTTTCAGAAAATGCTATCAGTCAACCCGAGTGGCAGAATTACTGCTAAGTTGGCATTGGAGCATGAGTTTTTCAAGGGTATAACGTTTCGATAGACAACGGACATTGAGGTGATTATGATATGTTCCGTTTGTGTGTGTGTAGAATTAGCATTTAAAGTATGTTTTGATTTTTTAATTGTCTTAATAATAGTTCATTTTTGAATTAAAGATTCAAGTTTTCTGCATTGCATACACTTCAAGCAACCTGGACCCGTATGACTCATCTTCTCTTAAACCACTACTTTCAGTTTTATCCATGAAGTCTGAATTGACCAAAAATGTCCATTTTACTCTGATTGTTAGAAATAGTTTTCTCACTTTCTGATAGCCTAGTCTTATCCTTTCAAATTAATGACTTGTACTCGTGTATCAAATATGGTTCTTTTGTTGATTTTGGAAAAGGATTACATAGAAAATACAGCAATTACATTAATCTGGTATTGATATCCATTCTTTAGCAAGAAGAAAAGTACTATATTCAAACCTTAATGAAACGTAGAATCCTTGAACATCGATATTGTCTTTCGCATCTTTATCAAAGCTAATAGTCATTACAGCCGGCATCGGCTGCAAACGACAAGAGCATAAAATGAATGACCAAATTTTAGAATGAAGATATTAAAACTAAATTAAAGCTCCTTTATTTATAATTTGTACCTTTTGATCATTCTTTGTCTTGTCAGCAAGTTCCGTTGGTTTATACATAATCTTCTAAGTCAACATCATATTATCATCAAATATATTATGATGGATAATTTCTTTTCCACGAATAATATTCTTAATCCTATTTGAAAGGTTTAGGTATAGAATGGCTGCACAACTCTGGAGAAGTAAAATCAATATGATGAAGAAGACGAATTAGTAACAGTTTATTTTAAAATGAGAAATAAACTAATATTTAGGTTAATGACAGAGACTATACTCTTAAGGAGTGGCGGTAGGTCAAAAAGAAGCAACCCGGTTATTACCATTATTGATGCTCCTAGATTAGATTGACTAGCAACACTCTGTGAAAGATCTATATCACTCTGTTAGCCCAGTGGCCAGCCGTCCCCTACGAAGCCGGGCCCACCATGTTTACCCCTTACACAATACTGGGACGCAGGTTCGAGAAGTCTCTCGGCTTGCAAGCATGGAGATTTATTCCGTTGTGATGGTATTTGGTGGAGGGGTTTCAATGGGATACATGTTGTGCAGCTTGTGCGTATTGGAACCATGGCGGTTTCAGGGATCGGGGTGTTCCCTCCAATTACACATTACACAACAAATAAGCAGTTTGATCAGCTATAACAAAGAATCAGACAATGCTAAAGCACATGATGCGTGCTACAATGCCCATAAGTGAGGTTCAATTATTACTTGCCCTGACATTTTTAACAGATCCGTGATCGTCTGTAACATGAACTATGTAGAGTAATATAGGTAATTTTCCATTATATTCAGAAGAACTTAGGTGTATATACAGACTTTATAAAATAAAAAACAAACTAGTAATGTTAAACATCAACTCGCAAGCCCTCAAATTAAATTGCTTGTAGTTACCTTGTCCTCGAAATCTCAAATTGCTACTCTGATGCTTCTATGGCTGGGAAGATCCTTGCCTGAGAAACATGGGTGGATGATAAAAGAAAGAACTAATAAAAAAAGATTAAAATCATCGATGATAGCTTGACTAAAATTACCATAGAATTATTAGGTAGTCTAACTATCTGTAAAAGAAGAAGCAGGTTCGTGTTCCTTTTAACACTTTCAAATATCTGGTAGCATCACAATTATTCAGGACACAATCCACACAAAGACCCAAAGAATGAATAGAAAGATGAGTTGAGAAATTTCAGCAATACATTGCTTGTATCTAACCCATGAAGAGGTTGTACCAAATTATTAGTTTAATTAACACATGAAGCCCCGCAAGTAATGCTAAAGTTCCAGTTAGACAATTGTGAGAAACATCCAACTGCTCCAGCATCTCCAGTTTACCGAAACCCGAAGGATTATCACCTTCCAGACCTTAAACCATTGTTGCTGATATTTAAAGTGCCAAGTGTCTTAAGCTCTACTATTGATGAAGGTATTGTTCCACCTAATGAATTTCCACAAAGTCAGCTAGCGAATATGGAACTAACAAACCGAGTAACTGTGACAAATGATAAGTATGTTGATACCTAGCAAAGACCGACACACAAGCTACTTATCATATAATGTCTCCATTAAAATGGGAATAAATCAAAATCTGTCGGGTGGTACAATTACACACACTAACGAATTGAACTACAATATGTGAAAATAAAGACTAGTAACTAAACTAGTGAAGTAATAAATTTTTTATACAACTATATATAATTACATTAGAATTAACACTTAGTTAGCTTGATTTACGTAATAAACTAAGCACTAACCGAGTTTCACATAAATCAAAGACTACAAACCTATATATATATATATATATTATATATATATATATTATATATATTATATTTATATATATATAGAGTTATCGACCTAAATCGTCCCTGTGGTTTACCCAAATAATCAAGTTTCATCCCTGCATATTCGAAACGTCAAGGTCAATCCTTTATAGGAGGATAAGGTAACCATTTAGTCCTTTGACCGTTTGACCGTTTAGTCCCCTCCGTTAAGCCCCCACGTGCCATTCACGTGAGGGGTATTCGAGTAATTTCGCACCCAACTGCTTCTTTTAATCGACACGAATCGTCCTTGTGGTTTACCCAAATAATCAAGTTTCATCCCTGAAAATCCGAAACCTCAAAGTCAATCCTTTATAGGAGGATAAGGTTCCTATTTGGTCCTTTGACTATATCTAGATCTATATCTATAAAATCCGACCACCATCTATATCCAGATCTATATCTATAAAATCCGACCACCATACCTTGATCGATATCTATATGGAAACGAAGGGGATCCAGTATCTATTGGGTGAATTCCGGTTACCCATTGCATTGCCACCCACGGACGGAACGATCGTGTCTGGCCACCGCGTTGCAGTGTGAATCTTAATGATTTCCGGCGACCCATCATTGGAAAAGAAATAAAGAAAACCCATAACCCATTTTCATGAGATATCAAACATCTCACAAGTTATGTTGCGTATGTATATTTTATGTATATGTTGTATGTATTTAATGTTCACTATATTTCATCGATGAAAACTGGGTAATTGTTTTTGTGATGTATTTTAGGATTAGATATAGGAACATGAAAAGAAAGTAGATATTAGAGAATGGAGATTCTTTGTTTAGTGGAAGTCTGGAAGTGAACCACAGGGACGATTTGTCTATAAAGAAGAAAGGGTCAGATGGGTGTGAAATTACACGAATACCCCTCACGTGAATGGCACGTGAGGGGCTTAACGAAGGAGATTAGACGGTCAAATAGTCAAAGGACCAAATAGGAACCTTATCCTCCTATAAAAAATTGACTTTGAGGTTTCGGATTTTCAGGGATGAAACTTGATTATTTGGGTAAACCACAAGGACGATTCGTGTCGATTAAAAGAAGCAGCTGGGTGCGAAATTACTCGAATACCCCTCACGTGAATGGCACGTGAGGGGCTTAACGAAGGAGATTAGACGGTCAAATAGTCAAAGGACCAAATAGGAACCTTATCCTCCTATAAAGGATTGACCTTGACGTTTCGAATATGCAGGGATGAAACTTGATTATTTGGGTAAACCACAGGGACGATTTAGGTCGATAACTCCTATATATATAACAAAATCACTATAAACTAACAATCGGAACACATGAGCTTCAAATTGGACCTTCACATATATAGATACAGATATAGATACACATATATAGATACAGATATAAATAAGAGAAATTAAGGTTAAAATCACTGGGAGGGAGAGAGAGAGAAAGAAAGAATTTGCGTTTGTGTGCGTTTCGTCGGTACAGGTTCTGCCCTTGGTGGTGGTCAGAGATCGTAGTGTGATCGGAGATGGTGGCCATCGCTGGAAATTAGAAAGAAAAAGATAGAGTGTGTGTGTGTGTGTGTCACACCCGCCCTAGACGGGTGTAACATTTGTGATTTTTACCCGTTTGACCGTGTATGTAATTTGAGTAACTAGTTCAATAAATGAAAACTTTGACATAATTGCGTACATTTATCGGTAAATTGGGCTAAATATAATGTTATATTGGGCTTCTAGAATTAAGCCCATATTATGTGATTATGATATTGGCCCATATGTGTTATGGAAATATAGACGGTAATTGAGTAACTGTAGTAACAAGGAAAAACGTATATACAAAACCTTAAGTATAATATACGGTTTAAACAGTGTCGGTGGAACAGTGTCGGTGGAACAGTGTCGGTGGAACAGTGTCGGTGGAACAGTGTCGGTGGCTAGATGATAATTCTAATAACGGGACAAATACCGACATAGCTTTATGTAAAGAATAATATTTGTGAAATATCCGTTGTTTGTTATTGATCATGAACCTAATCCCTTAACTGGATAAATACCCCATCTATCTATCTATCTTAATATATCACTCAATTATTCAGGAACACACACACGTACACACACTCTCACCCTCTCTAGTTCCCTCTTGCAAGAACACAAAAATACACAAACTCTTTCTCTCTAGATTCTCATCTCAATTAGTGAAATTTAAACAAGATTGAAGCTAGAATAATAATAATCATCATCCTCTAAGTATCATATCTCAAATTTGGTTCATTTCAAGTGTTCTTCGCATCTATTTAGTCTCAAATCCGAATTCTTGCATCAAGGAGCTTTTGGTAAGTTAAACTCATTCCATAATCATCATTTCATGATTGTTAACATGTTTCTAGTTATATCAAAGTGTTTTTGGGTCATGAATCGGGTCAAAATGCAAATAGAGTTTCATTAGGGTTTTGATATGATTTGGAAGTGATTTTGAGGTTTTGGATTGAATTCATGAAGTGGGTTGGGTTTGATTATATGTATATATGTATATTTAGGTACAAAAACGAGTGGAAAGGGTTCATGGTCGATTATGGGGTCAAAAATGGGGTTTTGGGTTGTTTTGGATCATTTTTGGCTAAGTTTCTGCAGCAGAATTAGCTGACTGCGGCGCAGTGAGAGGTGCCAGACCCCACTGCGGCGCAGTGAAAAACTACTGACCCAGTGACTCTTTGTCAACTTCAAACGCTTATAACTTTTGATCCGTAAGTCCAATTGAGTCATATGACCTATCGTTGGAATCGTGAGAGAGTCTACTTTCTCATGGTAAAGTCCTTTTGATCTGAATCCTTTTCCATTTCTAAAAATGTCGGGTCAAAGTGTTATAGTTCATGCTCGGGAGAGTCATTAAGGCGTTGTGGGATTGTGGCATGACTCAAACTTACTTAACCAACTTGTGTAGGGTTATAGAGTTGATTTTGATGTCACTATGATATATATTAATAGGTTGTGGACACGTGGCGGTCGTTGGACATTTATAGTTCGATATTAACTTGTCGTTTGCTTGGAAATCAAGGTGAGTTTCGTAAACCCTCCCTACTCAATTGAGATTCGGGCTGAAAACATGTACACTTTTCAGCCCGAATCTCAATTGAGTAGGGAGGGTTTACGAAACTCACCTTAGTTGTAGTGGCAAATCAGAATAGCAGATAATCCTCGTGACAAGTTAATCTTAGTACAGCTCAAAACACTTTGCAAAGTACTTTACTATGCTCAAAATGTACTACCGGGTACCTAGAACAAGTATAAGATCAACTTTTAAGCTACCACAAAGCCTAAGTGCAAAATAAGGAAATTTCAGCATGTTCCCAGCTTTGCGCCATCTACTAGACAACGACTTTGGGAAGTCAAGAAGACTAGATACAACAAAACTCAGTTCTAGACATTTGTTGGGAACTCAAAGGCCTTTTCAAAAATGTAAGGTTTGGCTCTTGAAGAGTTATAATGAAAAAGATATGATTTTTACAAAAACAAACCTGTAGCATCGTCAGAAAGACCA
>CM067169.1:49719071-49736571 GCA_034093135.1 Erigeron breviscapus
CATACATCTTTGTAATACCGGGATGTACTGAATATCTAGACCTATGAGCTTCTTCAAGAATTAGCTCACGGTTACCAAGCAATGGTACCCATATTCGACCCTTATACGTCTTAAATCCACGGCTGTTCGTCTCCATCACAAGTCTTCTCTTCTTTCCAATACTCTCATTATCGATATTATCCTTCATTAAAGCCTTAACTTGGGCTTCCTTGATGCGGTCGAGTAACCCCGACTTTGCTTGAACAACCATGCTCATCAATTTACAAGAAAAATTCTGCACTTTCCTACTTAGTGCATCCGCCACCACATTGGCTTTACCGGGATGATATTTAATCTCACAATCATAATCTTTCAGAAGTTCAATCCATCTCCTTTGCCTTACATTCATTTCCTTCTGTGAGAACACATATTGTAAACTCTTATGATCCGTAAACAAGGTACATTTGGTGCCATATAGGTAATGCCTCCACAACTTCAAAGCAAACACTACTGCAGCCAATTCAAGATCATGGGTCGGGTAATTCTTTTCATGAGGCTTCAACTGACGTGAAGCATATGCAATGACTTTGTCCCTTTGCATAAGGACACAACCCAAACCTGAAATAGAAGCATCACTATAAACAACGAGATCATCAGTACCTTCTGGTAGGGCTAGGACAGGAGCTTCACATAACTTTGTCTTAAGCGTTTGAAAGGCCTTTTCTTGAGCTTCCGTCCATACAAACTTTACTCCTTTCTTTGTCAATTCAGTCATTGGCTTAGCTATTCGGGAGAAATCTTGAATAAACCTCCTATAATAGCCAGCTAAACCGAGAAAACTCTTAATCTCCGTGGGTGTCTTTGGCTGTTCCCATTTAGATACAGCTTCAATCTTGGCAGGATCAACTTTAATACCTTCAGAAGAGATAACATGCCCGAGAAATTGAACTTCTCGGAGCCAGAATTCACACTTGGAGAACTTTGCATATAACTTTTTCTCCCTAAGAACCTCAAGAACGGCTCTTAAGTGCTCACGGGGGTCGGCTTCAGACTTTGAATAAATCAGAATATCGTCAATGAAGACAATCACAAAATGATCTAAGAATGGGCGACATACCCGATTCATTAAATCCATAAAAGCGGCTGGAGCATTTGTCAACCCAAATGGCATGACAAGAAACTCATAGTGCCCATAACGTGTACGAAAAGCTGTCTTGGCCACATCTTCCTTTTTGACTTTTAATTGATGATAACCAGAACGCAGATCAATCTTAGAGAAGTAAGAAGCACCATGGAGCTGATCAAAAAGATCATCAATACGCGGGAGAGGATACTTATTCTTAACCGTTCGCTTATTCAGCTCACGGTAGTCTATGCACATGCGCATAGAACCGTATTTCTTTTTGACAAAAAGAACCGGAGCTCCCCAAGGCGAGGAACTTGGTTGTATGAAACCTTTGTCAAGTAGCTCTTGAAGCTGGGACATTAACTCTTTCATTTCTGTAGGAGCTAAACGATATGGTGCTTTTGCAACAGGAGTAGCACCGGGTACAAGATCAATCTGAAAGGTGACCTCTCGGTCGGGAGGAATACCGGGAAGATCATCCGGAAAGACATCGGAAAATTCAGAAACTACATCAACATTAGGGATCGGAGACTTCTCTTTTCGTGTATCGATAACATAGGCAAGAAAGTGATTCTTGTTATGCCGAATGCAATTGAGAGCCTTCATCAAGTTAATAATCTTTATGCTCCCCTTCTTCTTATCTCCAAAAACGGAAATGATCTCACCATCCGGAGTAGTAAATCGTACGACCTTTTGAGAACATATAATAGTAGCATCATTTTGAGACAGCCAGTCCATACCTATCACTATATCAAAACCGGCTAAAGTGGTAGGCAATAACTGAACTGGAAAAGAGCGACCTTCAATCTCAATAGAACAATCATCATAACCTACTTGAATGTCACTAATGGTACCGTTAGCAATTTCAACCTCTATAGAGTAATCAAGAGGAGTAGTGACCCTATCAAGCTTAGGAGCAAATAAATGGACACAAAAGATCTATTTGCACCCGAATCAAAAAGTACAGAAGCAGGTTTTGAGTTAACAAGAAATGTACCGCTTACTACCTCATCGTTTTCCTTGGCAGCTTCGACTGTCAGCTGAAAGGCTCGAGCTTTAGGCTTTTGGACAGCCGTCTTCTTTCCATCATCTCTTCCTTGTGGGCAATCCTTGATGAAATGACCGGTTTGTTGACACCGATAACACTTTGGCTTGTCCTTGCATCCTGAAGTAGGATGACCCGTACCACCACAAGTATCACACCTTCGAGTCTTATCTGAACATGGACCCGAATGAGGCGCCTTACAAGTACCACACCAATTCTTAGGCTTGGCGTAGTTGCTGCCCCCACCTCTTGAAGATGAACCTTTCTTGAACTTCTTATTAGATCCATTTGACCCGTCATGCTTCCTTTTTGAACCTGTTTGCTTATCATCATTAGCTTTCACTACAACCTTTTCACCCTTGAAATCATCATCCAACCTCTTGGACTCCTTAATCGCAGCAGACAATGTAGTATGTTGTCTACAAAGGCCACGATAGCTAGCGGGAAGGCCATCACAGTAAGCTTCAACCTGATCCACATCTCTACGAACCAAGTGCCCAACAAACTTAAGCTTCTCCATAAATGAGTGAGCATACTCAGTTATGGCACCCGGCTTTGCGGTTAAAGCTCTGAATTCTTTCTCAATCAACCTCAGTTCACGAGTACCCACATATTCTTCCAAGAACTTCTCCCTAAAGGTACTCCAAGGCATAATAGCTAATACCTCGGGGGTCAAGGAAATAGTGGCAGCCCTCCACCAATTACGAGCATTCTTCTTCAACATACGAGAAGCACACAATACCTTCATATCCTCAGGGCAATAACATGAAGCAAACACAACCTCGATATCATCCAACCATTCCATGGCACCTACAGCATCTAGAGTACCATCAAATGCCTTTGCTCCACACTTCTGAAAACTCTCATACTTAAAGTTACTAGTACGAGGAGCGACTACAACACGAGGCTCCACCACATTATTAACACCATTCACATTAGCAACAACATTTTCAGGAGCAACTTGTGACCTTACCATTGATGGCTCGGTACGGTTTGAGCGGTTGGAGTAATTCCCATCCGTATGCTCATCCCGTTGTAAGCTTGCTTCTCTTTCAGCCCTAAGTTGATTCAACTCTTCTTCATTTCTCAACAAAAGAGCTCGAATAGCCCTCAACTCTTCATGCATTTCAGCTTGGGTAGGAACTTGCTCAATCACAGGGTTAGCTCTTTCCATCTCAGACCTTGTGGGTTGTACACCCAGAAGTGGTCTTCGAGGAGGCCTTTGGTTAACACCATTTCCAGCCCCGTTTTGAGTAGCCGGAGCATCACTAGCATTCGTCCCATCTCTTTGACTACTAGCACGGGTATTAACCATCTTTCTACAATTTTAGTGACGAATGTTAGAGATGAATCGAATGAGAACAAAGTATGGTTGGGCCTACTTAATTACACAAAAATAACATAATCATATATAAGCCATAACCTACACTCACATTCATCCCAACCCGTCCTAAAAGCATTTTCATCATAGAGCTAAAGCATCACTACTTAAGCCAATCATTTCTCGTACGGTTTAAGTCCAAAATCCTAAGGTCTTGGTCGAATTTTGGTTCACTTAAACCATTTCTCTGATACCAACTTGTAACACCCGTCGTTTAAAAACTTGGATTTTTCAAAACTTTGCCAAACGGCGTTTAAAATAAGCGGAAAGGATCACTTTCAAAATCTGCCTCATCCGTAACGGATGGTACCTTTAAAATTTGGTGTTACTACTAGCATCATCAAAACAATAAAAGTAAATCCAAGCTTTGGCACCCACATAAATGCCCATTATTACAAATCTGAAACTTAAACGAAATAGCCAAACATAAAGCTAAAGGAAGTCTAATCGTTTAATGTCTTTGCTAAGCTTCTTTATTCGTCTACCCAAATCTCACCAAGCTAATCCTTGCCTAGCTCAAACTTGAATATCCTGAAGGCACAACATTTTCAAAGAACAAGTGTTAGCTAATAAAATTAGCTAAGTAAGATAACATAAACTTGAAAACGTTTGCCAAATACATATATTAACAAAATCTGCATTTTAAGTTAATATCACACACATTCATAACCTCATAAGATACACATTAGGTTCATCATGTCCTAAAGTGTGCCTATACTTTCTTTCTTCATCTTTCTTTCTTTATTTCTTTGCCAAGACATAGGCTAAGTGACTTATGCCACTTATATAGGGATGTGGGGTTGTGTGTAGGCGGTCATAAACCATACATGGAGTCCTCACACCCGACATGATGGGTAAACCATAAGGTGGTCCATCGGCGTCGTTAAGGAATGACAAAGTCAATCCAACTGAATAAACCGTTTATGCCTTTATGCATTGGTGGTTAGTTACTTCACCCGGAATACTCAAACATAACTATGCCACAAGGAGCAACTCAAGTGACCACGTATGCACCAGCCCCGAAGAGCTAGCACGGGTTAAGCTTAACACAAGACTTTACATAATGCTCGAGACTTTAATCGCTTAATTAGTTTAGGCTACACTTTCACCTAAGCTAATCACATATCATCTTTTACTTTAGGGCCCTTAACGTGCACGTGAACATGGCAATCCTAATCAAAGGACTAGTGACTAGGTGATCAAGCCACACATGCAAGCACATATCATAACATTTCATCATTTCATAGTCACATAACTTAATCATCTCAACATTTCATGCGTACATACATACCTCATACCTTTGCAACCTGCATAAGCATGTTATACATCATAAATGGTAAGTAATATATCCCTTTGCAACCTCCCATAATCTCCCATAAACATAAAACGTGCTTACCTATTCAATTGGAAGGTTTAACTTATGAAAACGTGTTTTGTTGTACCAACAGGGGACAGAAGATGTTATCTTACCTCGATACAGCTTACCAACAAGTTAAAAGTATCTTATAGTGCTTGCTAAGTGCTCCCGACAACCTAGAATGAGTATAAGGTCGAAATATAAGCTAAACGAAATGTCTTGTGAAAACTGGACAAGAGGTGCGTCGCACCTCCCACATGGTGCGTCGCACAAAACCATCAGGGAGTTCTAAACATAGGCAGGTGCGCCGCACCTACCCCTTTGGTGCGTCGCATAAATCGATCAGAAATTCTGAACATATGGATATGCGCCGCACCTACCCTTGGTGCGTCGCATATCGGGCTTTTGGCTGAAAATCATTTTTCCAAATTGGCCTGTGGTGCGTCGCACCACCCTCCTGGTGCGCCGCACCTGGAGTGTCGACCAGAAACCCTTAACTTGTTCTTTGATCAAACGAATCCCATACGAACCCATACCCCAAATCCAACCTGGGGACTTAAAATTAATCCTTTTAATTGCATTTTCATCAACTTTAACCAACCTATTAATCCTTTTATACTTTACATCATAGATCAATCATTAAAATACCCGAATATCATGAATTCGCTAAACGTTTGATCAATAATCCAACCCAAACCCTATGGCCTGGATTATAAACCCATCTATGACTCATAAGATCAGAATTTAAAGATAATATTACCTATATTACCTGTAGATGACTTAGAGGATTCAAGATCTAATCAAAACTTGGTCAATACGGCACGAATCGATTGAATCTTGGGGGAACTTGTCTTGGGAATTGAGGGGATCGGTTGAGAGGTTTCACACACACAAGAGCAGGTGTTTGTGACAATTAGGGCTGCCTAATTGCTCCCTAACCCCTGGCCATCAAACTCAAACTTACACTTAGGACCCTTCAACTCTTCAACTTTGCGTTCTTAGCTTAACTTTCTACCGGGAGTCTTAACATACTAACAAGCACTTTATAACTTAGCTTTACTTTCATTAATCATCATATTTGTCATTTCATATTAAACGCCTAAGCATTTAATCACATAATCCCACATAGGGCACATAAACATAATAGACCTAACGTTAACTAACGGAAAGTCAAATAGTCAAACATAAAACGTTCGGGATGTTACAAACTAATCATGAATGAAATTCAGTGGGGCACAAGTGGATTTAAAAGGCACAAATGAAGAACCTTCGAATAACATCGACGAAGATAACATGATTAATGACGGTATTGTGGAAAGGTTGGAGCTACTATGGAAGATGAAGATGAAATAATTATTGACGCTATTGATTCAGCTGGTGAAGCTACTATAGAAGACAAAGAAGTTGGCGGATCTAAGGAGTATGCTCGCGAATGCGTAGTCTTATATCTTTACCATGAGCTTATTGTCATGTTAATTTATTTGTTTGAACATCGAACGAAAAAGGTAAATGGGTGGGAACCCTCCGGTCCTATGTACCGTTTTGGTACTCAGAGCGCACACCGCACTAAAATCATGTCCGGTAAGTCACCATCCTCACACATGAGATCACAAGATATAGTTTCTCCACTTGCCTTTGTCAAGTTTTGAACATGTAACCTCTATCCTTCATCTGTGGGCCCATGTGGTCACATGATGGTGGTACCATTGGGATTTCACCCCATTGGTAACATCGATCTACATTTTAATTGATTTTCAACTATGTTATGTTTGGGTTTCCAGTGTCTTATGTTACGTGTAGTTCATTATACTATATATGAAGTTGAATATGTTTCGTGAAGTTTAAATTATATATTTATTGTTTGTAACCCGGTCAACGACCGGGTATTCATCTAGAGAATCAAACATCATTCCTAATTACCTGATTGCTTTGAATTTTGTATGATTTATATATGATGCTCTAATAAAAACATCGACTTTGGATCTATGTTTGACCTCTTGCAACCACATATACCTGATTACTTACAATGATAACATCATATATAAATCACTCCCCATCTTTTTAGAATGGGTTGAAAAGTAACATGGGTTGATTTCAGGTTATACGAATAGATGGATTGGTAGGTTTGTGGATTAATAGGTTGGTCGGTTGATTTCAGGTCTTATGGATTAGTGGGTTGGCGGGTTGATTTAAGGTCAGATGGGTGGTGAATTGTTGGGCCAAATGAGTTGGTGGGTTGATCTATTAATGAGAATTATATAAATTTAAAATATTTTGAGTTAGCGGCTTGACCTGTTAACCAGAAAGGTCAACCCGGCCCCGACTCGATAAATTAGGTTGACAGGTTAGCGGGTTAATATTTCATAGCCCTGACCAGATTATACCGGGTCGGTTCCATTCAGATATCGGGTAAGGTTGAATACTGACAACCTTAATATACTTCAAGTGTTAAATGTTTATCATAACATCATGCTCGATTTCATAATAAACTTCATTTTAGTATACTTAAGACGTATATATTTCGCAATGTGTGATATATGTATAACTTACTTTGTAACCCAGTCAACAACCACAACTCGACCTGCCCTGATAAATTAGGTTGGCATGTTAGTGGTTCCTCATAGCCCTAACCAGATCATTCCAGGCCAGTTTCATTCGGATATCGGGTAAGGTCGAATAATGACAACCTTAATATACTTCAAGTGTTAAAAGTTTATCATAAAATTATGCTCGATTTCCTAATTAATTTCATTTTGGTATACTGTAAGACGTATATTTTTCGCAATGTGTGATACATGTATAAGTTTACTTTGCAACCCGGTCAACGACCGGGTATTAATCTAGTTGAAGGTTTGAGGTTGTGGTCAGATTCATAAAAATAAATAAATGTAAAACTGAGGGTATATTAGTCTAGTACATTAAATTTCCGTATAAGAAGTAAAAGTTTCAGTGTAAAAATCACCACCCATTTTACAAGTCTCAGGTTTTCTCAGGTAAAACAATTTACGTAGTCAAACCTAGTCAAAGAGCTCAACGAGGTAAAAAACCTAGTATCCTTCCCTTTCTCTCTATACTCGGCCGCCCCCTCTCTCTCACTACTCTCTCTCTCTCTACATTTTCTTCTTCTTTATTCAAGATCTTGGTAAGATTTCTATACATGTTAATGATTGTATATCATAAACCAAGCACAAATCGCGAACATACATATATATATATATATATATATATATATATATATATGAGGTCGTATTTACATATACTATATATATATATATATATATATATATATATATATATATATATATATATATTTCTATATATATATATATATATATATATATATATATATATATATATATATATATATATATATATATATATATATATATATATATATATATATATATATATATATATATATATATATATATATATATATATATATATATATATATATATATATATATATATATATATATATATATATATATATATATATATATATATATATATATATATATATATATATATATATATATATATATATATATATATATATATATATATATATATATATATATATATATATATATATATATATATATATATATATATATATATATATATATATATATATATATATATATATATATATATATATATATATATATATATATATATATATATATATATATTTATATATATATATCACATATATATTATATATATTATATCATAAAGTTAATAGGGCGATGTGATTTAATTATTATACAACAAATATTAAAAAATTCATATTCACTTTTCCCTGTATATATGTATATGTATGTTCAATTGACCTGTTATGCAAAATTACACTTTGTAACCAATGGGCTTGTAGCCCAGTACGTGGGACCCTTGGGGAGACGTTGCGGGTTCGAATCTCATTCGCTCCCAATAACCAGTGGGTTATCACGAACAGGAGTTTCACCCGTAGTGACCCCTTACAGGGTGGGGAAGCTAGGTACAAAGTACCAAGGACTAGCGTGTTCCTTCCAAAATACACGTTTTTTTGAAAATTACACTTTGTAAGCCATTACTTGCTCAATTTTGTGGGTTTGATTGTTACCGAAAATCAGGGATGTGAAGAAAAGTTTGAATTTATTGTGACCTTCTTGATGGGGTTGGGGTTGGAGTTTGTGAGGATGAATCTGACATTGAATTTAACATTCTGATTATTCATTTGCTTTTTGGTTTTTTTATGAACAGAGACGGCATAATGATGGAAGTGAAACAGGTATGCGTTTCCATATGTTTTTGTTGTACTGATTATCTTTATGTATATATTCTCTTCCTCTGCAGCATAAGATGCTTGGTGAAGGAACATATGGTGCGTTGTACAAGGCGATTGACAACATAACCAATGCGATTGTTGCTGCGAAGGAGGTTCGCAAGCATAAAGTTGATGGTATATGGGCAGTCGAGTCAGGAGAAGCTGGAAGTTTAAAAAAGTTGGAATATGAAAACATTTACAGGTAAACTCACTTATATAATTAAACTAAGTTATATATTGATATCTTTATGATCTATAATGTTAATGCGTTTAATTTTTAATAGTGATTTAAGTTGTATGCCTATATTGTAAGCTTAGATTCTAGCTATAATAAAAGTTGTGTTTATTTTATAGTTATATACTTCAATGATACGTAAATGAAAAATAGTATCAAGTTTTTTCTTTTTTGTTGTATTGTTTGGAGCTAAGTCTCAATCACGTATTTCCATTAGTTTACTTTAAACTTATATAAATAAAATTTAAGAATCACTACTTTCACTCTATTTAAGTAACGTTCAATAATAGCTATGTGTTGCCTACCTAGAAGTTTTCTCGACACCGTGCAATCAAAGAGTTGCTCTGATATAGGTTAGTTATTGGCCCCTCAAAATAAAAATATTTCACCATACTAAGAATATATATGTCGTGACAAAAAGTGATACAAGTGTCGTGAGATATCAACATGTAAATAGTTGACCACCAACAAGTAGTTTTAGGCTGGAAACCATATGCTGCAAAAAAGGATTTTATGCAATAAGATTGTTAGTTATAAATTAACGTGGGTAAATATGTACAACATAAAATAGTTTTTAGCCCATACATGTAATAGTAGAATAGATAGTTTTGACCCGGTCAACTACAAATGGTTTTATATGAGTTATCTTAGCTCCATTATGTAATGTGGTTTGGCTAAATTATTTCACAAGAAAAAAAAACAGGCCAAACTTGTTGAAATCCATCCAAAATGTATAAAATCTCCAAGTACCAGCGAGGGCTGTCAAACTGATTATTCACATTGCTGTGAAGATCGGAGAATTGGAGATTCAAAGTTCAAACTTTGAATAATGCAGATAAGAGTGAAAAGAAATTGACATGCAAGTATCCTCTGGTAGAGATTTACTGGGTCGAGCTTGTGTGTTGGTTTACTCAAACCAATGATGTGATACACATGTATATTTAATATAGGTGGAAATTTGGTAACATAATGTAATAAGAAAAACTACAAAAAATTGCACTTTGTAAGCTATTAATTGCTCAATATGTCCGTTCAAAAAAAAAAATAATTGCCCAATTTTGTGGGTGTGATTGTTCTTGAAAATCAGGGATGTGAAGAAAAGTTTGAATTTATTACGAGCTTCTTGATGGGGTTTGGGGTTGTGAGGGTGAATATGACATTCAATTTATCATCCTGATTATTCATTTTCTTTTTGGTTTTTTATGAACAGAGACTGCATAATGATGGAAGTGAAACAGGTATGCGTTTCCATATGTTTTTGTTGTACTGGATTATCTTTATGTATATATTTTTCTTCCTCTGCAGCATAAGATGTTTGAGAAGATTGGTGAAGGAACAAGTGGTGTGGTCAAGGCGCTTGACAAAGTAAGCAATGCGATTGTTGCTGTGAAGGAGGTTGGCATGCATAAAGTTGATGGGATATGGGCATACGAGCTACGAGAAGCTGGAATTTTAAATACGGTGCAACAGGTATGCGTTTCCATATGTTTTTGTTGTACTGGATTATCTTTATGTATATATTTTTCTTCCTCTGCAGCATAAGATGTTTGAGAAGATTGGTGAAGGAACAAGTGGTGTGGTCAAGGCGCTTGACAAAGTAAGCAATGCGATTGTTGCTGTGAAGGAGGTTGGCATGCATAAAGTTGATGGGATATGGGCATACGAGCTACGAGAAGCTGGAATTTTAAATACGGTGCAACAGGTATGCGTTTCAAGGTTTATAAATGCTTTTGTTGTTCTGGATAATTTATATATATTCTCTACCACTGCAGTATAAGATGCTTGAGAAGATTGGTGAAGGAACAAGTGGTGTGGTCTACAAGGCGCTTAACAAAATAAGCAATGCGATTGTTGCCGTGAAGGAGGTTCGCACACATAAAGTTGATGGAATATGCACATACGAGCTAAGAGAAGCTGCAATTTTAGAAGAGTTGCAACATGAAAACATTGTGAGGTAAACTCACTTATATAATCAAATTAAGTTGTATATTGATACCGTTATGATCTATAATGTTAATGAGTTTAAATTTTAATAGTTATTTTAGTTGTATGCCTATATGTCAGCTTTATTATAACTATAATAAAAGGTGTGTTTATTTTATAATTATTACTGTATTTTTAAGTTGTATATTTATGTATCATCTTAGACAATATGAAGAGAATAAGAATAGCTATTAGAATATATCGTATATTAATCAATTGTGTTTCTTAAAAGATGGCAAGTATTAAAATAACATGTAGACGTTGACGTGTAGATGTTGTAAAACTTGGAAAAATTATAAGCTTTAATTAAATTTATGAATACTAAAATCCAAAGTCTACCTATATATATGCGTGTGCCTATATATATGTGTGTGTGTCTGCGTGTGTATATATTATATATACCTATATATATGTGTGTGTATTATACATATATATATATATATATTATATATATATATGATACCAATCCACTACATCCAGAATTAAAAAAAGGACAAATAAGAATTCACTACATCCAAAACAGTTCTTATTTGTCCTTTTTTTAATTCTGGATGTAGTGGATTGGTATGACGAAAATATAAATCTTCAGTTAAACTACGTTATGCATCCGACGGGTCAAAGTGCATTCATTATTTATTCATTTGCATCCATATGCTTTTGCATCCATTTTTTTTTTGCCATGTTTTGCATCCATTTTTGTTCCATGTTTACTGATCTACATCTTCTTCAAAAAATATTCTCACATATACAATGGATGCTATCATTGTTTGAGATGAATCCGTGTTTGTTTATTTGATATGTGTATTTGTTTATTTGTTTTTTTTTTTTGCATGCTTAGGTTGGATGAACTTGTTTATCCTTTTGAGTTTAGCAACACTGACGTCGAATTAAAGAGAATTAAAATCCGAGTTTAATTGTATAATTTAATTTATTTAAAGTCTGTACATTTATTTGTTATGGTATTTAAAAATGTGGAAGCGAAAGTTTTAATTTGAAAACAAAAATGTAGAGGAAGAGAGGTTAAAAGTAGAATGGATGGCATGTGCCCCTGTTCTCACTGGTTTGTATTTTAATGTGGGATGTATTGGAAAACTACCCTATATATATATATTAAAGCTATAACAGAAATTGTGTTGCAAGCCATGTGAAGTTGTATTTAGTTTGGTAGTATATATCTAGGGGAGGGATCTAGAGGAAAGAAGTGTAAGACGCTTCTTAATTCATTCATTTTACCTTGTTTTTAATAAAAACCCATTCCACTTGCAGAGGCGTCAATTGTTTTCCATAACCTAAAATCACATTATTAGAAAACTTTTAGCCTCAAGTTTTAGATGAAAATACGAGGGAAGTAACCCAAAGTTCACTGCATACCTAGTGGCATGTAGGCAAGTTGCGTAAAGAGATATATAACTGTAATGGAAAAGCACAGATAATATTAATATCAAGTTTTTAATATATCTTAGGACCAACTGACCAATATAGACTCTTACAATAATGTAATTATATAAACTAATGATATATGTTATCAAATAAACACTTGGTGCAATATGAGTTATATGTCATATCCAATCATGGGTGGAGTGAGGACTTGGTGTATTATAATTTTTACAGAAAACAAAGAGTGAATACATAACACAACACAACATGATGAGGGAGAAAGAAGAAAAAAAGACATAGCGTTCTATTATTATCTAGAGTGACTGACCTGGAAAGGACTTGCTGTAAATATATTCTTATATTTGTTTGGTTAAATCATTTATATATTTATATTGATATGATTTTTATAGATGGATCAAAGTAATAATACATCAAAAGGAGACAACAATTTTATTTGGATGGATATAGCTATTATTATGAACATATTATGCTACTCTACTTTTTTCAACTTATGTAAGGTTACATATTACCAAGACACTGTTATGTATGTGTATGTATGTTTAGAACGTCTTAGTTGTACGGGGTCAGTGTGAAATATGTAATCATCCAGGTGCAAAGATATTATAACAAACTCTTTGCATGCCTAACCTTAGGCATGTTGCTACCGTGTTGGATGCAAAGTTGTTAGTTTCAAGGCGTAATTTTATGTGATGTATATCAGTATATGTAGCTAATGCAATTGTGTATGTATGTAGTTGTTGGGTAAAGTCCAATTAGCTATTGACTTGTATAATTATTGTTTGGTGGCAGGGTGCTTGATGTCGTGTATAATCGTAAGCGAGTGTATTTGGTTCTTGAGTACCTAGACGTAAACTTACGAAAATACATGTCCTCTTGTGTAAAGTATTCAGATGATCCCTATCTTGTCAAAGTGAGTAAATCATTTCAAACTTAATTACAATATCTCTATAATTTCAGATACACAAGTTTCATCTTTTATAGTTTCCATCTGTTGTGTTCTTTTCTTTTTCAGTTGTTTCTATTTCAATTGTTACGTGGTATTGCTTTTTGCCACTCTCAGCGGGTAATACATAGAGATCTTAAGCCTGCGAACTTGTTGATAGATCCAAAATCAAAAACTCTCAAGCTTGCGGACTTCGGGATCGCCAGGGTTATTAATTGCAATCTCATAACATCGGGCGTAAGTTAAATGATATTGAGTTTTCTATATTATGTTTACGATAGACTATATTTAAGTTTGGTAATCAACTTTGTTCACTTATCTATCATCACACTCTTGTTTTGTCAACTACCACCCGGTTAGGCCGCATACATCTGAGTCATAAGACTCGGATTCTACGGGTAAGAGAATACCTCATTCGTTTACCCGTTCACACTCTTCTTTGTCATGTTATGGCATTTTTTTTCATGCATGTGATTCTTGAAAAATTCATCCAAAGGCGTGTGAAAACGAGTGAGAAAGGGTACCACTTCTTAGAGCTTGAACGTGTATGCATCTAAACAATATCCTGCCAAAAATTTTAATAATTACAAAGATTTCCAACTATTCTATTCACCAAACGTGTGAACTTTTGATCCAATTGAAAATTTACAAAGAAAGGATGTACTTTCGGACTAGATTATAAGGAGTTTACGCAATAAGACATTACCATTTTGATACATGTTACTTAAGCGTTTGTATGATTTTCTAGTTAGGCACGCTTATTTATATGCCACCTGAAGTTCTTCTTGGATCTGAAGAATATTGCTTTAGTGCTGATATGTGGTCCATTGGTTGTATTTTTGCTGAGATGGTGAATCGGAAACCCCTCTTCTACGAAGACTCGGAGAGTCGCGAAGTCATTAAAGAAAGCTCTGTTAAAGGAGACTCACAGATTCGCCAGCTCTACCATATTTTCAAGTAATACATTCCCTTTATTTTTAATAATTTTGTTTTCTGTGTGTATACACACAGGAAGATAAACAATCCCACTATAGGCGGGGATGAAGATGTGAGGGATTGAGATTCTCCAAAGTTAAAACCAATTTTACTAGTAAAGTTGAGAATCTTGACCTTTGTATTAAAATCAAAGGGCTAGATTCAAAATGAGTTTTGAATCTTGACCCTTGATTTTAATCTAAGTGTCATGATTCTATATCCAACTTTAGAGAATCCTTATCGTTTTTTCTAATACATATCTTGTGGTGGTTCTTACATTATAGAATAATGGGTACTCCAAAAGAAGATACATGGCCCAGAATGCCCAAGCATATGCCAAGTTTTCCTGAGTTGGCTGCAAAGGTGAATAGCTTTTGCCATCCGTTCATTCTAGAATGTGCACCATGTCGTTTTTTTTCTCTTAAATAACATCATCTACATTTAGGATGAGGACCTTGCAACTGTTGTTCCAGATCTTGATAAAGCGGGCCTTGATCTCCTACGTGTAAGTTCAAACTAATTACTATATGAATTTTTATTAGTCTCATTTGTTAAAGTAGTTACCCGGCATCATCATTACATGTTTTGTGTAAACATTAATATAAAGGTGATATCGTCCCATATACCGTGTTGCCTAATAAACTATTTTGCACCTATAATTAAAACTCATTTGACGCGGCGTATTAGGTAATAGTATGTTTCTTGTTTGTTTTAAGCTATTAGAAATGTTTTGCTTACAAATTTTTATGGACGTGTTTCAGAAAATGCTATCAGTCAACCCGAGTGGCAGAATTACTGCTAAGTTGGCATTGGAGCATGAGTTTTTCAAGGGTATAACGTTTCGATAGACAACGGACATTGAGGTGATTATGATATGTTCCGTTTGTGTGTGTGTAGAATTAGCATTTAAAGTATGTTTTGATTTTTTAATTGTCTTAATAATAGTTCATTTTTGAATTAAAGATTCAAGTTTTCTGCATTGCATACACTTCAAGCAACCTGGACCCGTATGACTCATCTTCTCTTAAACCACTACTTTCAGTTTTATCCATGAAGTCTGAATTGACCAAAAATGTCCATTTTACTCTGATTGTTAGAAATAGTTTTCTCACTTTCTGATAGCCTAGTCTTATCCTTTCAAATTAATGACTTGTACTCGTGTATCAAATATGGTTCTTTTGTTGATTTTGGAAAAGGATTACATAGAAAATACAGCAATTACATTAATCTGGTATTGATATCCATTCTTTAGCAAGAAGAAAAGTACTATATTCAAACCTTAATGAAACGTAGAATCCTTGAACATCGATATTGTCTTTCGCATCTTTATCAAAGCTAATAGTCATTACAGCCGGCATCGGCTGCAAACGACAAGAGCATAAAATGAATGACCAAATTTTAGAATGAAGATATTAAAACTAAATTAAAGCTCCTTTATTTATAATTTGTACCTTTTGATCATTCTTTGTCTTGTCAGCAAGTTCCGTTGGTTTATACATAATCTTCTAAGTCAACATCATATTATCATCAAATATATTATGATGGATAATTTCTTTTCCACGAATAATATTCTTAATCCTATTTGAAAGGTTTAGGTATAGAATGGCTGCACAACTCTGGAGAAGTAAAATCAATATGATGAAGAAGACGAATTAGTAACAGTTTATTTTAAAATGAGAAATAAACTAATATTTAGGTTAATGACAGAGACTATACTCTTAAGGAGTGGCGGTAGGTCAAAAAGAAGCAACCCGGTTATTACCATTATTGATGCTCCTAGATTAGATTGACTAGCAACACTCTGTGAAAGATCTATATCACTCTGTTAGCCCAGTGGCCAGCCGTCCCCTACGAAGCCGGGCCCACCATGTTTACCCCTTACACAATACTGGGACGCAGGTTCGAGAAGTCTCTCGGCTTGCAAGCATGGAGATTTATTCCGTTGTGATGGTATTTGGTGGAGGGGTTTCAATGGGATACATGTTGTGCAGCTTGTGCGTATTGGAACCATGGCGGTTTCAGGGATCGGGGTGTTCCCTCCAATTACACATTACACATTACACAACAAATAAGCAGTTTGATCAGCTATAACAAAGAATCAGACAATGCTAAAGCACATGATGCGTGCTACAATGCCCATAAGTGAGGTTCAATTATTACTTGCCCTGACATTTTTAACAGATCCGTGATCGTCTGTAACATGAACTATGTAGAGTAATATAGGTAATTTTCCATTATATTCAGAAGAACTTAGGTGTATATACAGACTTTATAAAATAAAAAACAAACTAGTAATGTTAAACATCAACTCGCAAGCCCTCAAATTAAATTGCTTGTAGTTACCTTGTCCTCGAAATCTCAAATTGCTACTCTGATGCTTCTATGGCTGGGAAGATCCTTGCCTGAGAAACATGGGTGGATGATAAAAGAAAGAACTAATAAAAAAAGATTAAAATCATCGATGATAGCTTGACTAAAATTACCATAGAATTATTAGGTAGTCTAACTATCTGTAAAAGAAGAAGCAGGTTCGTGTTCCTTTTAACACTTTCAAATATCTGGTAGCATCACAATTATTCAGGACACAATCCACACAAAGACCCAAAGAATGAATAGAAAGATGAGTTGAGAAATTTCAGCAATACATTGCTTGTATCTAACCCATGAAGAGGTTGTACCAAATTATTAGTTTAATTAACACATGAAGCCCCGCAAGTAATGCTAAAGTTCCAGTTAGACAATTGTGAGAAACATCCAACTGCTCCAGCA
>CM067169.1:49741571-49756571 GCA_034093135.1 Erigeron breviscapus
AGAATGGATGAATAGATGCTTGCATTGCTAGGGTTTGGACTATCTTTGGACTTTCTGGATCCGTGATCCTTATTTCCCTTTAACGGGTTATGCTTAGGATCAACTACTATCGTTTGAACATTTTTCTTTTAAGTATGGATTGAGTGTGTATTTTGATGAATGTTGATTATTGTAATGAGCTTGTGGATTGTTTCAATCTATTGAATGCATATAGTTTGACTCTACATAATTCCCATGTCATGCTGTGCTTTTCTAAGTGATACCCCATGATTCCGCCATGTTGGGGTGTTACAGAATGGTATCAGAGCCGTGGTTGTAGAGAACTAGGAGGATTTACCTAGTCTATAGCCATCGCACCCACATTTCATATTAGCATGCATGATAGGGAACTTTGTGTGCAACGTGAACTGTATGATGCATAAAAACGTTTTAAACGGAGTTCGTAGGTTGCTTATAATATGATGACTTGATTGTTATGTGAGAATTGTTGTGATGAACGTATATGATAGTGTCGGGATACACCGTTAATTGTGGAAATGTTATGATGAACGTTGATGTGTTGAATTTTAGAAGCATTTATTATTTGCCCCCATAAGCAAAATGAAACGATGACATTAATGGAGTATAACATTCGGTAACCGTAGAGGCGACTGATCAACAAATCGAAAGTTATCCTATGTCATACAAAGTTAATGATCTCATGGATTGCGCCTTGTGGATAGAGTATAGTAGCTACCCCGGTATGTTTAATGAGTGTTGATTAGGTGGAGGGTTAGCCGATGGTACACCCTGTATACAAACACTTTTAATGTATTGAATGTTGAGGTTAAAATTCGGACTATGCTTTACCCACCTTGTTATGACTTGACCCTTTTATATAGCGTTGAATGTTTTCGTGATTGTATTGTTGATTGTAAATTGTACGATTGCTGAAGCCTTAGATTATTGCCATGATAATATCCCTGTAGAGATAACTATATTCATGCAATGATTTAGAAGGATTTAGGTATGTAATGTTTGACGGACGATTTTGATTATTGTAAATTGTACGATTGCTGAAGCCTTAGATTATTGCCATGATAATATCCCTGTAGAGATAACTATATTCATGCAATGATTTAGAAGGATTTAGGTATGTAATGTTTGTTATATGACAGTCGATTTTGATTATTCGTGTGAAAACTAACTTACTGATCTAACACACGTGTCCAGGAAAATGGTTAGACCAAGGAGAGCTAACACTAACTATGGACCTCAGAATGAACCCGAGGACCCGATTGAACAAGAAGTAGTTGGTGGACGTGGTGGCAGAGGTGGTCGTGGAGGTAGAGGTGGTCGTGGAGGTAGAGGTGGTCGTGGAGGTCGTGGTGGCAGAGGTGGTCGTGGAGGTAGAGGTGGTCGTGGAGGTAGAGGTGGCGTGGAGGTCGCACAAGCTCTAAATGACCTCATGCCGGATCTTATGGCCCGAATTCAAGCGGCCATGGGAAATAATAATGAACAAGAAGAACCGGAAGATGAAGCGGTTCCCGTACAAAATGAACAAGAAAACGTAAATGTAAACGGTGTAGGTGTAGGAGAAGTTTTACCTAGACCGGGTTATGATGTTCGTCAACCGGGATGCTTGTTTAAAGACTTCAAACTTTGTGGAGCCCCGGAATTTAATGGAGAAAGTGGTGCTACGGGTTGCTTGGAATGGTTAGAGAGCATTGAATCTATCATTGCTCGAAGTGGTTGTGCCTACCACCAAAGAATCACTTATGCTTCCGGTATGTTGAAAGGTGGGGCTCTTGAGTGGTGGAACGAAGAAGTTGATGAATTGGGGATTGATGCGGCTAATAATCTTGTATGGGGAGAGTTCAAGAATATGATAACTACTAAGTATTGCCCGGCCCATGAACTGAGGAGATTGCAAGTGGAATTTTCTAAACTTGCCATGAAGGGAGGAGACTACGAGAGTTACACACGCCGTTTTGGCCAACTCTCTAGACTCATTCCTCATTATGTGAGACCCCAAGAGGTTAAGATTGAGAAGTATGTTGCGGGATTGCCACATGAAGTGAGAGTGCTTGTCTCTCACCCCACCATGCCTTTGACTTACAAAGAGGCAACCACCCGTACTGCTAGTATAACCTTGGAACTCATTAGAGGTGGTAAGTTAAATAAGAACGATAACAAGAATGACAATAAAAGGAAGGATGTTGCCGAGTCAAGCGGCACCAAGAAAGATGATCGGCGTGATAATAAGCGCCATGGTCGTGGTGGAAAGGTTTTTGCGGCGGTGGTACCAACAAAGGGTCCTCAACGGGTTGGTTACACAGGGGGTAGTCCTTTATGCCCTAGGTGTAATCGCCATCATTGGCCCACTGTGAATTGTGATGCTTGTTTTCATTGCAACCTACCGGGACACACCTCAAGATTTTGTCCAACTAACCCCCGGAATGGTCCTTTAAATGTTGCTCCCCTTAATGCTATACGTCCCCCGATGGTTCCGGGTTCTTGTTATGAATGTGGTAGCCAAGACCACTACCGCAACCGGTGCCCAAATCTTATTGGCCAACAAGTCCAAGTGACCGTGCATCCTAACCAGTTGCAAATTGCCGGTCCGAATCAAAACCGAGGAAACCAAGGACAACAACAACAACCTCCTCAAGCTCCTCGCCAACAATTGGCCCCCCGTGGAAGAGCTTTTGCCGTGAATGCGGCCGAGGCTCGTGGTGATCCTAATGTCGTAGCAGGTACCTTTCTCCTCAATCACCAATATGCTACCGTGTTATTTGATTCTGGAGCCGATTATAGTCTCATTTCCAATGATTTTATTCCGTTGATCGATGCTAATCCTAGCCCGTTGTCCTATTGTTTTGAACTTGAAATGGTAAATGGTGGATTGTCTAGGATTAGTCAAGTTGTTCGTGATTGTGTGTTAGATTTATGTGATCACCCATTTTACATTGACTTAATGCCTTTTGATATCGGTAGTTTTGACGTAATTGTGGGTATGGATTGGTTATCGGCCATGAACGCGGTAATTGATTGTGGTAGTCGAACTGTGAGGATTCCGTTAGAAAATAGGGAAGAATTAGTGGTTCAAGGCGAAACGACCGAACTATGGGATGGGAATGTATATAGTGTTAAGATCACAAAGATTGAATTGAAAACCGTGCCCGTAGTTAAAGACTTTGCGGATGTATTTCCGGATGACCTACCGGGTTTGCCTCCATCTCGTGAACTCGATTTTCGTATTGATCTTATCCCAAATGCTTCTCCCGTGGCCAAAGCACCCTATCGCTTAGCCATGACCGAATTACAAGAGTTGGCCGCCCAACTCAAAGAACTTCAAGAGAAGGGTTTCATTCGCCCTAGTCAATCTCCTTGGGGCGCACCGGTTTTGTTCGTTAAAAAGAAAGATGGCACATTCCGAATGTGTATCGATTATAGAGAATTGAACAAACTAACGGTAAAGAATCGTTATCCTCTTCCTAGGATTGATGATTTATTCGACCAACTCCAAGGTGCTCGTTTCTTTTCCAAAATTGATTTGCGGTCGGGTTACCATCAATTACGTGTTCATGAAGACGACATTCCAAAAACCGCCTTTCGAACGAGATATGGACACTTTGAATTTACGGTGATGCCTTTTGGGTTGACTAACGCACCAGCTGTGTTCATGGACTTGATGAACCGAGTGTGTCAGCCCTACTTGGACCAATTTGTCATTGTTTTCATCGATGACATTCTCATCTATTCCAAGACCAAAGAAGATCATTTGGAACATTTGAAACAAGTCTTAGAGTTACTCCGGAAAGAAAAGCTTTATGCCAAGTTCTCCAAATGTGAATTTTGGCTTGAAGAGGTCCAGTTTCTTGGTCACGTAGTGAGCAAAGAAGGAATTCATGTGGACCCAAGTAAAGTTGAAGCAGTAAAGAATTGGAGACGCCCCGAAACACCAACCGAAATTCGCCAATTTCTTGGTTTGGCGGGTTATTATAGACGATTTATTGAAGGCTTTTCAAAAATCGCCCAACCTTTGACTTTGTTGACTCAACGAGAAAGAAGGTTTGATTGGGGTGAAAAGCAAGAACAAGCATTCCAATTGTTGAAAGACAAATTGTGTGATGCACCCATCTTGAGCTTGCCCGATGGAGTCGATGATTTCGTTGTATATTGTGATGCACCCATCTTGAGCTTGCCCGATGGAGTCGATGATTTCGTTGTATATTGTGATGCATCCGGGCAAGGATTGGGTTGTGTCTTAATGCAACGGGATAAGGTGATAGCATATGCATCAAGACAATTGAAGGTGCATGAGAAGAACTATCCGACCCATGACTTAGAATTGGGAGCAGTGGTATTTGCTTTGAAATGTTGGAGGCATTACTTGTATGGCACCAAGAGCGTGATCTATACCGATCACAAAAGCCTTCAACATATTTTCACTCAAAATGACCTGAACATGAGGCAAAGAAGGTGGCTTGAGCTGTTGAGTGATTATGATTGCGTTATCCGGTATCATCCGGGTAAAGCAAATGTGGTAGCCGATGCTTTGAGTCGAAAGGAACGTATGAAGCCAAGACGAGTTAAAGCCATGAGCTTCACTGTATTAAGGAGTGTCCGTGACTCCATTATCGAAGCTCAAGAATTGGCAACTAGACCGGAGAACTTCACCGATGAAGCTTTACACGGTCTAGAAGTGGTCGGGACACTATTTGGGTAATAATTGACCGGTTGACTAAGTCGGCTCACTTCTTAGCCATCCGGGAGGACGATAAATTTGACACCATGGCACGTTTGTACATCAAAGAGGTTATATCCAAGCATGGAGTGCCGATTTCCGTGATATCCGATCGGGATGCCCGATTTACTTCAAAATTTTGGAAGGCGTTCCAGAAATCTATGGGTACTCGTCTCGGCATGAGTACGGCGTTCCACCCACAAACTGATGGTCAAAGTGAAAGAACGATCCAAACATTGGAAGATATGTTAAGAGCTTGTGCTATTGATTTTGGTGGTAATTGGGATGTGCATCTTCCTTTGGTTGAATTCTCCTACAATAATAGCTATCATGCTAGCATTGGAATGGCCCCATTTAAAGCATTATATGGGAGAGATTGTAGGTCACCGCTAGTTTGGGCAGAAGTTGGTGAAAGCCAACTCGTTGGGCCCGAAATTGTTATTGAAACGACGAAAGTGATCTCACAAATCAAAGAAAAGTTAAGAGTGGCCCGAGAACGACAATTGAAATATGCTAATGTTAGACGACGACCCCTCGAATTTGAAGTTGGTGATTCTGTTTTATTGAAAGTGTCCCCATGGAAAGGTGTGGTTCGTTTTGTGAAACGTGGCAAGTTGGGGCCACGGTACATTGGCCCGTTCAAGATCTTGGAGCGTATTGGTCCGGTTGCATATCGATTAGAACTTCCTCAAGAATTGAGTGGAGTTCATAATGTTTTTCATGTTTGTAATCTTCGGAAGTGTTTAGCAAATCCAACACTTCACGTGCCTCTCGAAGAAATCCGTGTTGATAAAGCGTTGAAGTTTGTGGAAGAACCAATAGAAATCCTAGATCGACAAACTAGAAAGCTAAAGAATACCCGATATACGATTGTCAAAGTAAGATGGCAAGCTAGACGTGGACCCGAGTTTACATGGGAACGTGAAGATTCCATGAAAGCCAAATATCCCCATTTGTTTAACGAGTCTAGTTAGATTCGAATTTCGGGACGAAATTCCTTTAACGGGGGAATAATGTAACATTTGTGATTTTTACCCATTTGACCGTGTATGTAATTTGAGTAACTAGTTCAATAAATGAAAACTTTGACATAATTGCGTACATTTATCGGTAAATTGGGCTAAATATAATGTTATATTGGGCTTCTAGAATTAAGCCCATATTATGTGATTATGATATTGGCCCATATGTGTTATGGAAATATAGACGGTAATTGAGTAACTGTAGTAACAAGGAAAAACGTATATACAAAACCTTAAGTATAATATACGGTTTAAACAGTGTCGGTGGAACAGTGTCGGTGAAACAGTGTCGGTGGAACAGTGTCGGTGGACAGTGTCGGTGGAACAGTGTCGGTGAAACAGTGTCGGTCTAGTGTCGGTGGAACAGTGTCGGTGAAACAGTGTCGGTGAAACAGTGTCGGTGGCTAGATGATAATTCCAGTAACAGGAAAAACGTATATACGAAACCTTAAGTATAATGTACGGTTACAACAGTGTCGGTGGAACAGTGTCGGTGAAACAGTGTCGGTGGAACAGTGTCGGTGGAACAGTGTCGGTGGAACATGTCGGTGGAACAGTGTCGGTGGAACAATGTCGAGTAACTATGCGGAAAAACGTATATACGAAACCTTAAGTATAATGTACGGTTACAACAGTGTCGGTGGAACAGTGTCGGTGAAACAGTGTCGGTGGAACAGTGTCGGTGGTAGCCTTAAGTATAATGAACGGTTCCAACAGTGTCGGTGGAACAGTGACGGTGAAACAGTGTCGGTGGAACAGTGTCGGTGGAACGTATATGAGAAGCCTTAAGTATAATGAACGGTTCCAACAGTGTCGGTGGAACAGTGACGGTGAAACAGTGTCGGTGGAACAGTGTCGGTAGAACAGTGACGGTGAAACAGTGTCGGTGGAACAGTGTCGGTGGCTAGATGATAACAGTGTCGGTGGAACAGTGTCGGTGGAACAGTGTCGGTGGAACAGTATATACGAACTTAAGTATGTACAGTGTCCTAACAGTGTCGGTGGAACAGTGTCGTGGAACAGTGTCGGTGAAACAGTGTCGGTGGCTAGATGATAATTTCATTAATAGGAACGTATATACGAAACCTTAAGTATAATGTACGGTTCCAACAGTGTCGGTGGAACAGTGTCGGTGAAACAGTGTCGGTGGAACAGTGTCGGTGGAACAGTGTCGGTGGAACAGTGTCGGTGGAACAGTATTGAGTAACTGTGGTAACAGGGAAAAACGTATATACGAAACCTTAAGTATAATGTACGGTTCCAACAGTGTCGGTGGAACAGTGTCGGTGAAACAGTGTCGGTGGAACAGTGTCGGTGGCTAGATGAAACAATGTCGGTGGAACAGTGTCGGTGGAACAATGTCGGTGGAACAGTGTCGGTGGAACAATGTCGGTGGTTAGATGATAACAGTGTCGGTGGATAATTGAGTAACTATGCTAACAGGAAGAAACGTATATGAGAAGCCTTAAGTATAATGAACGGTTCCAACAGTGTCGGTGGAACAGTGACGGTGAAACAGTGTCGGTGGAACAGTGTCGGTAGAACAGTGACGGTGAAACAGTGTCGGTGGAACAGTGTCGGTGGAACAGTGTCGGTGGAACAGTGTCGGTGGAACAGTGTCGGTGGAACAGTGTCGGTGGAACAGTGTCGGTGGAACAGTGTCGGTGATGATAATTGAGTAACTATGCTAACAGGAAGAAACGTATATGAGAAGCCTTAAGTATAATGAACGGTTCCAACAGTGTCGGTGGAACAGTGACGGTGAAACAGTGTCGGTGGAACAGTGTCGGTGGAACAGTGACGGTGAAACAGTGTCGGTGGAACAGTGTCGCTGGAAACAGTGTCGGTGAAACAGTGTCGGTGGCTAGATGATAATTCCATTAATAGGAACAGTGTCGGTGGAACAGTGTCGGTGAAACAGTGTCGGTGAAACAGTGTCGGTGGCTAGATGATAATTTCCATTAATAGGAACAAAGCCGACATACTTTATGGAAAGTAGGAATACTCGTGGAACAGTGTCGGTGGAACAGTGTCGGTGGAAACCTTAAGTATAATGTACAGTTCCAACAGTGTCGGTGGAACAGTGTCGCTGGAACAGTGTCGGTGAAACAGTGTCGGTGGCTAGATGATAATTTCCATTAATAGGAACAAAGCCGACATACTTTATGGAAAGTAGGTCGGTGGAACAGTGTCGGTGGAACAGTGTCGGTGGAACAGTGTCGGTGGAACAGTGTATATAATAGATGATAATTGAGTAACTATGGTAACAGGAAAAACGTATATACGAAACCTTAAGTATAATGTACGGTTACAACAGTGTCGGTGGAACAGTGTCGGTGAAACAGTGTCGGTGGAACAGTGTCGGTGAACAGTGTCGGTGGAACAGTGACGGTGAACAGTGTCGGTGGAACAGTGTCGGTGGAACAGTGTCGGTGGAATGTCGGTGGAACAGTGTCGGTGGATAATTGAGTAACTATGCTAACAGGAAGAAACGTATATGAGAAGCCTTAAGTATAATGAACGGTTCCAACAGTGTCGGTGGAACAGTGACGGTGAAACAGTGTCGGTGGAACAGTGTCGGTGGAACAGTGACGGTGAAACAGTGTCGGTGGAACAGTGTCGGTGGAACAGTGTCGGTGGAACAGTGTCGGTGGAACAGTGTCGGTGGAACATTGAGTAACTATGCTAACAGGAAGAAACGTATATGAGAAGCCTTAAGTATAATGAACGGTTCCAACAGTGTCGGTGGAACAGTGACGGTGAAACAGTGTCGGTGGAACAGTGTCGGTAGAACAGTGACGGTGAAACAGTGTCGGTGGAACAGTGTCGCTGGAACAGTGTCGGTGAAACAGTGTCGGTGGCTAGATGATAATTTCATTAATAGGAACAAAGCCGACATACTTTATGGAAAGTAGGAATACTCGTGGAACAGTGTCGGTGGAACAGTGTATATAATAGATGATAATTGGGTAACTATGGTAACAGGAAAAACGTATATACGAAACCTTAAGTATAATGTACGGTTACAACAGTGTCGGTGGAACAGTGTCGGTGGAACAGTGTCGGTGGAACAGTGTCGGTGGTTAGATGAAATCTTAAGTATAATGTACGGTTACAACAGTGTCGGTGGAACAGTGTCGATTATGGGGTCAAAAATGGGGTTTTGGGTTGTTTTGGATCGTTTTTGGCTAAGTTTCTGCAGCAGAATTAGCTGACTGCGGCGCAGTGAGAGGTGCCAGACCCCACTGCGGCGCAGTGAAAAACTACTGACCCAGTGACTCTTTGTCAACTTCAAACGCTTATAACTTTTGATCCGTAAGTCCAATTGAGTCATATGACCTATCGTTGGAATCGTGAGAGAGTCTACTTTCTCATGGTAAAGTCCTTTTGATCTGAATCCTTTTCCATTTCTAAAAATTTCGGGTCAAAGTGTTATAGTTCATGCTCGGGAGAGTCATTAAGGCGTTGTGGGATTGTGGCGTGACTCAAACTTACTTAACCAACTTGTGTAGGGTTATAGAGTTGATTTTGATGTCACTATGATATATATTAATAGGTTGTGGACACGTGGCGGTCGTTGGACATTTATAGTTCGATATTAACTTGTCGTTTGCTTGGAAATCAAGGTGAGTTTCGTAAACCCTCCCTACTCAATTGAGATTCGGGCTGAAAAGTGTACATGTTTGTTTAACTGTTGATTGTTGATTGATTGATTGTATGAGTGAATTGTTGATGTGGACATGTTAGCGCATTGTTAATTATTAACTATGTAAGCCGCACCGTTGTTGAATGTTATTGATTGTTATGGAACGTTGTTGAACGTTATATGAAATCGTTGTTGTTGAATGTTGTATTGAATTGTTGTTGAACGTTATATGAAATCGTTGTTGTTGAACGTTGACTTGTATTGAATTGTGATAATGTGAAACCTTATAGGTTTTCCTTGGATGTGATTAGTTCTCCTTATCCATACTTATTGTTAACGGTTGTTATCCGATACGGTATTTCCTTGTTAATTGTCCCTACGAACTCACCAACTTTATGTTGACGCTCTTTAGTACACTTTTCAGGTAATCAAGTTAATCAGAGACAAAATGGATGATTGCATGCTTACTTGCTAGGATTGGACTAGCTTTGGACTTTCTGGATCCATGATCCTTACTTCCCTTTTATGGGTTACTTTTAAGATCAACTACTATCGTTTGAACATTTTTCTTTTAAGTATGGATTGAGTGTGTATTTTGATAAATGTTGATTATTGTAATATATTTGAATGAGCTTATGGATTGTTTCAATCTATTGAATGCATATAGTTTGACTCTACATAATTCCCATGTCATGCTGTGCTTTTCTAAGTGATACCCCATGATTCCGCCATGTTGGGGTGTTACAACGGGGCATGACGTACATGGATTCACAACACAAGATATACTGAACGACACAAAACGTTGTCGTTTTAAAATACATTTATATAAAAGCATTGTTCACAAATTTATATTACAATTTATGAAAGATATTATTCTTGAAAACATTTATTTAATATTAAACAATATTAAACAGTAGACAGAGACTTTAGCAATCCCCCCCCCCCCCCCCCCCCCCCCCCCCCCCCCCCCCCCCCCCCCCCCCCCCCCCCCCCCCCCCCCCCCCCCCCCCCCCCCCCCCCCCCCCCCCCCCCCCCCCCCCCCCCCCCCCCCCCCCCCCCCCCCCCCCCCCCCCCCCCCCCCCCCCCCCCCCCCCCCCCCCCCCCCCCCCCCCCCCCCCCCCCCCCCCCCCCCCCCCCCCCCCCCCCCCCCCCCCCCCCCCCCCCCCCCCCCCCCCCCCCCCCCCCCCCCCCCCCCCCCCCCCCCCCCCCCCCCCCCCCCCCCCCCCCCCCCCCCCCCCCCCCCCCCCCCCCCCCCCCCCCCCCCCCCCCCCCCCCCCCCCCCCCCCCCCCCCCCCCCCCCCCCCCCCCCCCCCCCCCCCCCCCCCCCCCCCCCCCCCCCCCCCCCCCCCCCCCCCCCCCCCCCCCCCCCCCCCCCCCCCCCCCCCCCCCCCCCCCCCCCCCCCCCCCCCCCCCCCCCCCCCCCCCCCCCCCCCCCCCCCCCCCCCCCCCCCCCCCCCCCCCCCCCCCCCCCCCCCCCCCCCCCCCCCCCCCCCCCCCCCCCCCCCCCCCCCCCCCCCCCCCCCCCCCCCCCCCCCCCCCCCCCCCCCCCCCCCCCCCCCCCCCCCCCCCCCCCCCCCCCCCCCCCCCCCCCCCCCCCCCCCCCCCCCCCCCCCCCCCCCCCCCCCCCCCCCCCCCCCCCCCCCCCCCCCCCCCCCCCCCCCCCCCCCCCCCCCCCCCCCCCCCCCCCCCCCCCCCCCCCCCCCCCCCCCCCCCCCCCCCCCCCCCCCCCCCCCCCCCCCCCCCCCCCCCCCCCCCCCCCCCCCCCCCCCCCCCCCCCCCCCCCCCCCCCCCCCCCCCCCCCCCCCCCCCCCCCCCCCCCCCCCCCCCCCCCCCCCCCCCCCCCCCCCCCCCCCCCCCCCCCCCCCCCCCCCCCCCCCCCCCCCCCCCCCCCCCCCCCCCCCCCCCCCCCCCCCCCCCCCCCCCCCCCCCCCCCCCCCCCCCCCCCCCCCCCCCCCCCCCCCCCCCCCCCCCCCCCCCCCCCCCCCCCCCCCCCCCCCCCCCCCCCCCCCCCCCCCCCCCCCCCCCCCCCCCCCCCCCCCCCCCCCCCCCCCCCCCCCCCCCCCCCCCCCCCCCCCCCCCCCCCCCCCCCCCCCCCCCCCCCCCCCCCCCCCCCCCCCCCCCCCCCCCCCCCCCCCCCCCCCCCCCCCCCCCCCCCCCCCCCCCCCCCCCCCCCCCCCCCCCCCCCCCCCCCCCCCCCCCCCCCCCCCCCCCCCCCCCCCCCCCCCCCCCCCCCCCCCCCCCCCCCCCCCCCCCCCCCCCCCCCCCCCCCCCCCCCCCCCCCCCCCCCCCCCCCCCCCCCCCCCCCCCCCCCCCCCCCCCCCCCCCCCCCCCCCCCCCCCCCCCCCCCCCCCCCCCCCCCCCCCCCCCCCCCCCCCCCCCCCCCCCCCCCCCCCCCCCCCCCCCCCCCCCCCCCCCCCCCCCCCCCCCCCCCCCCCCCCCCCCCCCCCCCCCCCCCCCCCCCCCCCCCCCCCCCTAATCGTTCATGATGGTGAGGACTTTGAGTGAACAGAGCAACTTAGAATCAACCATATATACATTTCTGAAATACTTGTGTTCATCATAACAGTAAAGAGTTTGTATTTTACCCCGATGGTAAAATAAATAAAGCAGTGTCTGTATATTACCTCAAGGGTAAAATTAAGAAAACGAAGTTATATAATATATCATATATTATATAAAATTTTGCAATTATACATATAAGTATAACAAATAGTTTTTATGCATGTATCTATAAATATAATATAAAATAAGATATATATATATATATATATATATATATATATATATATATATATATATATATATATATATATATATATATATATATATATATATATATATATATATATATATATATATATATATATATATATATATATATATATATATATATATATATATATATATATATATATATATATATATATATATATATATATATATATATATATATATATATATATATATATATATATATATATATATATATATATATATATATATATATATATATATATATATATATATATATATATATATATATATATATATATATATATATATATATATATATATATATATATATATATATATATATATATATATATATATATATATATA
This sequence comes from Erigeron breviscapus, assembly GCA_034093135.1. Classification (NCBI taxonomy): domain Eukaryota; kingdom Viridiplantae; phylum Streptophyta; class Magnoliopsida; order Asterales; family Asteraceae; genus Erigeron; species Erigeron breviscapus. The sequence continues at coordinate 49,754,089 of CM067169.1, forward strand.
TATATATATATATATATATATATATATATATATATATATATATATATATATATATATATATATATATATATATATATATATATATATATATATATATATATATATATATATATATATATATATATATATATATATATATATATATATATATATATATATATATATATATATATATATATATATATATATATATATATATATATATATATATATATATATATATATATATATATATATATATATATATATATATATATATATATATATATATATATATATATATATATATATATATATATATATATATATATATATATATATATATATATATATATATATATATATATATATATATATATATATATATATATATATATATATATATATATATATATATATATATATATATATATATATATATATATATATATATATATATATATATATATATATATATATATATATATATATATATATATATATATATATATATATATATATATATATATATATATATATATATATATATATATATATATATATATATATATATATATATATATATATATATATATATATATATATATATATATATATATATATATATATATATATATATATATATATATATATATATATATATATATATATATATATATATATATATATATATATATATATATATATATATATATATATATATATATATATATATATATATATATATATATATATATATATATATATATATATATATATATATATATATATATATATATATATATATATATATATATATATATATATATATATATATATATATATATATATATATATATATATATATATATATATATATATATATATATATATATATATATATATATATATATATATATATATATATATATATATATATATATATATATATATATATATATATATATATATATATATATATATATATATATATATATATATATATATATATATATATATATATATATATATATATATATATATATATATATATATATATATATATATATATATATATATATATATATATATATATATATATATATATATATATATATATATATATATATATATATATATATATATATATATATATATATATATATATATATATATATATATATATATATATATATATATATATATATATATATATATATATATATATATATATATATATATATATATATATATATATATATATATATATATATATATATATATATATATATATATATAGAAATATATATATATATATATATATATATATATATATATATATATATATATATAGTATTCTCTTTTTGTATATATATCTAACTAAACCCATGATTCATAATTTATAAATTTTAAATTATAAAGTAGATAAAAGTGTGTTTCCCACTACTTCTTGGACGTTTCTAATGATAGAATCTTTTATACTAGTAGTATATATTTATACATTATATTAATCCTAAATTATGCATACGGGCTCCTATTGAGAAAATTCAAGTTTCTATAAGATCAGAAAATTAAGATCTACCACTTTCATTTTAATAATATTTACTCAACTAACCCCTGTGAGCGGGTTTTGGACGTTTATATTATAAGAATAAAGTATGAAAACGATGTTTACTATTCAGCACTATTCACTTTTGAAATTATTCGAATTCAGAATTCAACGTAGACTTTAAATTATTTGACGTGGGTCCCACCTTTATATTATTTTATTTTATTACTCTTTTTACAATTTACTTTTTACATTTACTATTTACCGTTACTATTCACGGTACTATTCATAAATACAATTTCTAGATACGATTACTATTCACGGATACGGTACTATTCATGTATACGTTACTATTCATAAATACAGTTATTGATAGTATAAGTATGAAAAAGTATTGATGGGCTAAATCGAGTTTAAAATTTATAAACTAGAAATACCTCGAACTCACTACTACACACTATCGGGCAGTGGACCCGATCGTATGCAATATAGTTAAAAAGTAAGTCCAGGTTCGTTCACGGGGATTGGTTTGAATAAATTGTTTAGTAAAATGGTTTGGAAAAAGGGTATTGCTTCAAATCTCTCTTCGACTATAACTTTAAAAGACAAAATGCATAAAAGTAAAGGTAAGCCTCAAACAATAATGGTAAAGTTCATCCACCTTGACTCCGCTAGACTTCAAACATGATTGCTTCCAATTAAGACCAAATTCGTTAAGAGTTGACAAGATAGTCGTAAAAGAATGAAATACTCGCGTGGTACCACCAACCGCTCACAAAACACCCAAACACCTAAGTTGCTAGATTAATTACCTAAGCCGGTACCACCAATGCCTAGACAACCTTACCAACAATTAGTTTGCTTGACTATCAAATTACCAATTGCGCCTATGTGAAAATAACGTGGTACCACCAACCGTTACAAAACACGTTGACAAAATGATTCCTTTATTAAA
>CM067169.1:49766571-49781523 GCA_034093135.1 Erigeron breviscapus
GGGCATTTTGGTCCATTTTGTAATTGCAGGGACTATTTGTGATAAAAAAATACCCTTCTTCTTCCTTTTTCCGACAGCCACCACCACCAAAATCCGGCCAAACACATCAATATATATTAGTCATATATTATTTTCCATTCACAAAAAGATATAAACATATTCTATTAGCTATACAATTCGTAATGGCTTACATAGATCATATATATACTATATATGTATAATCATTTTCTCATATAACTATACATAATACACAGCAAAGTATAGTAGATACACAATTAGACACCACACAAAGTTGTGATAAAGTAAAAAAAATAAAACATCAATCATCATTTCACATACACAGTAACACAACCACCCACCCTCCTACCCAATACCCATCACCATCAAAAAATAACCATGATCATTTCACATACATCAGTCTCATCCGCATTTAGTGTAATTTTTGTGGTAAAAATCATCATCATTGTTTCACATATACATACACAGTCTCCATCTAGTGTAATTTTCGTGTTTTTTTTCTTTCTTCCAATCGCCCTTCATCGGCAACGGTGGTGTGGTTTTCTCCAGCGACAGTGGTATGGTGGTGTGGCCATCTATGTCTTTGCAACACAACAATGGTCTCGTTTTATTCTCAGTTGGTGGCGGATACAAACATTATGACATCAAAAAGAGGTGAGATTAATACTGTTGGGGCTAGCACTTCTGTTGCGCCTATTGGTCCTACTGATAATGATTTTGAGTCTCATAGCGATGAAGTACTAGTCGTTGAAGGTGATAATGTTAAGTTCATGTAGCTATTTGGTTCATAAAGATTGATTACTAGCTCTGTTTTCATTTTTTTGTTTATATTGCTAGTTTGATTGTTTGGGTGTTCTGGGTCTGTCCAGCCACTCATTTTTTTTATTTTCTGCATCACGGGTCTTTTTATTTTCTATAGGACCCGTGAGGGCATTTACTATGTAAATGTTCAAGTCAACCGGCATTCTGGCATGTTGCATGTTCTTTCTTGTGTTTATAAAATTTATAACCAGGGTGACGGCCTTTTACCGGAAAAAAAGAGGTGAGATTACATCTTAGCGAGTTTGATGTTATTAAGAGGCGGAGGTTGTTTATTTTTTCCACCAGAAACGGCCGATTTCAATGGGGAAATCGTTTCAGTTGGGTGTGACTGGAATGAATCAGCAATAATAGAATAAGAAGAATATGATCTAAGGTATGCGAATTTGACTAATGCCGATTGGATTCAGAGGTTTAATGATTATATTGCTAATAGGATACTAGATACTGGGACTTTGAATGTCACGGTGAATTGTTCGTGTGGTGGTAAGGATGTTTCTAAGGATTATGGGTTGTTTTTGACGTTTCCGCTTAGGACTGGGAGAGTTTGAGTTCGGTTGCTTCTGCTGCGAATCTTGTTGTGATCTGGAATCCGGATATTTATGTGATTGTGCTATTTGATGATAACTAGGATTCCAGTTTAGAAATGATCGTTAAATGGTTCAAGTGTATAATCACCACCATATTATTGTTAATTGATATGATATGGAGATCTGGAAATAGTATTTAGGTTGGTTGGAGATGATGATGATAATGAGGATGACGACTCTAGATCTTAAAAAGAAGAGGGTAAAGAGAGAATAGGTGTTTTTAGAGATAAAATGACTAAAATGCCTTCATGTGCATTGCACATGTTGGATTTAACGGAGAAAACTAACAGAAGTTAGTGCTAAAGGCTTCTGGCAACGAAAAAGTCAGGGACTAGTAGCAACAAAAAAAAATGCACAGAGGACAAAACGCTAAAGTGACAAACCACAAGGACCATTTGTGACATTTTCTCATGAATAAATCACATTGATGATATGCAAAAGTGTACTTAAGAAGTGGTACGAAACTAGAATGTATCTAGCTCTTAATACCATATATTTTTTCATCTATATGAGATATGCTCGTATATTTTTTCATCTAACCTCCAAATTTAACCTGGTTGAAAATTTCTCGAGGTTTAAACTTTTAAATAGTCCCCTCCCGGCCTCCCCCCAATAAGTTAAAATTTGAAGTATGATTAGTTACGATAGATGTTTATGGTGGTTCAAGGTTACTTTTTTATTGTGAAAACAGAATTTAGTTGCCCCTTTTTCTTTTCACCTTTTTTATTTATTTTTATTTTTTACATTTTACCCGTTACTCAATCATGTAATTGCAAAAATGACCTGATAACGCTTGCGATTATCAACTTGTTCAAAGACCAAGTAAGTGTTATAATATTTCACTTGAAGAATAACTTCTTTTTTTCGTAGCAGACGTCTAATTAAATTGAAAACGTTTAGAAAAGCAACATTATATTTTTGGTTTATAAGAGAAGAGGAAATGAAATTGAACACCTAAAGTTGGAGAGTGAATTTTAAAAGTGAATAGGTACATGAAAGATGAAGAAGGGACCATATATATTACACACAATATGTTTTCCATAATTTATATATATATAAATATTTATATATAATATATAAGCAATAATTTGCATATATATATATATATATATATATATATATATATATAAACACATAATATATATATATATATATATATATATATATATATATATATATATATATATATATATATATATATATATATATATATATATATATATATATATATATATATATATATATATATATATATATATATATATATATATATATATATATATATATATATATATATATATATATATATATATATATATATATATATATATATATATATATATATATATATATATATATATATATATATATATATATATATATATATATATATATATATATATATATATATATATATATATATATATATATATATATATATATATATATATATATATATATATATATATATATATATATATATATATATATATATATATATATATATATATATATATATATATATATATATATATATATATATATATATATATATATATATATATATATATATATATATATATATATATATATATATATATATATATATATATATATATATATATATATATATATATATATATATATATATATATATATATATATATATATATATATATATATATATATATATATATATATATATATATATATATATATATATATATATATATATATATATATATATATATATATATATATATATATATATATATATATATATATATATATATATATATATATATATATATATATATATATATATATATATATATATATATATATATATATATATATATATATATATATATATATATATATATATATATATATATATATATATATATATATATATATATATATATATATATATATATATATATATATATATATATATATATATATATATATATATATATATATATATATATATATATATATATATATATATATATATATATATATATATATATATATATATATATATATATATATATATATATATATATATATATATATATATATATATATATATATATATATATATATATATATATATATATATATATATATATATATATATATATATATATATATATATATATATATATATATATATATATATATATATATATATATATATATATATATATATATATATATATATATATATATATATATATATATATATATATATATATATATATATATATATATATATATATATATATATATATATATATATATATATATATATATATATATATATATATATATATATATATATATATATATATATATATATATATATATATATATATATATATATATATATATATATATATATATATATATATATATATATATATATATATATATATATATATATATATATATATATATATATATATATATATATATATATATATATATATATATATATATATATATATATATATATATATATATATATATATATATATATATATATATATATATATATATATATATATATATATATATATATATATATATATATATATATATATATATATATATATATATATATATATATATATATATATATATATATATATATATATATATATATATATATATATATATATATATATATATATATATATATATATATATATATATATATATATATATATATATATATATATATATATATATATATATATATATATATATATATATATATATATATATATATATATATATATATATATATATATATATATATATATATATATATATATATATATATATATATATATATATATATATATATATATATATATATATATATATATATATATATATATATATATATATATATATATATATATATATATATATATATATATATATATATATATATATATATATATATATATATATATATATATATATATATATATATATATATATATATATATATATATATATATATATATATATATATATATATATATATATATATATATATATATATATATATATATATATATATATATATATATATATATATATATATATATATATATATATATATATATATATATATATATATATATATATATATATATATATATATATATATATATATATATATATATATATATATATATATTAAATTTTGTTATGTATTTTTAAATTTTTAATGGATTTTAAAAATTTTCTTATAGGTTTTTAACATTTCGCCCCCTTTTAGATTTATATTTCATGAATTTTTTAATTTTGCCCCCTCCTAGATTTTTTCCTGGTACCGCCTCTGATCACTACCATCAATCTATTATACATTAATATCCGGGCAGATATCATTGGGTTTGTAAAACCCAAATATGAACTTAACTGCAAATGAGAAAGAGGAGTTCACATATAAACTGATTCCGTGATTGTCACTAATTTTTAGTAATCAACTATTTCCCCGCTAACTCAACATGATTCAAGAGGCAAAAACAATTTATTTTTTCTGTAACTGGCATTTTTGTAATGGTTCTAACAGCATACTGCAAAGCCAACAAAGAGTTCCAGTAATTACTTTATGTCTATCTGGTTTATCTGTTTGGGTTTGAAACATCTTTCCATAAAGGGTGTTCCCCTTCCACGATAGCATACCTGTTAAACCATGAGCTTAGCATGCTCGCAAAATTAGTCACCAGTTTTTTAGATGATGAGGGCGAGTTCATGTTGGAAGAAAGGAGTAGGAAAAGGAATGGGCGTGAAGGAGAAGCAAAATAGATACTGAAACTTGCATTCAATGGAATGGGCGTTTGGAATGTTTAGATGAAGATTTGTATTTGTATCGAAATTAAATATTGAGAATAAAGAGGTAGATAAACCGTTCAAAAATCTCTGGGAAGGATAAATATTAATGGGAATACTTTGGATGTGGAAATAAAAGGGTAACATTGGGCAGGATAAGCATTAATGGTGTTGGCATGAGGAGAAATTAAACCATGGGGAGGGACACTTTGGGCTGGTTTTTGAAATTAGGGACACTTTAGGCGGGTTAAGCAGATTAGTAATCAAGGGCATTATGGTAATTTCTCATCTAACTATTTTTCTAACCCTTTCCAAAAATAAGGGGGTAAGAATCATTATAAAGGAGTAGTAGATAGTAGAAGTAGTAGATATATACATGCAACATAGTAATCAAAAGTAGGATTTTCAAAGTGATCTCCAAATCAGAAAAACACCAGCATTACCATCTTTTGGGAGCAATGGAGCACCATCTATTTTTTAATAGTGGTACGTACCTTTCTGTTTTCCCCCAAAACTGTTTCTCTTTATATCCTTTCCAAAGTATGTCTCCATCCCAACTGCTTTCGATCTCTTGTATAAAATAAAGGAATTCTATTCTAACTCTTATGATTTTCTTTAAATAAAACTTTAGCTTAGAACTACTTCAATTTGCAGGTCATTATCAAATACTTGTATTATCGATTTTGATTCGCTATTTTTTTCTACTTGTTTTAGGTAATGATTGACGATCAGACGATGTATGGCCACTATTAACGGATTATCCATTTCTCATGTTTTGGAATGAATGAAGTAATACTTTGCAAAAAAAATTAACGGCAAATTAAACTTAACGGTATTTTTCATTCGTATATATAACTCTAATTTCAAGAGAAACTCATTCTAGAAGAAATCGGTCTCTAGTCCTAGAAGCATTTTTTGCTCACAACAGTTATCCGGATTCCAGAGATTAATCTTTTATTATAAGTAGTGTCGAGCATATTTCTAAAATATAGAATCTCTTTCATTATAATTAGTTATTCTCTTATTTTCTTGACATTTTTCGAACCTTTTTCTGATCAATCGATGGGATATCATTGTTAACCAGGGATAAACATATTCCTGAAATATAAGGCGAGGCGGCTTAATAATACAATCGGGTTAGGCGGTCGCTTAAGGCCCCACATGTTAAGGGCCTCAAATTTTTTAAGCTTTCGGCTGTAGGTATATTCAGCTTGAGCTTTTGTTTACGTTTTAGGCTAGGACTTATTAAATTTGCTTTTAGAAAAACTAAAAAAATAAACTAATATATAATTATTTTAAACTTTCTTTACACATATAAAAAGTATAAATTTTTTTTAAACTTCCTCATTTATATTATACTTAATTTTTTTACTATTATTTTTAAATAGTTTTGTTAGAGACTATAAATATATAGGGCTGTAAACGAACCGAACGAACACGAACGAGAGCTTGTTCATGTTTGTTCGTTTAACTTAACGAACGGTTCACTTAACTAAACGAACGAAATTTTGTGTTCATTTAACTAAACGAACGAACACGAACATAATGACTTGTTCATGTTCGTTCATTTGTGTTCATGAACGAATGTTCACGAACACAAACGAACGAACACTAATGAACGAACACAAATGAACGAACACAAACAAACACCAATGAACAAACATATAACTAACAATATTTACAAACATATAATTAGAAATATTAGACTTCATATTCAAGGTTACAAATTATTGATCGGCTAAAAATTTTACAAAACTTTCCTACTTTAAAAAGTGAAAATATCTTACGGTTTGATATAAAATGAGTATTTATCTTTATAATTTGTATTTAATTTTCTTTTTAAATATATAAAATGATTAGATATTAATGTTAATATTAATATTAATATTAATATTAATATTAATATATATATATATAGCAAAATGAAATGTTCACAAACATAAACGAATGGATGTTCATGAACATAAATGAACGGATGTTCATGAACATAAATGAACGGATGTTCACGAACATCGTTCACGAACATATTATCGAACGTTCACGAACATAAGTGAACGAACGAGAGTTGTGTTCATGTTCGTTCGTTTAACTAAACGAACGAAATTTTGTGTTCATTTAACTAAACGAACGAACACGAACGAACTTCCCACCGAACGGTTCATGAACTGTTACTCTTCGGTTCATTTACAGCCCTATAAATATAGGTCCGTAAATTTTTTTCCGCTTAGTGCTACCAAAAAGTTAAGCCAACGTTGAATATAAAATCTCTTTCATTTGTTTGTGTCTTAGAGTTATATAGCATTTTATTAATGTTAACACATATATATGGCATCTATATATATTATATTATTTATTTATATATATTAATATTAATATTAATATTAATATTAATATTAATATTAATATTAATATAATATAATATTAATATAATATATTTAATATGTAACTATATAAATGAATATATTAATATTATTATTTATATAGTTCATATTAATATTATATTAATATTAATGTTAATATTAATATTAATATTAATATTAATATTAATATGTAATATTAATATGTACCATATTAATATTACATATTAAATACTATTCATATTAATATTAATATTAATATTAATATTAATATTAATATTAATATGAATAGTATTTAATATTATATATAATATTATATATTAATATTAAATACTATTATATTAATATTAATATTAATATTAATATTAATATTAATATTAATATTAATAGTTATATTAATATTAACTATTAATATTATATATTAATATTAATATTAATATTAATATTAATATTAATATTAATATTAATATTTAATATATAATAATATTAATAGTTATATTAATATTAACTATTAATATTATATATTAATATTAATATTAATATTAATATTAATATTAATATTAATATTAATATTAATATTAATATTAATATTAATATTAATATATATTAATATTAATATTAATATTAATATTAATATTAATATTAATATTAATATCAATATTGATAATTTAATTTAATATCAATATTAGATATTAATATTATATTAATATTAATATTAATATTAATATTTAATATATTAATATTAATATAATTTATTTAATATTAATATTAATATTAATATTAATATTACATAATTAAATATTAATATTAATATTAATATTAATATTAATATTAATATCTAATTTTATTATATTTAATAGACATATTAATATTAATATTAATATTAATATTAATATTAATATTAATATTAATATTAATATTAATATTAATATGTAACTATATAAATGAATACCATAAAATTTCATTATATTATATTAATATTAATATTAATATTAATATTAATATTAACTATTAATATTAATAGTTAATATTAATATTAATATTAATATTAATATTAATATTAACTATATAAATGAATAATATTAATATTATTCATTTATATAGTTACATATTAATATTAATATTAATATTAATATTAATATTAATATTAATATTAATATTAATATTAATATTAATATGTAACTATATAAATGAATACCATAAATATTAATATTAATATTAATATTAATATTTAATATATGAAAACCTACTCCAACTTCACCTATGTATAATGTATATGATCAAGTAGATTTAAAGCTTTCACCATCATTCAGCTCGTGAAGTGGTTGATTCGGGGTAAAATAACCCGGGTTTTGGGAGGTACCCGTGAAAAAGTGTTGGGTACCCGGGAATATTTGTTGGGTGTCTGAACTTGAGGCACCAGCTTGTATATTACCCGGTTGGTAAGTTTGAAAACCCAAATTTGGTGACGGCCTAAACACAGGTTGGGTATTAAAACTGGAAGGACCAGCACCCCAATTGGAAGGACCAGCACCCGAACTGGAAGGACCAGCAAGCACCCCATGAAGTCCCACCTTGATCATGTTGGGAGGGAGACATTTGAAATTGCTGTGACTCAGGAAACTGAAAATTTTGTGACGTATAATTCATACGTTGTTCCTGTTGACTGAAAGAAAATACCTCCCTCGGTATTGTTCTAAAATCTCCAAACATCTGGCTTATCTACGGATGTGATTCTTGATACAGACGAGCTCGCTCGTCAACCTGCAACAATCCCTCTTGCTGCGCACATTCAAATATTAGTAACAATTTAATATTTATTAGTAGGAAGTTTTATTTAAAACAAATATACTTACAAACAATTGTTGATTAGACCCCAGGCAGGGTATTCGCCTGGAGGTTGGGCCTGACCGGGTTTACCGACTATTAAGACGGTATGATCTTGATACCACTGCATATAGCCGTCCACAGTGGTGGTCCCTGGCTGTCCTTGGTGGAGCCGCTGGTGTAGGTTCTCCCACTGGTTGATATAGTCGGCATGTTTTACACCCCAATCAACCACAGGAGGTCTCCCCTTCCGGATTTTAAAAAGGTTATTAAACTCGTTTGGTTGCAACAAACCATAATTAGATGGAATGGTTTGTATGATGCCAAATTGTCTAGCAACTCTATTTGCCAAATGTACCTCCACCTCATCCCAATGGATCAAGGGACCAATATATCTCCATATGCGTCGACCAGTCCTACAACTCACAGGGAGTAGATGGATGAACTCTTCATACGGAGTCCATTTGAACTGTATTATAAAAATTTTAAATTATTATAACTTACAAAGTATATAAATATTAAACGCATTAAAAGATATTGATTTTATACCTGCTCATCCGTGAGCACATTGAAAAAAGACCGGTACACAGTAACAACGTATCCCGGTGTCTGAATATTTGAGAAGTCTCCAGCCCACCTGTTTGCTAAGCAGGTGCGATAAGCACAGTCTCTCTCCTATTGCGTGTCGTGACGCGTGGGGCAATCCGTGACATTCTTTTCCACGCCCAATACTGGAGCAACAACAAACGCCCATCAATGCCCTTTCTTACAGGCATACTCCACTTAGACAGGTTTCTATACAAACACGCAAGAGCTGTTGTTACATCCCAATCTTTTTATTAATGGTTGACTAGAGTGGTTAAGTCAATATAATGTGTTCGTTAAGTCTATGTTAGATTTAACGCCTATATGTGATTAATGTGTTTTATATGTAAGACTTGAAAGTCTTAATGCATGATGTGGAAATAAGATTATGATGTAGTTATATGCTTATAGGGGTGTTTAATGAAGTTATTAAGTAGTATATAGTCCCTATAGGAGTTTTTGACTAGTAATGAGCTAATAGGAAGCTTAGGGACCAATTTTGACATAGGGTGAAACTCAAAAACGGGTTTAGGGTCATAGAGGGAGTCATTAGAGTGACATTTACTGCATAAACATTCTCCTCTCAAGCCCTAACCATCCCCCATTGATTCCCCATCCAAATCTTGAGTAAAAGTCTTCAAACGTGCGATTCGGGAGTGTTTGATCTTGTCTTTTGCATCTCTATTGTGATCTACACGTATAGAGGGTTTAATATTCTTGATTTCAGATCCTTTTAATTATATGAGTCATTAGGAATCATAATTGGGTTAGGGAAGGATCAATTGATGTTGAAATAAAGATGGTTTTGATGATACAAGTCATGTATTGTTTGATTAAAGGTTGAAATGCTTTATTATGGTATAAATATGAAGGATTTTGAGGTATTAAAACTGAGTTTTTGACCTGGAGTTGTTTGGAGTCGAATTGTAGGTTAAATCGAAATTGTAAGTGCAGGTTCGATGGGCGTTGCGGTGCAATGAAATTCCAGAAAGATAAGTTGCGATGCAACGATCTTAGTTGCGGCGCAACTGAAGGCTCGAGTTGCGGCGCAACACTGCGTTGCGGCGCAACCAATTTACAGTAACGATAAGTTGCGGCGCAATGGGAAGCATCGCGGCGCAACTCACCCTGTTTCAGAAATGTTTATACTTTTGAACCGTAACTTCGTTTTGACACATGGTTTACCCCTGAAATCTAGAGTGAGTCTTTAGGTGTGTAATTCCAGTCAATGACTTAAATGACGAGTGTATTAGTTGGTCTAATGGTCGTTTACTAATTATAGGTAGACGAAAATAGTTGCTTTGCTCGGTAACGTAGCTATCCATTGTTGTGTGCTACTTCGAGGTAAGATACACTACTTTGACACGCTGAGGGATTCAACAAAAGCATGGTTTTCAGATTATAACTTCTCGAATAATATCTTGTGTACTTAAGGGTATTTGGGGTTACTTGGGAGGTTATATGGGATATGTATTTGACTTATGAGACCTGAAATGCAGTCCCAATGATATGCAATGCTATGTTATGCTATGAAATGATATGAAATGACTTGTGATGTAATGAAATGTAATATATGTTGATGACTTTTATAATGTGCATGTTGTATGGCTTGTTCATCTAGTTCACTGGACTCTTTAGGTTGCCATGTCACGTGCACGTTTAAGGGCCCAAACGTAAAAGATGATTATGTGCTACGTTTAGGTAACTTTGTCACCTAAACTATATGTGATGTAAATCGAGCTCGTATTTGATATGAAGTGTTAAGCTTAACCCGTACTCGCCTTAGCCGGGTGGGTGCGTATATGTTGTTGCTTGGGTGGCTCCTTGCAACGTAATTACGTGGTTAGAGTATCTCCGGGTGGAGTGATTACCCACCAATGTCTTGAACATACGGACTACTCCGGGAGTGGCTTGCCATTCCTTAACAACAACTGATGGACCGCTGAAAGGCTCATCCATCTAGTCGGGTGTGAGGTTCCCGTTAGGTCGTATGACCGCCTACACACAAACTTACACCTTATATGATATGTGTGACGTAAGTCACACTTAATGTGATGTTATATGTGATGATGAAAAGATGATTAGGCACAATTAAGGCAAACGATTCCATGTGGATAATGTATATGATTATATGATATGCTTTATGATAAAATGTGCCATTATAATGAAAAGCTTATTTACCAAGTTTTAATTGGATAAATGTTTTCATAATCTTGTGTTATGTTACTTAGCTAATTCGTTAGCTAACACATGTTTCTTGAAATGTGTTGTCCCCTCAGGTTTAGCAAGCTAGGAGAGTTGATGCAATAAAGAGCGGGGCATGCGTAGATTGCTTGAAGATGCTTTTAGTTACCCATAGTTGCTGCTCCTTTAGACAGTTTATTTTATTATGACTTTTATGATTTGTCAAGACTTGTATTCTGTTGTTTTGTGTTGGGCAACCGAAGGATTTCCATTTAGACTTATTTCTATGATATGGCAAGTAACACCGTTTTATGATTAAACCAAACTGAATTTATTGGTTTGGACTTTTTATTGTTATTCCGCTTTCTTTAACACCGTTAGGTGAAAAGTTTTTGGAAATCCGTGTTTTTAAATGATGGGTGTTACAGCTGCAGAACCCCTGCTCTTTTGACCTTTTTTGCTCAGGTCTCCTAGGTTCTTCAACAAATTCAAACTAGGTGTTAGGATCAAGAAAAATCTCCGAACCAATAATAGCTAGAATAACCCTTCTAGCCATGAATAGACACAACTAATCATCTTCCTCGTCGAACTCCACATCAATGCACGCAACTAAGGTGTGAAATTTGATCCGACCGTTTTTCAAGTTATCAAAATCTAGTTCATCTGTAGGATAAAAGCCCAAATATTCTATACACAGATTGTTCCAGTAATCAACATTTTGGGTTTCTGAAACCCACTCACCAGTCACCTCTGGTCCATCTATGGGTAAACCCCATATCACCTGCACATCTTGCAAGGTGACAGTTGCTTCACCAATAGGAAAGTGAAACGTGTTGGTTTTTGGACGCCATCTCTCCACCAGCGCGATAATCAAAGCATGATCAAGTTTGTCACTGACTTGAAGATTTGGAAAAACCCAGCATTCTTGAGATGCTGAATGACTTTGCCGGGCATACCAGCCTTCATTGTTCGAGACAGCCCTCCATCACCTTTTCTACATCTTGGCTCGCTTACTTCACGTTGATGGAAAATGTTGTATGATTGATGCACATCTGGAACTTGTAACCACAACAACTCTGGGTTTCTTGGTACACATGTAACATTAAGAGATGCCATTTGGATTTTGAAAATACTGGTATAGTTGATGATTATTTGAGTGAGAAATTGATTATTGCTTATGAAAATATATATTGCTTATGATGTTTGCGTGAAATGCTCTAAAAAATATGCATGTATATATACTAATTGTAAACTAAGAATTGCATGCATGGCCGACTGCGTTTTTTGTCGTTTTATTCGAACCCGGTTTTCCCAATACCGGGTTCGCAGGCTAATGTCACATCAATCAATCTAGGTTCATTCAAAGGCTGCATGTTTACTGTTCGTCTGATAAGTGGGGTACTTTTTTTGAAACCTGTGATGGGAGAACCGGGTTCAATCTCTTTTTTCTGAAACCGGTATTGGGAATACCGGGTTCGGGCCAAAAATTTGAAACCGGTACTCCCAGTACCGGTTTACCTTGTTTCACAATTTTTTTTTCGAAAACTTGTTTGACAAAACACCCTTGAAAAACGACCGTTTCAAAAAAAAATTCCATATGCCATATTATGATTGTATAACATACAAAACACACACATATATAT
This sequence comes from Erigeron breviscapus, assembly GCA_034093135.1. Classification (NCBI taxonomy): domain Eukaryota; kingdom Viridiplantae; phylum Streptophyta; class Magnoliopsida; order Asterales; family Asteraceae; genus Erigeron; species Erigeron breviscapus. The sequence continues at coordinate 49,780,447 of CM067169.1, forward strand.
ATATATATATATCTTCATCTATGCTTCCTGGTAAATGATCTTCATTTCTTCATGGTAGTGAGATCTAGCTAGAACCTCAAATTCCGATATTTTCATCCATTGGTAGTTGCTAATTATGGCTGATATGCACCTATATATGTGTATATATACAATTGCATTCAATGAATTGCGCCATATGTGTCTATATATATGTATGTAACCAAAAAGGAAAAAATGAAACACATAGTTTGAGTATATGACCTATTCAGTTACAAGTCATGTATAGTGAGCATTACATGTACATACTAACAATAATGGAGCTCATTGACATACAAAATCCTCGTATCACTGGACTTATATGATAGATATACAATGGCGCGTACCTCGTTCAAATAGTTTTGCAGTTATACCTACGTGATAATATGAACTACGAATTCTTCCATTTCTAGTTTGTTTCTCATCCTTGGAGCCCTTGTTATTTTCCCTATCTTTATGTTTTTCCGATACAAATGATCTCACACCAAATAATATTTTTGACATTACAGATTCCGAATGTTTCAACATATCTGAAGGAGAGTCTACTATCTCAATATGGCACAAAATCTTTTTATTGATATGATTTTGCTTGTCATTCAAAAGAAGATCATGTGTAATCAAGCTACCTAATGGGGGATGTCCAGAATGTCCTTTCAAGTAGCTACCATGAAGTGTCTTCAACCAAATGGAATATGGTTCGCGTGGGTCAAATTGACTCACAGGTAACCATAAGTGGGAAGTATTCTTTTTCTCCGGTAGAGTTTGGATTACTCTAAGATTTCGGGCAATCATTCCTGGAATAGAAGGTTGGTTTGATGCGGTCAGGTATTTGCCGTAATAACTTTTCAAGTATAAAGATTCTTCATCGTTCACCTCAACCGTCCATTGTGCATTTTTTGTTAAACTATCTCGTGATTTTGAAACAGATATTTCATCTTGTGCAATTAGATACCTATCTTGACCATTTTTTAGACAGATGATCATATCATTTTGGAAAAACCCAGCATTCTTGAGATGCTGAATGACTTTGCCGGGCATACCAGCCTTCATTGTTCGAGACAG
>CM067169.1:49782523-49812523 GCA_034093135.1 Erigeron breviscapus
TTTCAAGGTCAGTGACCTGATTTTTCAGCTTCTCATTTGAGATTTGAAGAGTTTGGTTGAGAAGCTTTTGGGATTCAAGCTCAACATGGACATTTCTCAAATCCTTGAGCTTGTCAGTCTTATCACTTAGTTCAGCACTTACTGAGTTAAGTTTAGACTGAAGATCAGCACGAATAGATTCGACGTACTGAATATCACAAGTAAGAGATTCAAGAATTTTAGGTTTATCCTCTTCAGAGGCAGAGGAAAAAGTGCATACCTTCTTGATTGTGACATTGACCCACTGACTGGAGCACACTTGATCTTTTGTCAGCGCCTGGTCATCAGCGAGTGCCATAAACCAGATGGCATCAACAAAGTCCTCGCTGTCAGAAACGTTGGAATCAGCCCAGTCATGTTCTTCAGCAACAAGACCTTTGGCGGGAGCTTTGGCTTCTTCAACATCAGCCATCTTGGTACGAAGCTCATAATACTTCTTTTTGTATTCATCAGCAGGCTTGACTGAAGAGGGCATCGCTGATGATGAAGAGGGCTTCGCTGCCTGCAAAGAAGGAATAGAAACTTTGCATTCCTTTTGGTAATGGCCTTTACGACCACACCTCCAACATTCTTCTTGAGACTTGTCTACCACTGGTTTTTGGAAATGAGTCGACCTACGACCATTCCATTTTTTAGAATATCGTTTACCAGCGATAAGAGCAAAGTTCATGAAGTCCGAGAACATCTCTTGTCTCTCCTCGAAATCGAGGTCATTGACAAGATCTTGGACGTTGGAGGGGGTAGAATTGCTGATGTCCATGTCATGATGGACAGGACTAACTTCAGCAGAGACCAGGGCAAGAGGGTCATGAACATTAGAGATACTAGATAAAGAAGAGGAAGAGGTTGAAGCATATGAACCAGCATGCCTCTTAGACTCAGCCTCAGCTCTCAAAGTTTGAGGGAGGGCTCTCTCTTCAAATTGAAGAGTGCCATAGAGTGACTCTAAGTCATGCTTCTTCAGTTGCTTAGTTATTCTAAGAATTTGCCTTAAGCCTTGCCATTTGATGGGCAAGACATCAATGAACTTGTAGCATATTTCAAGCGTATTATGCTCTATGCCCACATTTGTCATATCATTCAAAAGGTACTTAAAGCGATTATACGTGCCATCCAGACTCTCATTAGGGAGAAAGAAGAATCCTTTCATAGGCACATTTCAGATCTATTTTCTTGGTAGCAAGAACATCTGCCGTACCATCGAATCTGGTACACAGATTATCCCACACCAATTTAGAAGAAGAAAGTTTGATGACAGATTTCATTATATCATGAGGAAGGGTAGTAATAATGAGATTTCTCAACCGAGCATCCAGATTGACAAGCCTACACTCGTCATCTGTCCATTGTACTTCTGGTTTTATGAGCTCAGTGACAACTTCAGGAGCATCAGCAGTGGCTCCTGGTGTCCTGGTAACCAGAACCGGTACATATGGCCCTCTGGTTAGAATGGTCATAAGATAGGGTTCAACTCCTACGATGTGTAGGAGCATTCTCTCCTTCCAAGATCCGAAATCATGTGAATCGAATCTGGGTGGGATGGAGACATACCCAAAATCTCTGGTATTAACCAGAGAAGGAACAGAAGACATAATAGTAAGAAAAGAAAAGTAGACAGAAGTTTAAAGAAAAGTTTTTAGATGCAGAAAATTAAGTACAGAAAGAAAGAAAGATAATCTTGCAAACTTTTACTCAGATCAGATTCGGTGTGTCGAACCACCGCTCTGATACCAACTGAAAGTCCCAAGTTTGCAACGATTATGTAATTAAACAACTAATGTAAATTACACTAAGAAAGCAAGACAAGAAAGTAAACACGTTTAATCATAATTAGTATTAATTAAACGGTGAATACATGGTTGGTTTACAAAGGAAGAAAGAAGGAAATATTGTTAAGTTTTTGCACACACGAAAACTTAACAATTATACAATTCTACAATGAGAGAAAAACACACTAAGTGACTATTGTAGAATGAACCAACAACTTTGCGGCTAGGTCAAGTGATGCTTTATATAGGGGAGAAAAGGCATCACATGACAACCCAATAGATGTTGACACATGAAGGTTGTCAACTATCTATTGGTGTGTAAGACTGCTCTTCAGACATCTCTGTTTGCCATCTTGTTTCTTTCCCAAAACGGCATGAAAGAGAAACACCTTAGTACCATTTTGGTACAAGGTCACATGGCTCCATCTTGATCTTGAAACACGTGTCCTTGGGACCAGTCTTCTTATCTTCATTTTCCCGCCTATATTTGACTTACAACATATGACGGTGAGTCATTGAACTTATCCTTTAACTCGAAGATAATAATGATCGCTGAAGGCTCGCTGATGAAACTTCTCGCTGAGGCTGTCAGCGACTACTTGACTCAGCAAGTAATCTTCAGCGAATCCATGACTCAACAAACTCACTGGCTAAAAAGAACCTTGTTCGTGGCCTCCCTCATCTTTCTTTTGAAAAAGATAGACTCTGTGGTGCTTGTGAAAAAGGTAAAAGCCACAGAGCAACCTTCAAAACCAAGCAGGCCAATTCTATCTCTGGCTGCTTTCATCTTCTTCACATGGACCTTTTTGGTCCAGTGAATGTCCAAAGTCTAAATGGTAGCAGATACACTTTAGTAATCGTAGATGAATACTCACGATACACTTGGACTATATTTCTTCATTCTAAGAGTGATGCTGCTGAAGAGATTATCAATTTCATCAAGAAAATGGAGAATCTCAACAGCATAAGGGTGAAAGAACTCATGAGCGATCATGGTACTGAGTTCAGAAACCACACTCTTGAAGCCTTTTGTGCTGATCAAGGGATCTCACAAAATTTCTCTTCCACAAGAACTCCTGAGCAAAATGGTATCACTGAAAGGAGAAATAGAACTCTCATTGAAGCAGCACGCACCATGCTCAGTGAGTCTTCTTTGCCTAGTAAATTCTGGGTTGAAGCTGTCAACACTGCTTGTCATACTCAAAATAGATGTCTAATAGTTAAAAGACATCACAAGACAGCGTTTGAGGTGTTGAAAGGTAAAAAACCTCAAATCAAATACTTCCATGTATTTGGATGTCCTGTCTTCATCTTAAACAACAAGGATCACCTAGGAAAATTTGATCCTAAAGCTGATGATGGATACTTTCTTGGGTATTCGTCCATCAGCAAGGTATTCAGAGTATTCAATACTCGCCTTCAGAAGGTTGATGAATCCATTCATGTTACTTTTGATGAAAGTTCATCAGCATTAAAGGACATTCAATCTTCCTCGTCTGAGGTCATTTTTAATGAGCTAGTTGACCCTCTTACTGAGGAAGCTGACTTATTTGTTGATGCTTCTTGCTCGCTGCCTGATACTATTCAGCATATCACAAAGGATAGTTCAGCTGATGTTGAACTAGAGCAAGTTGCTGCTCATATCTACTCGATTGAGCCAGTTGAGCCTATCTTAAGATCAATTCATGCAGCATCAGCCAAACCTAGATCACTGGCTGATGACTCTACTGAGGAGGATATTCATGATGCTTCGGCAAATGCTGAAGAAATGGAGTCTGCTGAAGACTCCACCATCAATGATAACTCAAATTAGTCGAATGGCTCTGCTGATCATTCTCCTGAACCCATTCTTACCATTGACCTCTCTACTTATAATGCTTCTGCTGATCCCATCGCTCCAATTTCCGCTGCCACTCAACTTGGTGTCTCAAGTGCTCCTGCGCTTAAGTGGACATCTAGTCATCCAGCTCACCAAGTCATCGGAGATCCTCAGCAGGGGATTATTACTCGATCAGCGACAAGAAATACATGTCTGTATGTAAACTTCTTGTCTATGATCACTCCCAAAAATATAGGAGAAGCAATGGTTGATCCCTCATGGGTTGCTGCCATGCAAGAAGAACTCACCCAATTCAAAAGACAGAATGTCTGGTTTTTGGTTCCTCTACCTCCTGGAAAAGAACCTATCGGAACCAAATGGGTTTATAGGAATAAAATGGACGAAGATGGTGTTGTTACACGTAACAAGGCTAGGCTGGTTGCACAAGGTTACCTTCAGGAAGAAGGTGTTGATTATGATGAAACCTTTGCACCAGTGGCCAGATTGGAAGCTATTCGCTTATTCTTGGCACATGCTGCTTACAGAAACTTCACTGTATATCAAATGGATGTAAAGAGTGCTTTCCTAAATGGAAAACTCGATGAGGAAGTTTATGTTGAGCAGCCACCTGGTTTTGAAGATCCAGCCAAGCCTCAGCATGTCTATCGCCTCTATAAGGCACTCTATGGTCTTAAACAAGCTCCCAGAGCTTGGTATGACACTCTCTCTGAATTTCTTCTCTCTAATAAGTTTCAGCGAGGATCCATTGACAGCACCCTCTTCATCTATAGAAAGGGTGCTGATGTCTTATATGTTCAGATATATGTAGATGACATCATTTTTAGGTCCTCCAGCAGGAAACTTTGTACCAAGTTCAGCTCACTGATGTCCTCTCATTTTGAGATGAGCATGATGGGTGAGCTGATCTTCTTTCTTGGTCTTCAAATTCGTCAACTCCCAAATGGGATTTTTATTAATCAGGAGAAGTACATTCAAGACATGCTGGCCAAATTTGACATGTCTATTGTCACTACTAAGGCCACTCCTATGTCTCCTCCCAATAATCTTCATGCTGATCCTAATGGCAAGCATGTGAACCCCACTCTCTATCGAGGAATGATTGGCTCGCTGATGTATCTCACAGCGAGTCGTCCTGATATCATGTTTGCTACTTGCTTATGTGCAAGATATCAAGCCTCTCCTAGGGAATCTCATTTTCTCGCTGTTAAGCGAATTTTCAAGTATCTAAAAGGTACTTCAACATTGGGTCTCTGGTATCCCAAAGACTCCAATTTTGACCTAGTTGCATATTCTGACTCTGACTATGCTGGTTGCATGTTAGATAGGAAAAGTACCAGTGGTGGATGTCAACTGTTGGGGGGGAAGCTGACTAGTTGGTCTAGTAAGAAACAGCATACAGTTTCCATCTCCACTGCTGAGGCAGAATATGTATCAGCAGCGAGTTGTTGTGCACAAGTCCTCTGGATGAAAAACCAACTCGCTGACTATGACTTAGAATTTTCTAAAATTCCCATAATGTGTGACAATACAAGTGCAATTGCTATCACACACAATCCTGTTCAGCATTCAAAGACCAAACACATAGATATTAGGTACCACTTCATTCGTGACCATGTCATGAAAGGAGATGTTGAAATTTACTTCATCCCCACTGATGATCAACTTGCTGACATTTTCACAAAACCCTTAGATGAATCCAGATTCAAGTATCTGGTTAGTAAGTTGGGAATGCTGAATGGTGAATCAGCAACATGACTTGTCATGTCTGCTGATGCTTCAACTTACATCTCTCTTATAAGTTGAAAAGTGACCATATGGTCAAAAATTTCTTTCAGCAAGCTCAAAAGTATCTTACTTGCTGAACATAAAGAGCAATGGAGAGCTAAAAAGTCTTCATCTAGTCCAGCAGCAAACGGCTGCTGGTAAAGACACATCAAATCCGTTAAAATCCCTGTTGCTTTGGGAAAAAGCAAATAAAAGTAATAGAGAGCTAAAAGTCTCTATCTAGTCCAGCAGCAAACGGCTGCTGGTAAAGACACATCAAATCCGTTAAAATCCCTGTTGCTTTGGGAAAAAGCAAATAAAAGTAATAGAGAGCTAAAAGTCTCTATCTAGTCCAGCAGCAAACGGCTGCTGGTAAAGACACATCAAATCCGTTAAAATCCCTGTTGCTTTGGGAAAAAGCAAATAAAAGTAATAGAGAGCTAAAAGTCTCTATCTAGTCCAGCAGCAAACGGCTGCTGGTAAAGACACATCAAATCCGTTAAAATCCCTGTTGCTTTGGGAAAAAGCAAATAAAAGTAATAGAGAGCTAAAAGTCTCTATCTAGTCCAGCAACAAACGGCTGCTGGTAAAGACACATCAAATCCGTTAAAATCCCTGTTGCTTTGGGAAAAAGCAAATAAAAGTAATAGAGAGCTAAAAGTCTCTATCTAGTCCAGCAGCAAACGGCTGCTGGTAAAGACACATCAAATCCGTTAAAATCCCTGTTGCTTTGGGAAAAAGCAAATAAAAGTAATAGAGAGCTAAAAGTCTCTATCTAGTCCAGCAGCAAACGGCTGCTGGTAAAGACATATCAAATCCGTTGATAGCTGACAATTTGCTAAAAATTGTATTCCTTATTCATCAGCGACCAACGTTAGTTGAAAAGTCGTTGGTTGAAATTTGCTTACTAAAAGAGGTAACCATATTTTCTAACCTTGTCAGCGGATATACTTAGATCTCAACTGATCCATCATTTGAGCATATCCACTAAACATCCTTATTAATATTTTAATAAGAATTACAATCGGTTACCTCGATTTTCTCCCTAATGGGCAACTTGTACACTGTACACGCCGTAATCACTCGAGTACGTTTGAAATTACGGTACAAGTTGTCACATCAAACTACTTTTATACGTTACTCACATACGTATTTCTTCAATTAAAAATGAGTATTTTGTACACTTTATATATATACAAAACCACCATTTTTAATTATTTAATATGTATATGCATATATTACGTATGAAAGAGAGTCATTGTGACAGTTCACTTCTGCAGTAATGGGGCCCATATCCATGCCATATATATGCATATCATTTTCTTCTCTGTCCATTATACTCTCATATTTCTCTCAAACTTTCTCAAATCTCTCAATTTCATTTCTCATCTCTTCAATCTCTTCATCTTCTCTTCTTCATATCTCTAAATTCAAATCTCAAATGGCATCTTCATCTCAACAACAACACCCACCAAAACAACAACAACAATCAGAAAATCCTGAGATCTTATCTGAGAATCCAAACCTCCAAGAAACCCTAAAAAACGTTCCCCCATATCTTCATTCTGAAGTTTTTGAACCAGAAGGGATTGTTGCCTCCGACAAAGTATCCTTTCAAGCTCACAAGTTAGTCATCAAACCCAATAACTATCTTGGATCTTTGGAAGTGCCCTCCAAAGTAAAAGGGTACCAACAAATGCTTGATTTCATCAAAGCATGTCCTGTACGAAGGGCCATCTACATGGACCCAGAAGATATGTGTGTTCATCTTCTGAGGGAATTTTGGTGGACTTGTGATTATCATATTTCTAGCAGTTCCATCTCAGGCACTGTTATGAAGAAAAAGTACACCATTTCTATTACTGTAGAAAAGATTCGAGAAGTTCTTCGTCTTCCTTCTCAGACCACAGAAAGACCATATGCAGACTTGGCATCTGCTGAGGTTTGGAAAGCATGGTTACCCTCTATAGGCTACGGAACAAATGTAGTCCCAGCACAACCTGTTCCCAGCAATCCCACCAAAAAGAACCTGCCTGGAGTATGGAGGTTGCTCTTTACCCATGTAATTCAATGTCTTGGTGGGAACAGCGGCTCATTCGATCAAGCCACTGCGGTCCAGATGCAAATGATTTACGCTCTGGCAAAAGGACGTTTCATTGACTTTGCCAGTGTCATCTTTGAAGATTTGAAGGCTAAAGTACTTGCTAGCAACAGATCTTGCACTGTACCTTTCACTCGATTCCTTTCACTAATTTTCAAGCATGAACTAAAGAACGAGTATAAGCCCATTGGTGCAACCGTGTTTTCTGCTCCAAGAATTGGTCCATCAGTGTACAAAGCACCTGCCTGTGACACTCAATTCTTTGACATCAAGTATGTTGAGCTCACTACTACAATGAAAAAGGTACTCCACTCCGCTTATCCCAATATTTATAAACAAGTTAGTGGATCAGCACCTGTACAACCCTCTGGGGTGGTCACTGTTGAGCCAGCTGAACACGCATCATCCCAAGCTGCCAAACAAACCACAAAGGCAAGGACTAAGTCTAAAAAGTCCTCTGTTCCTTCATCTCCTATTCCTGCTGCTCCAAAACGAAAGAAGAAAACAGCAAAGGAATTGGAACCCTCTCAACTTTCTCTCACTAATAAGGAAGAAGCCCCTGCTGCTGCTGAAAACGTAGAGCAGCAACAACCAGCAATTGAACTCTTCTATCCCCCATCCCTATCAGCTTCTCTATTGCTGAAAGGGACGCAACTACTGTTGTTGCTCCGGAAGTGCAAGTTGTTGGGGGTGAAAATCTAACTGAAGGGGCTGGGCATGGTGTTGGTGATTTTGAAATTGAAAGTGTTGAAGAAAGAAATGTAGAAAGTGATGCTGGTAATATTGGTGTTAGTGATACAGCTGTATAAGAAATTGAAAGGAGTAATGCAGGAGGGTCTTCTGTTGAAAATGTTGAGAGTGAACAAATTGGGCCTGTTGAAGAAGAAGTTGTTGATGACGAAAGCGATTTAGACTTGGACGATTTTGTCGCTGATGATTTTCAGCTGGATTCTTACAGCCATGCTGATGAAGTAGAAGCAAGTGACATGGAGGTTGATGAAAATGATGATGCTGCTGCTGGTGAAAATGCAGCAGCCACTGATGAAAATGTTGCTGCAGGTGAAAATCCAGCAACGACTGATGAAAATGCTGAAGAAACTTCTGAGGCAGTTACTCTAGCTGCAAGACCTAAAACTCCTCCAAAACAACCAGTGAACACCATGCTATCTCTGGGCATGCCTTCCTCTATCCTAGCTGTTCCTGGTTGCTCCTCTAAATTACCAACAGCAGTCGAACCCCTCGCTGCTAAAGATTTGGGCATTTCTTACTCCACATACACTGACAACAGACTAGAAAGGGTGGAGCATCAATTGAATGATCTCACCAAATATGCAAAAATTGTTGTAGATGTAAAGGACCATGAATCTAAAAGACTGATCTCTACTTTGACCAGCTGGTACGACAAGCAAAACGAAAACTGCTCAGAAGTAGAGATGATTAAAGAAAAATTCATCTCCATGGCTGTTGATCAACACAAAATCAGTGAATCCACCAAACTTATCAAGCGTGATCAGCAGATCCTTCGATCTAGTACCTTATCACTGCTGAAATGTGCCAACTCCACCAGCTACTCAGCCAAAAAGGCAGCCTTCACAACCACTTCTACTGCTGCTGAGGTCAAAAAGCTGACTAATCTTGTCTCTCCCCTGGTCACTCAAGTTGAAAGCAATACTAAGGCTATTCAAGCCTTGGAAAAACAAGTGGCAGATCTTCTTGTTCCTCCAGCATCCTTCACTGAGGAAGATCACAAGAGACAAGAAAAACTTGAGAAGGAAGTTGGTGAAATTAAAAATTTGTTGACACAAATTGTGAACCAAAAATCTCAACCTGCAGCAACTGTGGAAGTGGTCATTAATAACGCCACTTCCAAGGGGGAGAAAATTGATGCTGAGATCTTAGATTTGGTCACTGAAGCAGTACAAAAAGCAGTGGATAAAATCTATGATGAATCTGCTGAAAAGGTTTTGGATGAGGATGATGCCACTAACACTACAACTGCTAATGAAATGGCAATTGTGGCTGTCAGTGAGGAAAAAGAAAGTGAAGTTCCCCCTGCTGGTGCTGAGGGGGAGACTGAAATGAATGAAAGTGTGGAAGTTCCCCCTGCTGGTGTTGAGGGGGAGCAACAAATTGTGGTTGTCAACGCTAATGTACCCCCTGCTGCTGTTGATGAGGGGCACATTGAAGCTTTTGCCGATGTGGAGGAGCAGTTTGACCCCAAAGAAGTTAAAGATGCATGGGAAACTGGCTTCGCTAGATACATGGCCACTGACACATCCAAGGAAATGTTGGGTATCTTTGACAGAAGATATCTAGAAAATGATGAATTAACCCCACTCACTGATGAACGGAGAAGACAACTCACCGAGTCTGGATTCTTCAAGAAATCTTCCGCTGCTCAGCAATCTATCCAATCCTCAGCAGGTCATAAGCATGAACTGATTGATATCTTAGCACAAACTGCTGATGGAAAAACTCAAAAAGAAGCAATCAAGGAGCTGGATAGGTTAAAAGAGAACCAAGAAAACGAAAGAAAGAACTTGGAATTCATCAAACAGCTGCCTCATCTAGAAAAAGGTGAATTAGATGCTGAACAGCAGATGCTGTTCAAAACTGGTGGTGCTAAAGCATTGTATAGACAGAAACATGCTGAAGTTGAGCAACAGCTCAGTGAGAAAAGAAAGAAGTTTGATGAAGAAAAAGCATATGGAGGACAGGAAAAGGCCTCAAAGAATAATTGCTGCTGAAGCCTTCAAAGCTGACATGGGTCGTAAGACAAACCTGAAGATCCTAAGAGAAGGTGCTGACAAGCCTGTTGTGAGGTCCCAAATACGATGGTTAACCCAGAAGTGTATAATACAACAAGTCTAATAATCACTAGAATGGACTAGTATTACTTAAATATAAATGCAATTATATAAATAAAGTAATACACGACTTAAAGCAATAAACAAGTAAAGTGGAACATTATGTATTTTTCAAGGTGTATTTTATTTATGATGTTAAATAAAATACAAGGTTGTGCGGAATCAAGATAATACAAATAAGTATCTATCCTAACAACCTATGAATTACAAATGATCTATATTTGTCAAATAACTCTTTTGGATCGAGATACTTAAAGTTGTGAAGTATCCCTGTTTAAGATCGAGAGTATTTAGACAAATTCACTCTAATGCTAAATGTATGCTTTAAAGTAATTTTTACAAAGAAATGACTTTGTATTTATAGGCAACAAAATTCACCAGGGAATTTTGTGCCATACAAATATGGTTGCATGCATTTAATGAACCGAAAGAACATTAAATGCATTGGTTAAGGTACAAGGATAAAGTCAAATCAATATGACTTTATTCTTTTAACCAACCACCTTTACACACGTATAAACTTTGGTAAAGAACAAGTGGAATGTCCTTTGGAAAGTGTGTAAAGGCAAAAGTCAATTCCTCGATATCAGTGTTCAGACTTGTAAGGTCTAGAACACTGACAATCCTCCAGCGTACAGATCTGGTAAGACTTCCAGTGGACTCCGCCATTTGTCAGTCTTCTTTATTCTGACTTCAGTCTTTGACTTTAGTGAGAACGTCTTCAGTAGAGTAGATCTGGACTGGGGTGAAGTCCAGTGAGCTAATCTGGAGAATACTCCAGATTTCTTATACAAGTATTTGCTCACTGGTCTTCCATTATTTCTGAACAAATCTTCAGAGGGACTCCAGATTCCAAGTCTGGAGTAGGTCCAGTAAATATCATTTCTGGACAAATCTTCAGAGGGACTCCAGTTTCCAAGTCTGGAGTAGGTCCAGTAAATCTGGACCTAACAAATTCCCCCTATTTGTTTAGAAATAATGCAAGTGTTTTCAAGCTTAAATCTATACAACTTTGTATGCTTGAAAAACACAAGTTTTGACTTAGTCTAAAAAATCTAAGTTACTGGAAAACACTTTATAGATCATCAGTGTTCCAGTTTCATCTTTTAATACTAACTTAGACTAAATCTGATCATTTACTTTTATGAATTAAAAACTGCAACTAATATTACATACATCAACTCATAAATAGTTACAAGTTTTATCAAACGATAAATTATAATAAGTAAATGATAAGAGTCAGGCCCTTCTCTTCGATGTCTGTCCTGGAGCATCTTCAGAAGCCTTTCTCTTTGGTGATGGAGAAGATGGTACTGATTCTGGTGATTTCATGCCTCTTGCAACTTCCATCTGTTGCTTTCTTCTCCATACCTTCTCAACCCTCTTCAGAAATGCTTTAACATCAGTCGACAAATCTGTCTTCCCCCTGAACGTTAAGGCAATCTCCTTCAGTTCAGTCCATCCAAACGCCTGGACTGAAGTACTCTTTCTTTCATCAGTAAAGTTTCCTTCCCTGGTCAACTTTATTTCAAACTTTGACATACCTTCATGATTATCAGCAAGCTTAATCTCTGCACCAGTGATCCTTCTAGCATCAGCCCTAAAATTCAACATTTCATTATACTTGTCTTTCCATTTGGCTGTCTGGATTATTGCTTCAGTTTCCTTTGACACTCTATGTTGTTCTACAGCAGACTGGAGTTGTTGACGATTGATTTTCAGAGAAGTGTCCAGGGGAATGAATGTGCTCACATCTGCATCTTTAATTGCTTTGAGCTGTTTGGCAGTAAGCTTAGGTAAGCCAGTCAATTTCTTCATGTACTCTAACTCCAAAGCACCAGTATTTTTCCTTATCTTCTTCTGGAGGTTCACCAGTTCCTCCTTCCTCTGCCTGATAAGTTCTGGTACACTAACACTATAAATTATTGAATCATAAATTTGTTCTTCTTCAGTGTAAAAGGAGCGTACATGAACATCATTCAATGCATTCAGACATTGATGAACTCTGGGGTCTTCCTTCATCTTTTTGTACACATCAATGTTTATGCCCAACCTGCCATCATTATAAGAATCCAGAGTCCCCATAGTTGCCATCTCCCTTTGATGGGCCAGCAGTTCATCTTTTTTATTTCTCTTAAATATCTCTATCATTATGCATTCTTGTTCAAGTTTCTTAGAGGTTTCATCATCAGCAGTAGGAAACTCTGATGATTCTTTAACAGTTTGCTCTTCTTCACCAGATACCATTTGTTCTTTTCCTTTAACAGACTTCATAGTAGTTGGTATATCTGGGAAAGATTCAAACTGGGGCTCACTGGCTTCAGTACCAGCAGCTTCTTCAGTCAGCATAGTGGCTTCAGTGCCAAATGCTCTCTGTGTTAATCGTGCACTGGCATCAGTACCAGTCACTTGTTTTTGTTGCACAATGCTTTCAGTAGCAAAGGCCTTTTCAACAGCACTGGCAACAACTTCCTTCTTTCTAATCAACCCTTCTTGGACACCAGACGACTTTTCCCCCTTGGAATGATCACCAGTTCTGGACTTGAGATCATTCCATAATTGTTCTAGCATGTGTCTGTCCAGTGCACCAAAAGTTCTTCCAGTTACTGGAGTTGTATCATTCACATTCTTTCTGAGTGCCTGCACTTCCTTTTTAACATTTTCAACTTCTTGAGGCAAGTGCTTTGGCAATTCTTTTTCTATCAACTTCTCCACTTGGGGTAGCAGCCCATCTTGAATAGTTCGAAGAACAGACTCAGAAATTTCTTCAGATATTTCTTTCAACACACTAAGTCTGAACTTCTTTGTACATTCATCACTAATCATGCTAACAACAGCAGCCTGATCAAGTGTGGGCATGCTTTCCAATGAACTAACCTAGTAACCAACTTCTGAACCTCATCCTTCAGACCTGTCAGTGGTTGAACAAGTTCACCTTTCACTGCAGTCTGAACAGCATTCACCAGCCCTGTCTCCAATCCCTGGACTGCCACTTTGATGTTTTCAGTGTTGTTATTAGTGGCCAGTACCAGCTCATCCAGCTTCTCAAAAACAAGCTTTTCATTCCCAGCAAATATATTCATTTCAGATGCTAGATTGTTCGATAATAAAGATTTAAAATCGGAAACAACCTGGGATGATGACTGGAGTGATCTCTCCAGGTCTGCCACCTTACTTAAAAGGCCTTGGACCTCGGCTGAAGACGAAGTGGAGAGACCACTGGGAGGTTCAAGATTTGAAGTCATTCTGTTCATTAAGGGTACTTGTGCCCAGACCTCTTCAGTTGCAATTTCATCAGTAACAACTGTTGAGTCCAGCACACGTTGTTCAGATACGTTGACTGGAGTTTCAAGTGGTGGAGGTTGAGATTGTGAAGTTTGAATGGTTGGAGGAGTTTCATATTGAATATTTTCTGGAATTGAAGGTGGTGGTGGTGGTGGCATGTTTGAGTCTGGTGGGGGTGGTGGCATTTCTGATTCTGGTGGCGGCATATTTGTTTCTGGTGGAGGTGGTGGTGGTGGTGGTGGTGGTGGTGGTGGTGGTGGTGGTGGTGGTGGTGGTGGTGGTGGTGGTGGTGGTGGTGGTGGTGGTGGTGGTGGTGGTGGTGGTGGTGGTGGTGGTGGTGGTGGTGGTGGTGGTGGTGGTGGTGGTGGTGGTGGTGGTGGTGGTGGTGGTGGTGGTGGTGGTGGTGGTGGTGGTGGTGGTGGTGGTGGTGGTGGTGGTGGTGGTGGTGGTGGTGGTGGTGGTGGTGGTGGTGGTGGTGGTGGTGGTGGTGGTGGTGGTGGTGGTGGTGGTGGTGGTGGTGGTGGTGGTGGTGGTGGTGGTGGTGGTGGTGGTGGTGGTGGTGGTGGTGGTGGTGGTGGTGGTGGTGGTGGTGGTGGTGGTGGTGGTGGTGGTGGTGGTGGTGGTGGTGGTGGTGGTGGTGGTGGTGGTGGTGGTGGTGGTGGTGGTGGTGGTGGTGGTGGTGGTGGTGGTGGTGGTGGTGGTGGTGGTGGTGGTGGTGGTGGTGGTGGTGGTGGTGGTGGTGGTGGTGGTGGTGGTGGTGGTGGTGGTGGTGGTGGTGGTGGTGGTGGTGGTGGTGGTGGTGGTGGTGGTGGTGGTGGTGGTGGTGGTGGTGGTGGTGGTGGTGGTGGTGGTGGTGGTGGTGGTGGTGGTGGTGGTGGTGGTGGTGGTGGTGGTGGTGGTGGTGGTGGTGGTGGTGGTGGTGGTGGTGGTGGTGGTGGTGGTGGTGGTGGTGGTGGTGGTGGTGGTGGTGGTGGTGGTGGTGGTGGTGGTGGTGGTGGTGGTGGTGGTGGTGGTGGTGGTGGTGGTGGTGGTGGTGGTGGTGGTGGTGGTGGTGGTGGTGGTGGTGGTGGTGGTGGTGGTGGTGGTGGTGGTGGTGGTGGTGGTGGTGGTGGTGGTGGTGGTGGTGGTGGTGGTGGTGGTGGTGGTGGTGGTGGTGGTGGTGGTGGTGGTGGTGGTGGTGGTGGTGGTGGTGGTGGTGGTGGTGGTGGTGGTGGTGGTGGTGGTGGTGGTGGTGGTGGTGGTGGTGGTGGTGGTGGTGGTGGTGGTGGTGGTGGTGGTGGTGGTGGTGGTGGTGGTGGTGGTGGTGGTGGTGGTGGTGGTGGTGGTGGTGGTGGTGGTGGTGGTGGTGGTGGTGGTGGTGGTGGTGGTGGTGGTGGTGGTGGTGGTGGTGGTGGTGGTGGTGGTGGTGGTGGTGGTGGTGGTGGTGGTGGTGGTGGTGGTGGTGGTGGTGGTGGTGGTGGTGGTGGTGGTGGTGGTGGTGGTGGTGGTGGTGGTGGTGGTGGTGGTGGTGGTGGTGGTGGTGGTGGTGGTGGTGGTGGTGGTGGTGGTGGTGGTGGTGGTGGTGGTGGTGGTGGTGGTGGTGGTGGTGGTGGTGGTGGTGGTGGTGGTGGTGGTGGTGGTGGTGGTGGTGGTGGTGGTGGTGGTGGTGGTGGTGGTGGTGGTGGTGGTGGTGGTGGTGGTGGTGGTGGTGGTGGTGGTGGTGGTGGTGGTGGTGGTGGTGGTGGTGGTGGTGGTGGTGGTGGTGGTGGTGGTGGTGGTGGTGGTGGTGGTGGTGGTGGTGGTGGTGGTGGTGGTGGTGGTGCTGGATTCACCTGAACTCCATCTCTCATCAGACGCCTGTTTGATCTAGGTCGTCTGGAAGGCTCAACATTTGGTTGTTGACCTTCAGGAGCCACTTGTCTGATGGGTTGTACAGCTTCTATAATTTGTATATCTTGGTCACCAGAGGGTCCTTCACCAACTTGACCTCTACCTGGAGCCACTTCTACTTCTTCCCTTTGAAAAGAGAGCATGGACTGGGGAATATCTACCTCATTCAGTGGAGATCTTAGGTTGGTCAGATCCCTCATATACTCACTCACAGAAAAGTGAGTAGTTTCAAAATCGTACTGGTCTCCTAGAGCTCTTTTAAACATCAGTGAAAGAAAGCGTATATATGGAACAAAAGCTTTTCTACCTTTCACCTTAAGACGCTCTACCAGATCATCAAATAGGATCTGAGTGAAATCCACTCTGAGTCCAAACCAGAGGCAGTAGGCAATCTGGAGATGAGTCTGATTTATCTGGTCTAACCCTTCAGAACATTCTTGTGCCCCATCAAAATTATGCCCCGGCCGGAGGTCTTGCTTGCCCCCCTCCGGGCCTCCCCTGTATATACATATATATTATTATATATATAGAGAGAGAGAGAGGGGAAAAAAAGGAAAAGAAAAAACTTACGATTCAGCACGGGAAGAAGCAAATGGGCGTTTAAATTGAGAGTTAGTGTTACCATATCCATCATCTCGTATTCGTTTCATCCTTCCCTTCCACAACTACTACTAAATCAATCTGCATAATTTATTATACATATTAGTTGTATATATATACATATATTACACATATATAGATATATAAATTGAAGATAAGAGAAAGAAGCTGAAAAGTAAAAAGTTGAGAAACCTTGAAGGCAAGAAAAGGGATTGTGTTGTGAGAGATAGATCTATATATGGAATTGTTAAGACAATGAATCGAAGTTTTGGATCCAAGTTTCAAAGAACAATCATTACTACAATTTACAACTTCTTCTTCTTCTTCTTGTTTGATGTATTGATAAATTAATTATAATTATAATAATAATGATAAGCAAAAAAGAGAAACTAGAAAAACACCGCAAGGTGGGAGAGAAAGAAAATAAGCGGTAGAAACAGAAAAAAAGAGCAGAGGTGAATGAACGAGAAATTTCATTTATATTTATTTTTGCATTTGTATGGTAGTATGGTTACAAGCGACCGGTTTAACCTTTTTTTTTAACTTTTATATTAGATTGCATAATGTACAATTATATAAAGGAAAATGATTAATCAACCTAATAAATCAACCTAATGATCAACCTAATAATATAATGATGACATTTGGCATAATCAAAGGAAGAATTTGGAGAGAGAATTAGTGGATTACACATATTAAATGATAAAGGCATTAGGTTGATTATTAGGTTGATTTGTTAGTTTATATATAATTACTCTTATATAAAACATGTGATCTTTTTAACGTAAACTCGATTTAGACAACTAGATCTCGTTGTGATATTTGATCCGTATTTGTTTAAAAAAATATGTTACCATTAAACACGAACATGAGATGATAATAATAGGTTATATGATACAAAGTGTTTAATAAATCTTTTAGTATATATTTCTAACGGGTTTTAAACGGTATCAGTGGGGAGATCAATTTGTATCTAAACATAACTTTTAATGGTCTTAACAGATTACTTGATAAGACATGAATGTTTATCGTGATTTATCGAGTAACCCGTTTGGACTATCAACTTTTTCAAACACGAAGAATGTTTATATCACTTGTTAAATTAGGTAGAGGGAAGGTTTGCCTACATCTTAACATCCCCCATACACCGTCGAGATATTGAGACTCAAAACACGCGGACGGCGGCTCTCAGCAGTTTCTTTCTTTTTTCATTCCTACAAATTAATAGTTATAAAATAATATAAGTTTTAGTTTTTTAAAGTAAAATATTTATTAATAATATTTAATGTGAATATTTTAAATTATGGACGATTTAATATTCACTAGACGAATACCCGCGCAATTTGGCGGTGTAAGCGGCGGCGTGTCGGTGGTGGCGGTGGCGACTTGTAGTGGCAATGGCGTCGAGTAAGATAGATAATTGATGATGTGATTTAAAGAGTTAATTAAGGTAATTTAATTTTAATAAGATTTCAAATTTCAATTTTAATAATGTACACATGAATGCATTATGTATCATACATCAATGCCCTACAACTTTCTCTCTCCTCCATAAATAATTTTATTCCTCTAATTCATTCAAAATCTTTTATCTCAAGAAATTATAAAAATTATATGGGTGTTCTTAAAATTTCATGCTTTTTCATTAGAGAGGTCATTCGATATACTTTCGACAAATTTTTAAATCCGAGGGCGGAGCCGTCAGGTCCTATCACCGCCACCGCCGCTACCTCCATTATATAACCACCCTGTCGTCACCTTCATCACCGCCGCAACGCACGGATATCTTTCTGTCGTCTATCTAAGGTAAGCATCGGTTTTGAAGTGCGTGAGCAAATATGTTACCATTTTATGTGTCACTGTTTTGAAGTACGTGAGCAAATAGATAGATCTTGGTTTTTGAAATTTCGAAAAAGATGGTTTGTAGGTTTGGGCTAGACAGTAAAAAAAGGTATAGTTGGGCCATTCCTTTTCAAGCGGACAGCTTTTATTTAACGTAGTTGGGCTTCTTTTTAGGAACTGATAGGTGACACCTAACTAAGTAATGACGTAATTTGTGTATTGTTAGTGGGCCGTCTTTGTGATATAATTGAGAGTTTGATAAGGTAAGGACGAAGTCACGAAGGTGATTGAATCAGGATTTGGATCGTTTGGAACCTTAAGGGGGTGTTTGGTAGGATGGAATCATAGAGAATGGAAATGTAATAGAGAATGGAAATAATGGGAAAGAGAATGAGTAAAAGAGAATGGAAATAATAGAGAATGGAAATGTAATAGAGAATGAAATAATAGAGAATGAAATGTAATAGAGAATGGAAATGTAATAGAGAATGGAAATGTAATAGAGAATGAAATAATAGAGAATGGAAATGTAATAGAGAATGGAAATAATAGAGAATGGAAATGTAATAGAGAATAAAATAATGGGAAAGAGAATAGAGAATGGAGAGAATGGAAACCGTTTCCACTTCTCTCTTTCCCTTTCCATTCTCTAGTGCAACCAAACTAGAGAAGTGATTCTCATTCCCTTTCTCCCCTTTCCATTCCACTCTACCAAACACCCCCTAAGAGTTAAGAATGACATTGTCTTCAACAATT
Source organism: Erigeron breviscapus (assembly GCA_034093135.1). Classification (NCBI taxonomy): domain Eukaryota; kingdom Viridiplantae; phylum Streptophyta; class Magnoliopsida; order Asterales; family Asteraceae; genus Erigeron; species Erigeron breviscapus. Next base: position 49,801,256 of record CM067169.1, read on the forward strand.
CGACATCTCCTATATAAAAACTAGTTAAATAACTCCGCCGTGTAATACCACAACCGACATTAATAGTGAGAGTAATGATATTAAGTCGATTAATGGTTAACTATAAACTTATAAAATCTAACTTGAAAACATATCAATAATACAGTTTTTTATTTATGTCACACAAAAACTAACTAAATGTTTGTATGAGATTGTGTTATGTTTAGTTTTTTGTTAATAACAACTGAATATTTAACAACATATTTTCAAGTATCAATTTTAAGTAAGTATAAATTTTTATATCGTTAAATAATGTAATCGTAAAAAACGAATTATTATCGATCATTATTTTGTGCAAATATGATTTTCATTTGTATAATCTTGATCAATTATGATGTAATATTTAAGATCTATGTACTTTTTACTATTATGCAAATATAGTTAAATAATTTGTTGGATATTAAAAAAGAAAAAGTTGAAAAGAATAACAAAAATAAAACATCCACCGTTTTGTTGCAAGTGGTCTTTTACTTTTTCATTTAGCTTTTTACACCCACCATTTTAACACCCACCGTTTTAACACCATTATGTACCTACCTTTCATTCTTTCAACATATGTAAAACACTAAATATCCCCCCACTACCTCTACAACTGTTTTTATCCCTCATAGTCTATTGATCTCACTTAGATGTAAAAAAAAAAAAAAAAAAAAAAAAAAAAAAAAAAAAAAAAAAAAAAATAAAAAAATATTCACATGTATTGATATAATAAGTTTAAGGAGTGATTATTCAAGATGCATTAATGTAGATTAAAGCATTTGATCTATATCGAAGATGAAGAACATATATAGAAAACAAAGTTGGGTGTAAAAGTTAGCTTGGATTTTACGTACAGTCAGCTAGGATGAACAACTTTGGCGCTTAGGATCGTATAAATGTTCTAGGTTGTTTTATTTGTTGTTACCAAATATTGTTGGAGATATATATGTATATATATATATAACTATGTATATGCATATATATATACGTAATTTTATATATATATATGTACTTGTAAGTATATATGTATGTATAAAAGATTTATATAAATCAAGTATATATAAATATATATATATATATATATATATATATTAATATATATTTATATATATATATATATATATATATATATATATATATATATATATATATATATATATATATATATATATATATATATATATATATATATATATATATATATATATATATATATATATATATATATATATATATATATATATATATATATATATATATATATATATATATATATATATATATATATATATATATATATATATATATATATATATATATATATATATATATATATATATATATATATATATATATATATATATATATATATATATATATATATATATATATATATATATATATATATATATATATATATATATATATATATATATATATATATATATATATATATATATATATATATATATATATATATATATATATATATATATATATATATATATATATATATATATATATATATATATATATATATATATATATATATATATATATATATATATATATATATATATATATATATATATATATATATATATATATATATATATATATATATATATATATATATATATATATATATATATATATATATATATATATATATATATATATATATATATATATATATATATATATATATATATATATATATATATATATATATATATATGTATATATATATATAGATCGGAGATATTAGATATAGATACATACATCTAGATCTATATCTATAAAGAGTGAAGAAGCAAGACAAAGAAGAACAAATTATCTCCGTCCACCGTATCCAATTTCTTCAGTTCGAGATCCCGGCAGTTCCGTCAAACACCTCAAAAGAAAAAAAAACTTTAAAAGGAAGATAAAGAAATAGAAGAAGAGAAAGAAAAGAAGAGAAAGGAGGGAGCAGAGGCCAGAGGATGAAGGAAAAGAGAAAGAAGAAGAAGGGGGAGGTGGAGCTGAAGAATGAAGAGGAAAAAGAAGTTGTTTTGTCAAGAACTTAAAGTTATGTGGCAAAAGTTAAAAAGGTGAAAAGAGAAAGAAGAAGTTGTTGTGTCAAAAACTTAAGAAGTGAAAGTTATGTGGCAGAAGTTAAAAAGGTCAAAAGCTTACTGTCCGTAAGTGGACTGTGATTGTAATATAAATAATAACTAGATTATTTTCCCGCGTAATACGCGAGATAAGATAAGTTATGATAATATTATTATTAAAAAAAATTTATGTACCGAAGTTATTTAGTAGGATATACATGTTGAGTCTTAGTCTAATTGATTAGATTTGCTTATAACAAACATGGTAAAATAATGTATAAGTCTTTATTTGTAAACTGGGTCAGCTTATGCTGGGCATCTCCAATAGGAAGTTGAACAGAAACTTTTTCTAAAAGAAAAAAGTCTTTGAATAGCTTTTTACCATTGGAGAGAATAACTTTTTTTCTTCAAAAGTTTGATGTCTCTTGAGCTATTTGATCAAAGACTTTTTTCTACACACTCACACTCTCTTCTAAATTCCTTTTAATAAAATACTTGTTTATAATTTCAACTAAAACTCTTAATTAAATATCATATATTAATAGTAGGGACATTGAAAAAAAGTCTTTATTCTATGTTGTTTACACAAGTCGTTGTTACCAAATATTGTTGGAGATATATATGTATATGATTATATAACTATGTATATGTATATATATATACGTAATTTTATATATATATATGTACTTGTAAGTATATATGTATGTATAAAAGATTTATATAAATCAAGTATATATAAATATATATATATATATATATATATATATTAATATATATTTATATATATATATATATATATATATATATATATATATATATATATATATATATATATATATATATATATATATATATATATATATATATATATATATATATATATATATATATATATATATATATATATATATATATATATATATATATATATATATATATATATATATATATATATATATATATATATATATATATATATATATATATATATATATATATATATATATATATATATATATATATATATATATATATATATATATATATATATATATATATATATATATATATATATATATATATATATATATATATATATATATATATATATATATATATATATATATATATATATATATATATATATATATATATATATATATATATATATATATATATATATATATATATATATATATATATATATATATATATATATATATATATATATATATATATATATATATATATATATATATATATATATATATATATATATATATATATATATATATATATATATATATATATATATATATATATATATATATATATATATATATATATATATATATATATATATATATATATATATATATATATATATATATATATATATATATATATATATATATATATATATATATATATATATATATATATATATATATATATATATATATATATATATATATATATATATATATATATATATATATATATATATATATATATATATATATATATATATATATATATATATATATATATATATATATATATATATATATATATATATATATATATATATATATATATATATATATATATATATATATATATATATATATATATATATATATATATATATATATATATATATATATATATATATATATATATATATATATATATATATATATATATATATATATATATATATATATATATATATATATATATATATATATATATATATATATATATATATATATATATATATATATATATATATATATATATATATATATATATATATATATATATATATATATATATATATATATATATATATATATATATATATATATATATATATATATATATATATATATATATATATATATATATATATATATATATATATATATATATATATATATATATATATATATATATATATATATATATATATATATATATATATATATATATATATATATATATATATATATATATATATATATATATATATATATATATATATATATATATATATATATATATATATATATATATATATATATATATATATATATATATATATATATATATATATATATATATATATATATATATATATATATATATATATATATATATATATATATATATATATATATATATATATATATATATATATATATATATATATATATATATATATATATATATATATATATATATATATATATATATATATATATATATATATATATATATATATATATATATATATATATATATATATATATATATATATATATATATATATATATATATATATATATATATATATATATATATATATATATATATATATATATATATATATATATATATATATATATATATATATATATATATATATATATATATATATATATATATATATATATATATATATATATATATATATATATATATATATATATATATATATATATATATATATATATATATATATATATATATATATATATATATATATATATATATATATATATATATATATATATATATATATATATATATATATATATATATATATATATATATATATATATATATATATATATATATATATATATATATATATATATATATATATATATATATATATATATATATATATATAAATATCATATATTAATAGTAGGGACATTGAAAAAAAGTCTTTAATAGCTTGATGTCATTGGAGATGCTCTTAAGTTAGGTCATCTTGGATCTCTAAAAAAAATAAAAAAATATTCACATGTATTGATATAATAAGTTTAAGGAGTGATTATTCAAGATGCATTAATGTAGATTAAAGCATTTGATCTATATCGAAGATGAAGAACATATATAGAAAACAAAGTTGGGTGTAAAAGTTAGCTTGGATTTTACGTACAGTCAGCTAGGATGAACAACTTTGGCGCTTAGGATCGTATAAATGTTCTAGGTTGTTTTATTTACTTCTGGTTATTGGAATCAACCTTGGTATTGGATAAATATAAAAAATAAAAAAGTACAGAATACCCGGTCGATCCTCAAGCGTTGGTGGTTGTCCTTTATGTGAGTTGTTTTATCTCTAATGTTTACTATAAGATATTAATGTTAACTTAAAAGAAACTGACATTTATAAATACATCCATCATTAAAAGTATATTAAACTTATTTTTATTCCAACTTTATGTATATTTCATTATATACATTAATACTAATTAAATACACAAATTTTATTATCTAAAATAGAAGAACTAATGTTGTGTTTACTTATATTAAATGTTATTTTTCATGATTATATCATTAAAGTAATTACTTTTTTATAATTATAAGATAAAATGTTGAAATTATTTTTTCATAATTAATGACCATATTTGAATTTACTAAATCAAATTTAAATTTAAAAAATTAAAAAAAGTATATCATATCAACATTTTAATCTAATGACTTAAATAAAACTTCAAATTAATCTATAAATCCAAACTTTTCTCTAATTATGAATTAAGAAAAATTAAATAAACTAAAAAGTATCCACGACAAGGTTAATAAAAAAAACAACACCATATGGACCATCATCCATATTAATAAAATTAATTATGTAATTTTGGCAACTTATAATACAATCACAATCGTACTTTACTTTTGGAATCATCATCCATATTAATATAATAATAAATAAATAATCTAATAATATCACAATTTGTAAAGAAGGAATGAGAGTCGAATAATTTATATCTATTATTATTTGTAAAGGGTATATTTTGACAAATAATGTAAAGTATAAGTATTAATAATGTTATTTAATAAAGATGAAATAATTAAATTTGTTCCAATGGTTATAAATCAAAGATGAAATTTATCTAAGGGTTCCTATTTGTTTAGAAATGAATTTAGGATCTTGTTATATATACTAGATTTTTGACCCGTGTCAAATACACGAGGCATACGACACGTGGCAACACAAAAAATACTTATACGTATTACGTTAGTATGTAAAAGTGCATTTAAAAAAAAATCGAGAAATTAAAATGTAAATAATGTAAGTTAAATCATATGGGACAAAAAAAATCATATATCGTCGTTAATCATTTGCTAGACTTCTTTATAGATGACATTTTTTCTTTAGCTTACCAACTTTGTCGCATATCAACACTTTAAGATCCTTTTTCGATTTAACCCCGGAACCTACAATTTTCCATGCGTAAAAACTGGACATTATAGATACAAATCAACCATATATAAAGATTACCCCTGACTTTTGTTTATTGTTATTGCAAATGAAACGACCTTTTGGGAACTTTAGTCTATGAAACTTGAACGGAATCTCTTATCTTACGGTATTAGCTTTACTCTCGGGATATAAGTTTTGTACTCAATGTTGTTTCCAGATATCACTTCCGCTTTAATATATATCCATATATATATATATATATATAGTTAGTAGTGGATATTTAGACAATCACATAAATTATGAGGAGTGAATGTGTTAACTTAATTAAATGTTATTGGTTGTGTAGTTAGCATGAAACTCTAATAATAATTATTCCGTTTATCCCATACATGTTTCCAACTCGGTCTCAAATTATTATTAATTAAACAACTCTATATGTATCTTGTCGATTAAGTTGTAATTTATAACATATAAATTTGATCAATTTGTATTTTTTTATTTGAATAATATAATTTAGTCACATGTCTAATAGCTTAATTGAAGAAAATAAAGAGTTTTGATTGGTCAATTAAGGTTAGTTCAGTTGTTATATATTAAGATTAAGATTAAGATATTAGTATATAGATAATAATAATTTACTAACATGTTGCTAGTGTTTATATAAGCGTTTTTTAAAGTGTAGAGACGTGTTTTTTTTATCTTTTTATTTTTTTATGTTTATCACGATCTCCTATATATGCGATCACTAAAAACCTACATGTCACAAAGATAGTAAACCAAAAAAGTTGATTTAGATACATATTTTTCAAGTGTATTGTAAGCTCCGATAACAAACCAAAAAGACAACAGTTTGTAAATTCTAATGGAGATTAGTTTGATGAAAATAAGATTGCATCTCTACAGAAAAGATATTTTATTGATCATTCCCTAAAGCAGTGAAGGAGCTATGTGGTGGGCACGGATGACCATGGCAACTCCACAATTTTAATAAAACTCTATATTTCTAGTACTATTTTTAAGTATTTAATTAGTTTTAAGGTAATTGGCAACCCCAGACTAGAGTAATTGAATTTCGTAGTTTAATTTTACACTTATTAGTATCATGAAAACTGTTCGGCAACCTCTGGATTAAAATTCTGGCTCCGTCACTGCCCTAAAGCGTCACACAAACACATATGATTTGATTTAATATATGCGTTGCATGATGAATAATCATTATCATAAAAATCTATTAAAAATAAATAATACATCTTTCAAGTTTAAAGTATATGACTACAATATTGTAATAACAATGTATTTAGATGTAAACTTAGTTATTCAAGACAACTTTTAACACTAACCAATAGACTTGTTTTTTTAATGTCTAAATTATACATGTAACAAAAAATGAAATCAATGAATGTAATATATTTAAAATACACTTACACCCCATAAATAAACCATCAACGGAAGTTAAATTTCAATGCATAAAGCATAAACGGGAAGAGTTGATTTCTAAAAATGGATAATCTATATAATTTGACTATTTGAGAAAGAAATTGGAATTAAAGAGTAAAAATATTAGCATAAATAAATAGATAGTTCAATGCATTCGTTGTGTAAGAATAAAGAGGACTTAATATTAAATTAATTCAAAATTTAAATCTTTTTTTAATATAGTTATTATAAAATTGCAATCATCAATATCCATCAATATCATCAATATAAGAAATAAATTAGTTGTCTATATTTAAAAAAAAAAAAAGAATCTTACGGATAATAAATGAATAGTAAAAAGAATTAATTGAAAGGGTAAAAAGATATATACAAAATTCAAATTAGAAATTAATAATTAATATTATATTAATCTATCTATACTCCCTTATAAAGCAAATTGTATTAAGACACTAAGCACTTTTTTCATTATCCCCAAAATATCCCCAATTACTCACTCTTCACATTTTTATTTCCGTAACCCTAACTATGTGTGTATTCATATCTAAAACATATCTTAAATTAATCTTAACCCTAAAACGTATCCCCTTTTTGAGCCTCCGCCCTCTCTCGCTAACTCTGGCACCACCGGACCAAACTGCCGTTGTTAACATTATCGCCGCCGCATCGCGCGGCCATACATCTAGTCTATAATAATATAACTAAAAGAGCAGGTTGGGGTAATTCTCCCTCTTTATTAATCTTCTATTTTTTATATTTTGTTAATTACAATTTCGTACGCTGGTCTCTCCTAATTTCTTGATTATTTTAATGTCACTTAAGAACACTTATCCCTAAACACGCTTCTAATCCTAAACAATAATGCCTACTTCATCTCTAAAATTCATTAGAGCGAAAGCTTGATATTCTAATAAATTATTCATGTATTCTTACTTTTCTTGAATTATAATTGTTTTTTTCTTTTGGGTTCATATTGTTCCATTATTTTCAATATACGGAATTTTTTTTATATGTTTTCTGAATGAAAAGGATTTCAAGGTTTTGTATGTAGGCTAGAAGATATAGATTTGTTTTATATTGCAACATTTGCTTCTATTATGATATCTTCCCTTTTTAGTTTTCTTACTAAACCTTTTTGCTTCTTAGGCATCAAGATACATAGAGAAAGTTAACGACGCAGTGTTCCACACGCAAAAGGTGGGCCGAAATAGTGTTGTCATGTCTACCGAAGAGGATGTTATCGCGTCCCTTGAACTTCGTCAAGGCGATCTTTGTAAGTTGTAACGTCTGTTATTGACACACTTAGTATATGCATATACATCTTAGCAGTTTAAATTTTATATAAATATTTGTGATGTTGCCGCTATTTAGTCTACAACTTTTTGTTCATATTAGTGAATTTTGAGACACATTATTTGTAGTTGCATCTTCAAAACCTGTATGATGTTTTTAATCCTAATATAGATTTGGATTGGGGAATGAGGGAATGCAAATTAAGTCGGTAGATTAGCCAAGTGTTTTCCTATGTTATATTTGATGATAGTATTTAGTCAATTTCAATGTTTTTAATATTACAGTTTGGTCGTTTTAAATTTCTGAGCCCAGGTCTCCTGTCTATATAGCTACCATCTTCATCAATGTTTTTAATATAGGTATATACCGGTAGGGGAGCGTACTCTGGTATTTTAAGCCCAATATTTTTCGTTATTTTCACTATTTAATACCGGCTGGTATTTCTAGTATTCCCGGTATTTTCGGTAATATCGATAATACCGGAAAAAAATTCCACACCTTTAGTTTTCATAATTATAGTCTAAAATTGTTGTTTTTGTTTGTCTTAAGTTTAGATAAAACAAACTACAAATTCTTTATTTAACAAAAGTTGGAAAAAAAAAGGGTTAACTTGATTCAATATTTTTATGATACTTTAATGTTATTATTTGTTATTTGTGAACTTTAAAACTTATTTTTTTTGTTATGAAATACCTAATTGGTTTTATATTTGAGTGGATTATAATTGTATTTTGACTATTTTTGTTAAATTGTTACAAGTTTTGTAGGATTTTTATTACAAAAAATAAAATAAATTAAAATAGTTGTACCGGCCGGTATTTTCGGTAATATCGATAATACCGGAAAAAAATTCCACACCTTTAGTTTTCATAATTATAGTCTAAAATTGTTGTTTGTGTTTGTCTTAAGTTTAGATATAACAAACTACAAATTCTTTATTTAACTAAAGTTGGAAAAAAAAAGGGTTAACTAGATTCAATATTTATATGGAGTTATTTTCATATGTTTCCTTCTTTAGTTTTCGTAATTATAGTCTAAAATTGTTGTTTTTGTTTGTCTTAAGTTTAGATAAAACAAACTACAAATTCTTTATTTAACAAAAGTTGGAAAAAAAAAGGGTTAACTTGATTCAATATTTTTATGAAGTTATATTTCATATGTTTCATTCTTTAGTTTTCGTATTGATTAAGTTGTCGTATTGGTTCTAGGGATTTTGTCGCCTTCACGATGATTATAATGTTTAATATAAACATTGAACCTTGGCTTTAGTATGTTCGAACAAAAAGCAAGAAAATCAAAGAAAAACCAAAACCAACGATTAATTATATTATTATATTTTTTATATATATTGAGGAGCATTTGTTGTCAAGAACAATTGTAAACATATGCAAAGAATGATACGGAGTATTTGAAAAATAATATCAAAAACTAAAACAACAAACTTTCAAAGAAGCAAGGTTTCTCCAAACCCCCTTATACTCTCAAACCAACCACATTAAATTAGATGTAATTAATTAAATAAAGATTAAGAAAAATTGTTACGAAACACGCGGACCTGAAGTCTAAAACCCGGATTCTAAACACATCATATTCTTCCTCCTTACTTGAATTCTAAATTTTTAGTTTTGATTAATATATTTTGAGACTAAGCACTAGTAATCTATATGGCATGAAAAAATAGCAAATAGTTGAAAATATTACATCTAAGCAAAAATCCTAGTTGTCATTTAAATAAAAGTGTCACATAAGATTTTTCATATCCTCTCTTAGTTATATATAAAGACTAGTGCTCAGGTCCGTCCAATGGACGTGTAGTATCAAAATATATTGATCAAAGCTAAAAATTGGAATTCAAGTATATTAAATCCCTATGACCAATATCACAATTTAATCAATACGAAAAATAAAGAAGGAAACATATGAAAATTAACTCCGTATAAATATTGATTCCAGTTTACCTTTTTTTTCCCCCAACTTTAGTTAAATAAAAAATTTGCAGTTTGTTATATCTAAACTTACTACAAAAACAAACAATAATTTTAGACTAAACGATTTAGAGTTAAGCTAAAAAGAGAAACAAAAAGTCTATAGTATATAATTTGAAAAATACATACCAATTCATTAACAAAGACCATCTCGAACATTTTGATTTTCTTTGAATTGTTTTACTACGAAACAGTGCATATATGCACAACACGGAGTCGTAGATGA
>CM067169.1:49820023-49840023 GCA_034093135.1 Erigeron breviscapus
AGAGGAGAACGACATACCCTACCATACAATGCTTTAAAGGGTGCCATTTGAATGGTAGCATGGTAACTATTGTTGTATGAAAACTCAACTAGCGGCAAATGGTCTTCCCAACTTCCACCAAAATCAATTGCACACGCCCTCAACATATCTTCAAGTGTTTGAATGGTTCTCTCGGTTTGCCCATCCGTTTGAGGGTGAAATGCCGTGCTCATGTCAAGTCGAGTACCCATGGCTTTTTGAAAGGCTTCCCAAAATTTTGATTTGAAACGGGCATCCCTATCCGAAATGATAGAAATCGGCACTCCATGCTTAGATATTACTTCCTTGAGTACAAACGAGCCAAAGTGTCAAATTTATCGGTTTCACGAATGGCTAAAAAGTGAGCCGACTTCGTTAACCGATCTACAATCACCCAAATCGTGTCACGGCCGCTTCTTGTCTTCGGTAGTTTTGTAATGAAGTCCATTGAAATATGCTCCCACTTCCATTCGGGCATCACCGGTTGTACCAACAATCCGGGTGGCTTCTTGTGATCGGCCTTAACTTGTAAGCAAGTAAGACACTCACTCACATACTTAGCCACATCACGCTTCATGCCCGGCCACCAATACAAATTCTTCAAGTCAAAGTACATCTTATCCGACCCGGGATGGACCGAATAAGGCGATTGATGAGCTTCATTCATAATAAGCGTTCTCAAATTACCGAAGATAGGAATCCAAAGTCTTTCAACCATGTATAGTCCATTATCATTCTTTCGGTCGAATAGTTGTTCCATACCGTCTAGGTTTTCGTTTCCAAAGTTTTCCGGTAGGGTGGCTTGAATTTGGGCTTCAATGATCCGATCACGAATATTTGGCCCTACCATGAGGCTCATAGCTCTAGCCCGTCTTGGTTTCACTCTCTCCTTTCGGCTCAAGGCATCGGCTACTACATTTGCCTTGCCCGGGTGATAACGGATGTCACAATCATAATCACTAAATAGTTCTAACCAACGCCTTTGCCTCATATTCAATTCACTTTGGGTAAAGATGTGTTGAAGGCTTTTGTGATCGGTATAAATCACACATTTGGTGCCGTAGAGGTAATGTCTCCAACACTTCAAAGCAAACACAACCGCTCCCAATTCCAAATCATGTGTCGGGTAGTTCTTCTCATGCACCTTCAATTGACGAGAGGCATAAGCAATGACTTTACCCCTTTGCATAAGAACACAACCCAACCCTTGCCCCGAAGCATCACAATAAACAACAAAATCTTCGATCCCATCCGGTAGTGTCAAAATAGGAGCATCACATAGCATATCCTTAAGAGTTTGGAAGGCGTTCTCTTGTCTTTCGCCCCATTCAAAATTTCTATCTTTTTGAGTCAAGAGGGTGAGGGGTTGTGCAATACGGGAGAAGTTTTCAATAAATCTTCTATAGTAACCCGCCAATCCAAGGAATTGACGGATCTCGGATGGCGTTTCGGGTCTTCTCCAATTCTTAACCGCTTCAATCTTGCTTGGGTCCACATGAATACCATCCTTGCTCACTACGTGGCCAAGGAAGTGGACCTCTTCCAACCAAAACTCACACTTGGAGAATTTTGCATACAATTTCTCCTTCCTTAGTAATTCAAGCACTTCACGCAAGTGCTCAACATGCTCCTCCTTCGTCTTTGAGTATACAAGTATGTCATCAATGAATACAATGACAGACTTGTCTAAGTATGGTTGACACACCCGGTTCATCAAGTCCATGAACACCGCCGGTGCATTAGTCAACCCAAAAGGCATCACGGTGAATTCAAAATGACCATACCTTGTGCGAAAAGCCGTCTTGGGAATATCATCTTCATGTACTCGGAGTTGATGATAACCCGAGCGAAGATCGATTTTTGAGAAGTGCTTAGCACCTTGAAGTTGATCAAACAAGTCATCAATTCTTGGGAGAGGATATCGATTCTTCACGGTGAGCTTGTTTAATTCCCGGTAATCAATACACATTCTGAAGGATCCGTCTTTCTTTTTGACGAAGAGAACAGGAGCACCCCAAGGAGATTGACTAGGGCGAATGAAACCCTTCTCTCGGAGTTCCTTGAGTTGAGTTTGTAGCTCTTGCATTTCGGTTAGAGCTAGCCTATAAGGAGCTTTTGCTACGGGCGCGGCTTCGGGGATAAGATTAATATGAAAATCAAGTTCACGAGTTGGAGGTAATCCCGGTAAGTCATCCAGAAAAACATCGGGAAAATCACAAACGATAGGAACGGTCTTCAATTCTACCTTTGAGATGGTAGCACTAAAGACTTTAGAATTTGAGGAATCGGAGATTTCGCCTTGAACCCTAAGAATTTTACCGTTAGCCAAAGGTATCTTAACAACTCTCTCGCCACAATCAATCGTCGCATTAACCGCCGTCAACCAATCCATACCCACTATAATATCAAAACTACCAATGTCAAGTGGCATAAGGTCAATGAAGAAGTCGACATCTTCTAAGGTCAAGACACATTCTCGAAGTATTTGGCTAATTCTAGTTAGTGACCCATTTACCATTTCAATATCAAGCACATAGTTTAGAGCACACGGATGCACATCAATCAAAGGACAAAGTTAGAAGACACGAGGCTATAATCGGCCCCGAAATCGAATAGGACGGTTGCATAGAGACCATTAAAGAGAAAAGTACCTGCTACTACGTTGGGGTCATTGCGGGCTTCATTTACATTGGCCGCAAAGGCTCGGCCGCGTGGTTGCACTTGGTGGCCTTGTTGTCCCCGGTTTTGATTAGGCCCGACCATTTGTAGTTGGTTGGGGTGGACGGCTACTTGCACTTGTTGCCCCACCCATCGAGGACAATTATTACGGTAGTGGTCATGGCTACCACATTCAAAACACTCGCCCCTTCTTTGGTTACCTTGAGGAGGAACGGCCCGAATAGGAGCCGCATTCATTGGGCCCGCTCTTGGAGCCCTACAATCTCTGGAGAGGTGCCCGATTCGGTTACAATTAAAGCATGCTTTGCATTGGGCATTGGCGGGGTGATGTTGGTTGCATCTCCCACAGAAAGGATGGGGTCCCGGGAAAGCTTTCCTAGTTGGCTCCACCGCCGCCATTATTCTACCCCTATTTGCATTCTTGGGGTCAAACCTCCCCATTTTCCTTACCCCGCTCGACTCCCCCACTTCTTTCCTCTTGGTTGATGAGGATTTACTCAAAACACCACATCTCAACAAATCTTCGGTCACACTCCCGGCTTGGTTGACCGCATTAGCCAAAGAAGTAGGCATGTTGGAGTTTACATAAGATCGGACTTGTGGATTCAAGCCCAATACAAACTTCTGGATGGCCTGTGACTCGGTACCCACCAAGTGAGGAATGAGGGTAGACAACTCTTGAAATCGTCTCACATACCCTTGTAATCGGCTCCCTCCATGTTGAGGTTTGCAAATTCTATGGTTAAGTTTTGTAGTTCATATGGAGGACAAAACTTTGCTTTTACTTTGTTTTTGAAGTCAATCCACTCCAAATTTTGAGTCCGTCCCAACGTTATTTCTTGGTTCCACCAACTCAAGGCGTCATGCCTAAACATGCCGGATGCATAGGAAATCCGGTCATCATAGGTGCAATGACTCCTTTCAATCACTGCCTCTATCGCCTCAAACCACCTTATACATTCCGTGGGACCCCCTTTCCCATCGAACTTCGGTGCCCCACAACTTTTAAAGTCTTTAAATATACACCCTTGACGGTATCCACCATATTGGTTATTCATGGGCATCCCGATATTAACCCCCACTGGCCCCTCTTCTTCCTCTTCTTCGGCATGATGTTGATCATTTTCATTGTTTACGTTTTCTGGGGCTTCATTGTTTTGAGGCCCATTGTTTTGCCCAAGACTTGCCGTGACTTGAGCAATGATGGTTGGCATGATGCCGGCGACCGTTTGAGCGATTACCTCAGCCAAGTTTGGCTCAGGAGCTCCACCACGACCCCTACCACGGCCCCTACCACGACCTCTACCACGGCCCCTACCACGGCCCCTACCTCCCTGTACTTCCGGTTGAGCTTCCGGTTGAGGTTCTTCCTCTTCAGCCCTATAGTTCGTTCGGACTCTCCTTGGTCAGCCATTTCTATAAAACAAGTGACACGTTGACCCGAAAGTTAGTCTCAAATGCTCTCATGTTAGTCACACAAGTAGTCAATGCTCTCATACCGATACCACATACTCATTACATAATATTATGCTAAGGCAACAGTGTTAGAATCATAAGGGATTTTTACATATCATAACATCACGTTGAATTTATTACAATACCTCATCATTAATTTAAGTAATCATGTTCATTTCATCATGCAATCAAACAACTAACACGAATGATTCAAAGTATAATCCGAATTCGATATGCTCTCTAGTTATTGACCGGGTATGTATACAAGGTGTACCAACGGCTAACCTTCCACCTAATCAACTTCCATTAAGCATATCGGTTCCTTATTATACTTTAAGCCACACGTGCGCAATCCACGATGTCATGAACTTGCTATAATATCGGGTAACTATAAAAGAGTTGATCGGGTTCTTTTAGGGTTGCCACAATATTATACTAAGTTAATGGCATCCCATCATTTTGCCCTAAATCATCACATTAGTTCCAACAATTAACAACAACAACCCATATTAACTACAATCCACATTCATCACATTGAATTCAAGCTATCATACAAGTGGTCTTAACTACGAACTCACACGGGGATTCACAAAATTCACATTGCACACAAATTTCCTAACCATGCATGCTATATGAAGGGTTTTAACTTAAGCCGTAGTCTAGGTCAAACCGCCTAATTCTCTACGACCACGCATGGGCCACCATTCTGTAACACCCCAAGCCGAGGCTCGAAATGTCACGGAAATCATACAGCACCAGGTGGAATTACAATAGAACAAACTAAATGCAATTAAAGATTCAGTGAATCCAAAACAAAACGAAACAAGTAACAAAATACAACAGGAGCAGATAGCCATCAAAGTTAACCAAAATAACATCCAAAGATGGCAAACGATCCTAAGTATAATGCAAAAGGAAGGCCAATGAATCCTTGATCCACAAAGTCCACAATCCGGGTTCACAGCAAGCAATTCAACTAAACTCCACGCCCTGGGAGAACCTGATTACCTGAAAAGTGTACTAAGCATAGTCAACACAAGGTTGGTGAGTTCGTAGTAATGGTTCATAAAGAACCAACAACAATAATCACAAAATAAGAATAGAGGCTAGACATGACTTACAGCGAGCCTCTATGTAACACAATATCGTCCAACAACAGATCACACAAGATGAGTAAATGTGTAATATAAATGCACAAATGATATATGAATCAATGTAGTGCCAAATGCATGAATAAGCCAACATGCCTATCCTATGCGTGAACTCCGTCACCTATGCAACGATACCCTTCTGTCATAACAATGAACAAGGCTGTATCTCAAAATCATCGAGATATATATGTCTATATACTCGGGGTCACGTTCTACATCCAAAATGGGTGCATACATCTATGCACCAGGATGTCGGCAATCCCCTGCCGAGGGCTCATCATCAATGTATGCAATGCTTACAATCAAATGTAAATGCATAATTCATAAATCAACAATCAATATACGATGCACCTGTGTCATCAATCAATATATGATGAACCTGTGCCAACAATCAATATTCATCAATCATAAGCCGATAACCATAATTTAAACCAACTATACGTACATACACTTAAGAGGATTCTACTTCCTTCGAGTCCTAGATGCTTATATATAGGGTCACCCGCAGCCTTCCCACCACATCTAGAACCCAAAGAAGGCATAACCGACTTCCATGTATGTACGTCTAACCTACTATAAATGAAATACTTAACTAAAACATAAACCAAGTCAATCAAACGAAAAGATACGTCACATCAATCCAACAATCAAGTCAAACAATCAATATATCAATAAATGAAGTAAACACGCCAGGTTTACACTTTTCAGCCCGAATCTCAAGCGAGTAGGGAGATACGAAACTCATCTTGTCCGGCAAAGAAGTTAGTAAAAGATTACAAACGAGTAATAGGGTCCACACGTCCACAACCTATAATTATACATCATAATACCGTAATGTCAACTATACAATCTCAAAAATTTGAAAATCGACACACATATAATCACAGTGACTATCCACTGCGCCACAGTGGGCCAGAACTATGCCCACTGCGCCGCAGTGGCTAAACTGAACCAGGACCAGAAACAATGCACTGCGCCGCAGTGAGCAAGAACCATGCCCACTGCGCCGCAGTGGCTAAACTGGACCAGAACCAGTACTAAGGCACTGCGCCGCAGTGAGCAAAGGTGGAGCTCACTGCGCCGCAGTGACCAACCTGCCCACTGCGCCGCAGTGGCAAAACCTGCCCATGCGCCGCAGTGAGCAAAACTGCCACTGCGCCGCAGTGAGCAAGAACTGCCCACTGCGCCGCAGTGAGCAAAGTGGACACTGCGCCGCAGTGAGCAAGAACCCTGCCCACTGCGCCGCAGTGGCAAGAACCCTGCCCACTGCGCCGCAGTGAGCAAGAACCCTGCCCACTGCGCCGCAGTGAGCAAACTGGACCACTGCGCCGCAGTGAGCAAATGGAGCTCACTGCGCCGCAGTGAGCAAAGGTGGAGCTCACTGCGCCGCAGTGAGCAAGACTGCCACTGCGCCGCAGTGGCAAGAACCCTGCCCACTGCGCCGCAGTGAGCAAGAACCTGCCCACTGCGCCGCAGTGAGTCAAACGGACACTGCGCCGCAGTGAGCAAAGTGGAGCTCACTGCGCCGCAGTGAGCAAGAACCCTGCCCACTGCGCCGCAGTGGCAAACTGGACCACTGGCCAGTACAAAGGAGCCACTGCGCCGCAGTGAGCAAAGGTGGAGCTCACTGCGCCGCAGTGAGCAAAGGTGGAGCTCACTGCGCCGCAGTGAGCAAGAACTGCCCACTGCGCCGCAGTGGCAAGAACCCTGCCCACTGCGCCGCAGTGAGCAAGAACCCTGCCACTGCGCCGCAGTGAGCAAAGGTGGAGCTCACTGCGCCGCAGTGGCTAAACTGAACCAGGACCAGAAACAATGCACTGCGCCGCAGTGAGCAAAGGTGGAGCTCACTGCGCCGCAGTGAGCAAGAACCTGCCCACTGCGCCGCAGTGGCAAACTGGAGCTCACTGCGCCGCAGTGACAAAGGAGCTCACTGCGCCGCAGTGAGCAAAGGTGGAGCTCACTGCGCCGCAGTGAGCAAAGGTGGAGCTCACTGCGCCGCAGTGAGCAAAGGTGGAGCTCACTGCGCCGCAGTGAGCAAAGGTGGAGCTCACTGCGCCGCAGTGAGCAAGAACTGCCCACTGCGCCGCAGTGAGCAAGAACCTGCCCACTGCGCCGCAGTGAGCAAAACTGCCACTGCGCCGCAGTGAGCAAGAACTGCCCACTGCGCCGCAGTGAGCAAAGCTGGACACTGCGTCGCAGTGAGCAAGAATGCACTGCGCCGCAGTGAGCAAGAACCCTGCCCACTGCGCCGCAGTGGCAAACTGGACCACTGCGCCGCAGTGAGCAAATGGACACTGCGCCGCAGTGAGCAAAGGTGGAGCTCACTGCGCCGCAGTGAGCAAGAACCCTGCCCACTGCGCCGCAGTGGCAAAGGTGGAGCTCACTGCGCCGCAGTGAGCAAGAACTGCCCACTGCGCCGCAGTGAGCAAGAACCTGCCCATGCGCCGCAGTGGCAAGAACTGCCACTGCGCCGCAGTGAGCAAGAACCTGCCCACTGCGCCGCAGTGAGCAAAGGTGGAGCCACTGCGCCGCAGTGAGCAAAGGAGCTCACTGCGCCGCAGTGAGCAAAGGTGGAGCTCACTGCGCCGCAGTGAGCAAGACTGCCACTGCGCCGCAGTGAGCAAGAACTGCCCACTGCGCCGCAGTGGCAAAGTGGACTCACTGCGCCGCAGTGAGCAAGAACTATGCCCACTGCGCCGCAGTGGCTAAACTGAACCAGGACCAGAAACAATGCACTGCGCCGCAGTGAGCAAGGACCATGCCCACTGCGCCGCAGTGGCAAACTGGACACTGCGCCGCAGTGAGCAAAGTGAGCTCACTGCGCCGCAGTGAGCAAGAACCCTGCCCACTGCGCCGCAGTGGCAAACTGGACAGGTCCAGTCACTGCGCCGCAGTGAGCAAGAACCCTGCCCACTGCGCCGCAGTGATTAAATAACAAATATTAGTTCATGTACAAATAATAAAAGTTCTAAAAGAATAATAAATAATAAATGTTATTCATTAAAATTGTTTTATTTTTTAACATAAAATTGAATTAGTAGTATTATTATAAATAAAAATATAAAAATTTATATATGTAACCCACCCTATCTGCCTTGGCGGCAATTATACAATTTTCTCAAAAAAAAAATCGAAACCCCTCCACTGCACTCCCAAAATTTTTGAAAGCCCTCCAATATATCCTCAAAAATTGAAACTCATATTTCCCCTCTTAACAATTAAAAACCATCTCATGTATCCCCAGATCCCCTGTCCACATCTTCTTCTTATTCTTCTTTTTCTTCATATTATTGAAAACCTCTCATTGTTTTCTTTGATCTATTGCCGGAAAATCCACAAAAAGTTGTAGATCTGGTTCACCTGCAGCCACCCTCTTCATCTTCTTCTCCTATTTGTCGCCGGGAAGGGAACCCATCTTTCTTAGGCTACAAGCTGCCGCTGTTCACCGGAAAAAACGCACCCATCCCTTTCGGAACAAACCTCTGTTGCCGGCCATCGGAAACAAAACCCTCCTACCCTATTTTGATGTAAGCTATATATATATATATAAATTAGCTAATTCATAATATTTATTATTAATCTATTTTCTATTTTATGTAAGCTATATATATATATATATAAATTAGCTAATTCATAATAATTATTATTAATCTAATTTCTATTTAATTTTTTAGAAATTATTTTGTTAGTTAAAATTTTACCTATTTTTTCAGAATATTATTTTCTTAACCGAGTTTATTATAATTTTTGTATTAACATATTTGATAGGAGATCTTAGTTGCTATGTGGGAGTTTAAATCTATGTATCAGGACCTTGTGGTTAACATGATGGTGAGGAGGTTTGCTGGTAAAAGGTATTGTACAATATATTTGATTTCAATGTATTTATGAAACTTTCTTAAGAAATAGAAAAATCGTGTTGATATTTGGTAAAATCACTTTGTGGTAAAACCGTCCGTTTGGTAAACCAGTTTATGTTTTATAGTAAGTGTTATTGACTCACTAAGTATATAATGAATCTGCAGACGTTATATGTTCTGTTACGTCTGATGGAATTCCTACAAGGAAAAGCAATTGTGGTCAGATTGTACTTAAGAATTTGCTGAATAATCCACCAATTCAAACGAAAAATCCTAAGATTGCTTTTATGTTCTTGAGTCCTGGATCATTGGCTTTGGAGAGATTGTGGGAGAAATTTTTTCAGGTATGAAGTTGGCCGCATATATGTACAAATTTATATTGTTTATATAAGAATTTTCGTTTATTACAATCCAAGAGAGTGCTTGGATGCACAAATCTATCAGTTTGTGTGTGGGTACTGGGTTGGGTAATGAGTCAAAGTGGGAGTTGTTTCTTCTGTTTAAAATGGGTTGGGTAGACATATAACACCTTTTTTTACCAAGAGTTTAAGTTTTGATAAATAGGTAGCATGTCAAATATGATAACACAAACCAATGAAGTTGAAGGTGTTGCTTAAAGAAACTAATTGCCGGGGCAATTATTGAAGGTTAAATCTGGAAGTTTTGAAATCTGAATGTTATAGAAGACTTTATATAATTAGCAAAGACTTTTTTTTGTTAAGCACTAAACAAACATCATTATATGACTTAGCCAATTAAGATATTTTAATTAAGTCCATTGAGTGCTAAACAGACAATACCGTAGTTACCCAGCCATACCAGGCTTTAAATACTTGAATGTCGAGTCTATATCATTTTTAATTCTCCATTTGGCTATAATAACTTAAAGACTCCTCCCCGGATCATTTTTTTTTGTTTTTTTATAATTAGTGTTGTCAACATTTGGGGTCTTTTCGCATTGAGATCACCTTCACTTTTGACAACTATGAGTGTTGATGATTTTACTTGATAGTTAGTTGATGCCTTACATATTGCAGGGCCATGAAGGTAGATTTACCATTCATATTCATGCATCCAGAGTTAAACCAGTCCATTCTAGTCGTTTCTTCCAGAATCGGGAAATTCGTAGTGACAAGGTTTGTACATACATTGTACAATAGTGTGTTTATTTTGTATATATTTTGTATATATATATAGCTGTTTGCATAGTATCCGATGGTTTAGTTCTTCCAGAATCGGGAAATTCGTAGTGACAAGGTTTGTACATACATTGTACAATAGTGTGTTTATTTTGTATATATTTTGTATATATATATAGCTGTTTGCATAGTATCCGATGGTTTAAAACTGAACAGCATATCCCTAAATGCAAATAGGGATCAGAAATGTGAAAGTTTGAACACTAAAAGTGGCGACTTTGTTCAACATACTTTTAATTTAGTTGTTTTTCCCCCAATGTATCACATAGAATAGACATGTAAGTTGAATGGGTCAAACTTGTTGGAGAGTTTTAAAAGTGAATGCTTAGAGCTTCCTGCACCATTTGAACTCTGAACAATGGATTTATGGCAATGATTCTATTTAGAGAATTTTGGATAAAGTTACAAAAAAGGGTTTGTAGGTACAAAAGACAATATGTTTTCACTTAGATACTCAGCACGCCAACCTACATAATTGTTCAATAATAATGATCCCTTTAAATAAAGTTAACACCCGTCATCATTGGTTGATATTTTGTGCAGGTAGATTGGGGGAAAATTTCAATGGTTGATGCTGAGAAACGACTTTTGGCTAATGCATTGAAAGACCCTGACAATCAGCATTTTGTGTTACTTTCTGACAGGTTCATGGCTTTCTATACCCAAAAGGCTAAAACTCACATGAAAGTATTGAGGAATTTATTGCAATTCTTTGCACTTTTTTATAGCAAGACTTTTAACCCTTGGTTGATGAACTGCCTTTAGTGTGGTGCATGTAGTGGTGGCAATTTGGATTAAATCGGTAAAATACTAAAATAATAAAAAACATAGCTAAAGGAAATGTTAGATAGGCCAGGCAGGTTGAAAGTTGATAGATGTGTAGATTTAGGTGGTGTGTTTAGGTTTCTCTTTACGTGTATCCATATAACACAATCCTTTAGCTAAGTTCAAAGAATCCTTTGTTGAATTGTTCTGTGGTTTGTCTGAAACCCATCCCTAAGAACAAACACCATGTATCATTTTCATTCTCATTCCCGCAATTTCCAAACCCTCAAACTAAACACTCTTTAATGCATAAAACTTTCTATGTCATTTTACTAATTATATCTATATTAGTATTGGTGTTATAGGTTTGTACTTTGAAGGCAACAGTTGAACGACAACAAAAAAAAAAGATGAAGACAACGAGCGCGCACTTGCTGAAAAAGCAACAATAGCAGTTGAAGAGCAAAAGGTATTGGGAGAACGACATCTAAATGAAATGGAGGATTGAAAGCAAAAAGTGAAGCCGAAACAAAAGAAATGAAAGCCACCATTGCCGCCATGATGAAGTTCTTACCCGATATGACGCTACCGACACCACCGACCTAAATCTTAGGATTTATTAAAAATTTGTTAGTTTGAATTATTTCAAAACTTTAACTTTTAAATGATGTTTATGAATGTTTTGTTGATGGATGTATTTTGAATTTAGGTAATGGATTATTATGCTTTTTAGTAGTTTGAATATTGATTGATTACTTTTGTAGTTGAATATATATTTAATTATACAGGGAAGAAAATGGAATAAAAAATATAAAATTCTATTATTAATTCAAAAATGGCGTCCGTGGGAAATCCGTGGGAAATACGAAATTAATATCTCGTGGGAAAATCGTGGGAAATTAACATGTGGGAAATCCGTGGGAAACAATTCCGTTGAAAATTCGTGGGAAACAATTCCGTTGCAAATCTGTGTGAAATAATTCCGTGAAAATTCGTGGGAAACAATTCCGTTGAAATCGTGGGAAACAATTCCGTTGAAAATCGTGGGAAACAATTCCGTTGAAATCGTGGGAAACAATTCCGTTGAAATCGTGGGAAACAATTCCGTTGAAATCGTGGGAAACAATTCCGTTGAAATCGTGGGAAACAATTCCGTTGAAATCGTGGGAAACAATTCCGTTGAAATCGTGGGAAACAATTCCGTTGAAATCGTGGGAAACAATTCCGTTGAAAATCGTGGGAAACAATTCCGTTGAAATCGTGGGAAACAATTCCGTTGAAAATCGTGGGAAACAATTCCGTTGAAAATTGTGGGAAATTCCGGAAAATTCGTGGGAAATTATTTCCCACGCCACTTTTAACGACGGCAACAATCCGTGGAAAATCCGTAGGAAAACGACCATTTCCCACGGATTTCCCACGGATTTGTCCGTGGGAATACGCCAGTTTTCTAGTAGTGAATTTGAGGGGAATAAAAGGAAGAAAAAAAATACCCTCTTCACACTTACCGAATGAACTATGAAATATCTCGATCTGGGCTTATCATGCAAATTTTGGGGAACTTCTTTTTTTAATAAAGAATATCCTTAGTTATTTTAGTTACTCTTGTAGTAGTGTTAGATACTTTTATATGAGTAAATGAGTAGAATTTAACAATTGAGTAAAAGGTCAAATGCTTTATATTATGTACTAATATACTAAAGATAAAGATAGAGATATGTTGCTTCTTTTTTCACTAAGAGTAGTAAAATGTAATCCATATGTCATTGCATTGCATTGCACCCATCATTATATATATCAAAATATTGTTTGGTTGTATTTCTTGGTTGAATATTTGATTGAGTCAACTTATGTGACCTGATGTAGTGAATTCCAAGCTGACAAATATACTAATATGGTTGTCTAAGCACCAGTACAAGGGAAAATTGTTGAAGAGATCGATTTGAAGGACTGCACATATTCAAGTCAAGTGTTATGTGAACTCATATTGAAGTTGGTCCAATCACAGACCATCAATTTTCTTGACATGTCAAGGTAACATATTGATCTACCGTTTCTACTGTTTGTAGCTTTAGTGGCTGAAGTAGATGTGATTTGTGTTTTGTAGCAATATTGACTAAACTACGAAAGAGAAGCAAGTAGTTATTTTGTTTTATTCAATACTTGTGATCCCCTTATCAAAACCCATATGTTGTCTCCACCAAG
Organism: Erigeron breviscapus; assembly: GCA_034093135.1. Classification (NCBI taxonomy): domain Eukaryota; kingdom Viridiplantae; phylum Streptophyta; class Magnoliopsida; order Asterales; family Asteraceae; genus Erigeron; species Erigeron breviscapus. Next base: position 49,833,356 of record CM067169.1, read on the forward strand.
TTTCAGTAATTAGAAGTAGGCTTTTGAAGATTGACCAAGGAGTAGTAAGCTCCAGTCGGCCCTTTTGCTAGCAACGACCGATGGTTACCTTTCTCAACCACTTTCCCTTTCTCCAAAACCGCAATAGTGTCACAACTTTGTATTGTACTTAACCGGTGTGCCACCACCACACTCGTCCGCCCCAACATCATTCTCTCGAGAGCTTCATGTACTATATTCTCAGACTGGCTATCAAGTGCACTAGTCGCTTCGTCAAGTAACAAAATTCTTGGGTTTTTCAGAATAGCACGGGCTATGGCAATGCGTTGTTTTTGTCCTCCGGAAAGTTGTACCCCTCGATCACCACACCAAGTATCATACCCATCTTTTAAAACTGCTATAAAATCATGAGCATTGGCTGCTTTTGCAGCCTCTATGATCTCTGATTCACTAACACTTTCGGAAGCACCATATATGATGTTTTCACGTATGGTACGGAGAACAGTGATGGCTCTTGGCTCACAAGTGCGATATACTTCCTTAGAGTTCTTAAATGGTAAGACCTTATATCCCTTCCATCAACTTCGAACAATACCCTTCACCGGGTCATAAAAGCGTTCAATTAACCCAATAATGGTTGACTTCCCCGACCCACTTTGTCCCACCAACGCAGTTGATTTACCCACTTCAATAATGATGGAGAATCCTTTGAAGATACTGATGTTAGGCCGAGCCGGGTACACAAAGTCAATATCTTGCATCTCTATATGCCCTGTAATGATCTCTGGCTTGTTACCATTGGGGTCCTCAGGATCTATCAAGGTGCAACGGTCTAATACTGCAAACACAGACTTCACTGCATCAGACCCTTTGGCCAGATCATTTGTCATGGTCCCTGCTTCTGCAATGACCCTCCCCGTGCTTACCAAGATAAAAAACGTCTGGAGAAATGGTTTGATCCCAAGATGACCACCGCTAATCAATCTCCCACCATACCAAAAGGCTAGAGCCCAAGTACAAGCTATAAGGCTTTGTGAAAACCCAAGCCCAAATCCAGCATACCAAGCTTGCCAGATGCTTTCATGCATTGGCTCTTTTTGGGTCTCTTTGAGCATTTTGAGTATCCGTGTTTGGGATGAAAAGGCAGTCACCGTACGTAAATTTGAGACAGCTTCAGCTGCAAGCTTGCTGCTTTCATCTTGTGCTCTCATGGCTTTCTCTGACATGTTTTTTAAAAGAATTTTTCTATAATAGAAACATATGATTATTAGTGGTTGGACCACACTCATAACTATTGCCAATCTCCATGCGATCGCCAGCCCCATCGTGAAGGCAATCGTTACTGCAGAGAATGCTTGTATTAGAAGTGAGCATCGATCACCCACCAAAGACCGCACCTGCAAAATCATTCAGTCTTTTGTCACTTGCTTTGTAGAAAAATGATGCATGAAACATCATTTGTTAGCAATTGAAAAAAATCAATTACTTATAACAAAATCATAAAAAGATAAAAATCTGTACCACATTGGCATCTGTAGCAAGCCTTGAACAAATGGCCCCGCTCAAATTTCCATCTTGGTCGAACCACCCAATTTCAAAGGCGAGTATCTTTAACAGCATCCTTTCTCGGACTCTCTTTGTTAATTGCTCTCCCATGGCTGCAAAGTCATAATGCTGAACGATATTTATTAGCATTGAACAAACTGCCAAACCAATGAAACACAATGCATGAATCATCGTTTGACGCCTGATATCGTCATGATCAGGCAAAAAATACACACACATCATTGACGCCATTGAGAAAGCATAAAGTGGCTGAATAGCACCAAACAAAACCGCACCCACACTCCCAAACACTGCTTGTTTCCATTCAGGAATGTTCATTGCTAATAGTCTCTTAAATGTAGGCAATGGAATTTCTTGGTTGGCCTGCAAGATAAAGTTTTGTTCACCACGGTTGCCTGAGTTTGTGGAACTCGACCTGCTCACAATCTGTTGTTGCTGACGGCTGCTCTTGTTGTGGACATCATGTGTGGAGGAGACCAATGGAGATTCATGTGGGGTTTGGCCGTTCTGATTTTTTTCTTGGAAATATATGAGTGATTTGTAGAAACTGTTTTCAAGTTGAATGAGTTCATCATGGGAGCCGGACTCAACTAAACGACCATTTTGAACCACTGATATCATATCTGCATTTTTTATAGTTGAAAGGCGATGAGCTATGACAATGGTGGTTCGACCAACTGCCACACTATCAAGTGCCTCCTGCACGACCCGTTCTGATTCAGAATCTAGTGCACTTGTTGCCTCATCCAAGAGAAGGATACGGGGTGATTTAATTATGGCAAGTGCAATTGCTATCCTTTGCTTTTGCCCACCTGACATTTGAACTCCTCTTTCACCAACCTGTTGTTTAATGAACATTTTAATGGATGTTATTATCATGAGTTTAAATACTATTACATGGAACTTGTGATTTATGACTAATTTGTGTTTAGGGCATGTTAGGGAAAAACAAACCTGGGTTTCATAAGCCTGGGGCAACTGGGAGATGAAGTTATGAGCATTTGAAACTTTTGCAGCTTCAATGACTTCTTCCATATTGGCATCTTCCTTACCGAAAAGTATGTTCTCTTTTATGGTGGTAGCAAATAGAGCAGGCTCTTGACTCACCAAACCCATTTGTGATCTTAACCATTTTAATTGAAGCTTGTCAATCCTCACTCCATCTAAACAAATCTCTCCTTCTTGAGGATCATAAAACCTTTGTAACAATGAATCACCGTTGATTTACCTGACCCACTGTTGGAAATTTAATGTGTAGGAAGGTAAATTTGCAAGTTGACATGTAACCTTTGTCCCACATTGGAAGGGGAATGAAAGTTTTGCTAGTTTATAAGGACTTGACTTACATGGACTACCAAAAGAGTTGGTTGGGCCTAGACTTGGGCCATGCCCACACGCGCGCCTAGCCGTGGCTGTGGACGTCGAGACGCGAGGTTCGCGAATTGGCGCGATTTAGGCGCACTTGGCACGCTCGCTACGCCGCGGTTGAGCCGCATTTATGTTTTTGGCTAGGCTCGGGAAATTTTGGCTCGGGTCAACAAGTCAATGGTCGGGTCAACAAGTCAATGGTCAACAGCAGCACCCTGGATCAGTTCTAGAAGGCTTACATATGAGGTGACGAACTTCATTATTGGAGTCATTATCACCAGGAATATTATGACTCATGCATGGGGCCTTTCTTTTTGACTGATTAGAGAGTTGGTGTATTATGACTCAGCTCCACTTCATGAAATTGGCAAGACTTGATTAGCCTGGTCCTATAAATAGGACTCATGAGGAAAGGGCTAAACACACAATAACTTCATCTCCTCATTCTTACTATATTCTGCAACTTTTATAGTTCTTGTTTCCAAGTAATCAACTTTGCATTTATTGCTTATTTCTAAGCTGTAGAAATAAACAGCATTCTGCATTAAATCCTGGGGTTTTACGCTGAAGCTTACAGCCGTTAGAGCGCGTAATTTCCTTTAAGGACAGGAGTTCTATCCGTGCAGATCAGTGTTTGTGATCAACTATTACAGGTGGTAATATACATTAATCCATATCTTTATTATAGTGAAGTATATAATTTGTAATATTTCAATTAACCCTCGTGATAATTAATTATGTGTAATTATCATATTGTTTGAAAGCTAATATTTTCAACAATCTTAAAGGAAATTATCTAAGTCTATATATATATATTACCAATAAAACATGCAACGAATTTTCCAATGGCCAAGTAACAAAGATAGTAGTGCTGACAGATGCATTTATACAAAATGCAAAGCAGAATATACCATAGTAATCTGTCTCTATGTTGATGATATGTTGATCATTAGCAATCACTTAGATGGTATTTCTGAGACAAAGAAATATCTATCCTCGAACTTTAAGATGAAAGATCTCGGAGAGGTAGATACTATACTAGGTATTAAAGTGAAAAGAGACGGAAGTCAAATTTCTCTGTGTCAATCTCATTACATAGAGAAAGTATTGACAAAGTTTCAACACTTGAATTTTAAAGAGTATAACACTCCTTTTGATCCAAGTGTGAAACTAAAAGTGAACTCTGGAAGAGCAGTGGCTCAACTAGAGTATGCAAGTGCTATTGGTAGCATGATGTATGCTACACATTGTACTCGCCCTGACATTGCTTTCGCTGTAAGCAAACTCAGTCAGTATACTGTCAATCCAGATATTGAGCACTGGAAGGCAGTTGGAAGGGTATTAGGTTATTTGAAGAGAACAAGCACCCTAGAATTAACATACAAGTCTTCTCCTAGAATACTAGAAGGGTATTCTGATGCTAGCTGGATTGATCACACTAGTGACTCTAAATCTACAAGTGGGTGGATTTATACTCTAGCTGGAGGAGCTATTTCTTGGATGAGCAAGAAACAGACATGTATAGCTCACTCGACGATGGAGGCCGAGTTTATTGCTTTAGCTGCTGCAAGCAAGGAGGCAGAATGGATTAGAGATCTACTTCTGGATATCCAGTTGTGGGATATCCCGATATCGTCAGTTCCCATATATTGTGACAGTGAGGCCACACTGTCCAAAGTATACAACGCAGTGTATAATGGGAAATCAAGACATATCGGACTCCGACATAATTTTGTGAGACAACAAATTGAAAGTGGTACCATCAAAGTTGTCTATGTCAAGACAAGTAGGAACTTGGCAGATCCTCTTACCAAACCTCTGACGAGAGATTTGGTAGTAACTACCACGAGAGACATGGGTCTGAAACCACAATAGAATCATTAATGATGGAAACCCAACTTGGTTTTAGTGCTCCTAATTCACAAGTTTAAAGGGTAACAACGAAGTCATTATATGATAGAAGGTACTATCAATTTTGATAGATCCATGTGAGGTATATGATAGTACGTCATTGCCGAGAAAAAGGTTGAGCTAAGACTCTTAACAAAGTTTATGGAGGCATCTAAGCAATGTAGATGTTGTGAAACTTTGCCTATCTGATCTAGAGGTGGTGCCGCCTCAAATGAAGATAAGTGGTTTATCTTCTAGAGGGTCATGAAAAGGATTTATAGCGCATGGCCATATTCGCGCTCAGTGAGAACGCAAAGATGACAGGTGATGTGTGGGGGTAAACCGAAGGGGTCAACAGGTTCTTGGTTTAAATCCAAAGGATACCATTGAATCGATCTCTTCTTGTTTATCAACATTAAACGGGTTTAATCTTCGTGACACCTTAGTAACATTATCTGTCTGAATGAAAGGAAACATTCCAACTTGGTGGGGGATTGTTGGAAATTTAATGTGTAGGAAGGTAAATTTGCAAGTTGGCATGTAACCTTTGTCCCACATTGGAAGGGGAATGAAAGTTTTGCTAGTTTATAAGGACTTGACTTACATGGACTACCAAAAGAGTTGGTTGGGCCTAGACTTGGGCCATGCCCACACGCGCGCCTAGCCGTGGCTGTGGACGTCGAGACGCGAGGTTCGCGAATTGGCGCGATTTAGGCGCACTTGGCACGCTCGCTACGCCGCGGTTGAGCCGCATTTATGTTTTTGGCTAGGCTCGGGAAATTTTGGCTCGGGTCAACAAGTCAATGGTCGGGTCAACAAGTCAATGGTCAACAGCAGCACCCTGGATCAGTTCTAGAAGGCTTACATATGAGGTGACGAACTTCATTATTGGAGTCATTATCACCAGGAATATTATGACTCATGCATGGGGCCTTTCTTTTTGACTGATTAGAGAGTTGGTGTATTATGACTCAGCTCCCCCCCCCCCCCCCCCCCCCCCCCCCCCCCCCCCCCCCCCCCCCCCCCCCCCCCCCCCCCCCCCCCCCCCCCCCCCCCCCCCCCCCCCCCCCCCCCCCCCCCCCCCCCCCCCCCCCCCCCCCCCCCCCCCCCCACTCAGCTCCACTTCATGAAATTGGCAAGACTTGATTAGCCTGGTCCTATAAATAGGACTCATGAGGAAAGGGCTAAACACACAATAACTTCATCTCCTCATTCTTACTATATTCTGCAACTTTTATAGTTCTTGTTTCCAAGTAATCAACTTTGCATTTATTGCTTATTTCTAAGCTGTAGAAATAAACAGCATTCTGCATTAAATCCTGGGGTTTTACGCTGAAGCTTACAGCCGTTAGAGCGCGTAATTTCCTTTAAGGACAGGAGTTCTATCCGTGCAGATCAGTGTTTGTGATCAACTATTACAGGTGGTAATATACATTAATCCATATCTTTATTATAGTGAAGTATATAATTTGTAATATTTCAATTAACCCCGTGATAATTAATTCTGTGTAATTATATATATATATATATATATATATATATATATATATATATATATATATATATATATATATATATATATATATATATATATATATATATATATATATATATATATATATATATATATATATATATATATATATATATATATATATATATATATATATATATATATATATATATATATATATATATATATATATATATATATATATATATATATATATATATATATATATATATATATATATATATATATATATATATATATATATATATATATATATATATATATATATATATATATATATATATATATATATATATATATATATATATATATATATATATATATATATATA
>CM067169.1:49842523-49860023 GCA_034093135.1 Erigeron breviscapus
TGGAAGGGGAATGAAAGTTTTGCTAGTTTATAAGGACTTGACTTACATGGACTACCAAAAGAGTTGGTTGGGCCTAGACTTGGGCCATGCCCACACGCGCGCCTAGCCGTGGCTGTGGACGTCGAGACGCGAGGTTCGCGAATTGGCGCGATTTAGGCGCACTTGGCACGCTCGCTACGCCGCGGTTGAGCCGCATTTATGTTTTTGGCTAGGCTCGGGAAATTTTGGCTCGGGTCAACAAGTCAATGGTCGGGTCAACAAGTCAATGGTCAACTGCAGCACCCTGGATCAGTTCTAGAAGGCTTACATATGGGGTGACTAACTTCATTATTGGAGTCATTATCACTTGGTGTATTATGACTCATGCATGGGGCCTTTCTTTTTGACTGATTAGAGAGTTGGTGTATTATGACTCAGCTCCACTTCATGAAATTGGCAAGACTTGATTAGCCTGGTCCTATAAATAGGACTCATGAGGAAAGGGCTAAACACACAATAACTTCATCTCCTCATTCTTACTATATTCTGCAACTTTTATAGTTCTTGTTTCCAAGTAATCAACTTTGCATTTATTGCTTATTTCTAAGCTGTAGAAATAAACAGCATTCTGCATTAAATCCTGGGGTTTTACGCTGAAGCTTACAGCCGTTAGAGCGCGTAATTTCCTTTAAGGACAGGAGTTCTATCCGTGCAGATCAGTGTTTGTGATCAACTATTACAAGGTGGTAATATACATTAATCCATATCTTTATTATAGCGAAGTATATAATTTATAATATTTCAATTAACCTCGTGATAATTAATTATGTGTAATTATCATATTGTTTGAAAGCTAATATTTTCAACAATCTTAAAGGAAATTATCTAAGTCTATATATATATATTACCAATAAAACATGCAACGAATTTTCCAATGGCCAAGTAACAAAGATAGTAGTGCTGACAGATGCATTTATACAAAATGCAAAGCAGAATATACCATAGTAATCTGTCTCTATGTTGATGATATGTTGATCATTAGCAATCACTTAGATGGTATTTCTGAGACAAAGAAATATCTATCCTCGAACTTTAAGATGAAAGATCTCGGAGAGGTAGATACTATACTAGGTATTAAAGTGAAAAGAGACGGAAGTCAAATTTCTCTGTGTCAATCTCATTACATAGAGAAAGTATTGACAAAGTTTCAACACTTGAATTTTAAAGAGTATAACACTCCTTTTGATCCAAGTGTGAAACTAAAAGTGAACTCTAGAAGAGCAGTGGCTCAACTAGAGTATGCAAGTGCTATTGGTAGCATGATGTATGCTACACATTGTACTCGCCCTGACATTGCTTTCGCTGTAAGCAAACTCAGTCAGTATACTGTCAATCCAGATATTGAGCACTGGAAGGCAGTTGGAAGGGTACTTGGTTATTTGAAGAGAACAAGCACCCTAGAATTAACATACACGTCTTCTCCTAGAATACTAGAAGGGTATTCTGATGCTAGCTGGATTGATCACACTAGTGACTCTAAATCTACAAGTGGGTGGATTTATACTCTAGCTGGAGGAGCTATTTCTTGGATGAGCAAGAAACAGACATGTATAGCTCACTCGACGATGGAGGCCGAGTTTATTGCTTTAGCTGCTGCAAGCAAGGAGGCAGAATGGATTAGAGATCTACTTCTGGATATCCAGTTGTGGGATATCCCGATATCGTCAGTTCCCATATATTGTGACAGTGAGGCCACACTGTCCAAAGTATACAACGCAGTGTATAATGGGAAATCAAGACATATCGGACTCCGACATAATTTTGTGAGACAACAAATTGAAAGTGGTACCATCAAAGTTGTCTATGTCAAGACAAGTAGGAACTTGGCAGATCCTCTTACCAAACCTCTGACGAGAGATTTGGTAGTAACTACCACGAGAGACATGGGTCTGAAACCACAATAGAATCATTAATGATGGAAACCCAACTTGGTTTTAGTGCTCCTAATTCACAAGTTTAAAGGGTAACAACGAAGTCATTATATGATAGAAGGTACTATCAATTTTGATAGATCCATGTGAGGTATATGATAGTACGTCATTGCCGAGAAAAGGTTGAGCTAAGACTCTTAACAAAGTTTATGGAGGCATCTAAGCAATGTAGATGTTGTGAAACTTTGCCTATCTGATCTAGAGGTGGTGCCGCCTCAAATGAAGATAAGTGGTTTATCTTCTAGAGGGTCATGAAAAGGATTTATAGCGCATGGCCATATTCGCGCTCAGTGAGAACGCAAAGATGACAGGTTATGTGTGGGGGTAAACCGAAGGGGTCACCAGGTTCTTGGTTTAAATCCTAAGGATACCATTGAATCGATCTCTTCTTGTTTATCTACATTAAACGGGTTTAATCTTCGTGACACCTTAGTAACATTATCTGTCTGAATGAAAGGAAACATTCCAACTTGGTGGGGGATTGTTGGAAATTTAATGTGTAGGAAGGTAAATTTGCAAGTTGGCATGTAACCTTTGTCCCACATTGGAAGGGGAATGAAAGTTTTGCTAGTTTATAAGGACTTGACTTACATGGACTACCAAAAGAGTTGGTTGGGCCTAGACTTGGGCCATGCCCACACGCGCGCCTAGCCGTGGCTGTGGACGTCGAGACGCGAGGTTCGCGAATTGGCGCGATTTAGGCGCACTTGGCACGCTCGCTACGCCGCGGTTGAGCCGCATTTATGTTTTGGCTAGGCTCGGGAATTTTGGCTCGGGTCAACAAGTCAATGGTCAACTGCAGCACCCTGGATCAGTTCTAGAAGGCTTACATATGGGGTGACGAACTTCATTATTGGAGTCATTATCACTTGGAATATTATGACTCATGCATGGGGCCTTTCTTTTTGACTGATTAGAGAGTTGGTGTATTATGACTCATGCATGGGACCTTTCCTTTTGACTGATTAGAGAGTTGGTGTAGTGCAGAATGACTCAGCTCCACTTCATGGAATTGGCAAGACTTGATTAGCCTGGTCCTATAAATAGGACTCATGAGGAAAGGGCTATATACACACAATAACTTCATCTCCTCATTCTTACTATATTCTGCAACTTTTACAGTTCGTGTAGTTATTGTTTCCAAGTAATCAACTTTGCGTTTATTGCTTATTTCTAAGCTGTAGAAATAAACAGTATTCTGCATTAAATCCTGGGGTTTTACGCTGAAGCTTACAGCCGTTAGAGCGCGTAATTTCCTTTAAGGACAGGAGTTCTATCCGTGCAGATCAGTGTTTGTGATCAACTATTACAGGTGGTAATATACATTAATCCATATCTTTATTATAGTGAAGTATATAATTTATAATATTTCAATTAACCTCGTGATAATTAATTATGTGTAATTATCATATTGTTTGAAAGCTAATATTTTCAACAATCTTAAAGGAAATTATCTAAGTCTATATATATATATTACCAATAAAACATGCAACGAATTTTCCAATGGCCAAGTAACAAAGATAGTAGTGCTGACAGATGCATTTATACAAAATGCAAAGCAGAATATACCATAGTAATCTGTCTCTATGTTGATGATATGTTGATCATTAGCAATCACTTAGATGGTATTTCTGAGACAAAGAAATATCTATCCTCGAACTTTAAGATGAAAGATCTCGGAGAGGTAGATACTATACTAGGTATTAAAGTGAAAAGAGACGGAAGTCAAATTTCTCTGTGTCAATCTCATTACATAGAGAAAGTATTGACAAAGTTTCAACACTTGAATTTTAAAGAGTATAACACTCCTTTTGATCCAAGTGTGAAACTAAAAGTGAACTCTGGAAGAGCAGTGGCTCAACTAGAGTATGCAAGTGCTATTGGTAGCATGATGTATGCTACACATTGTACTCGCCCTGACATTGCTTTCGCTGTAAGCAAACTCAGTCAGTATACTGTCAATCCAGATATTGAGCACTGGAAGGCAGTTGGAAGGGTATTAGGTTATTTGAAGAGAACAAGCACCCTAGAATTAACATACAAGTCTTCTTCTAGAATACTAGAAGGGTATTCTGATGCTAGCTGGATTGATCACACGAGTGACTCTAAATCTACAAGTGGGTGGATTTATACTCTAGCTGGAGGAGCTATTTCTTGGATGAGCAAGAAACAGACATGTATAGCTCACTCGACGATGGAGGCCGAGTTTATTGCTTTAGCTGCTGCAAGCAAGGAGGCAGAATGGATTAGAGATCTACTTCTGGATATCCAGTTGTGGGATATCCCGATATCGTCAGTTCCCATATATTGTGACAGTGAGGCCACACTGTCCAAAGTATACAACGCAGTGTATAATGGGAAATCAAGACATATCGGACTCCGACATAATTTTGTGAGACAACAAATTGAAAGTGGTACCATCAAAGTTGTCTATGTCAAGACAAGTAGGAACTTGGCAGATCCTCTTACCAAACCTCTGACGAGAGATTTGGTAGTAACTACCACGAGAGACATGGGTCTGAAACCACAATAGAATCATTAATGATGGAAACCCAACTTGGTTTTAGTGCTCCTAATTCACAAGTTTAAAGGGTAACAACGAAGTCATTATATGATAGAAGGTACTATCAATTTTGATAGATCCATGTGAGGTATATGATAGTACGTCATTGCCGAGAAAAGGTTGAGCTAAGACTCTTAACAAAGTTTATGGAGGCATCTAAGCAATGTAGATGTTGTGAAACTTTGCCTATCTGATCTAGAGGTGGTGCCGCCTCAAATGAAGATAAGTGGTTTATCTTCTAGAGGGTCATGAAAAGGATTTATAGCGCATGGCCATATTCGCGCTCAGTGAGAACGCAAAGATGACAGGTTATGTGTGGGGGTAAACCGAAGGGGTCACCAGGTTCTTGGTTTAAATCCTAAGGATACCATTGAATCGATCTCTTCTTGTTTATCAACATTAAACGGGTTTAATCTTCGTGACACCTTAGTAACATTATCTGTCTGAATGAAAGGAAACATTCCAACTTGGTGGGGGATTGTTGGAAATTTAATGTGTAGGAAGGTAAATTTGCAAGTTGGCATGTAACCTTTGTCCCACATTGGAAGGGGAATGAAAGTTTTGCTAGTTTATAAGGACTTGACTTACATGGACTACCAAAAGAGTTGGTTGGGCCTAGACTTGGGCCATGCCCACACGCGCGCCTAGCCGTGGCTGTGGACGTCGAGACGCGAGGTTCGCGAATTGGCGCGATTTAGGCGCACTTGGCACGCTCGCTACGCCGCGGTTGAGCCGCATTTATGTTTTTGGCTAGGCTCGGGAAATTTTGGCTCGGGTCAACAAGTCAATGGTCGGGTCAACAAGTCAATGGTCAACAGCAGCACCCTGGATCAGTTCTAGAAGGCTTACATATGAGGTGACGAACTTCATTATTGGAGTCATTATCACCAGGAATATTATGACTCATGCATGGGGCCTTTCTTTTTGACTGATTAGAGAGTTGGTGTATTATGACTCAGCTCCACTTCATGAAATTGGCAAGACTTGATTAGCCTGGTCCTATAAATAGGACTCATGAGGAAAGGGCTAAACACACAATAACTTCATCTCCTCATTCTTACTATATTCTGCAACTTTTATAGTTCTTGTTTCCAAGTAATCAACTTTGCATTTATTGCTTATTTCTTAGCTGTAGAAATAAACAATATTCTGCATTAAATCCTGGGGTTTTACGCTGAAGCTTACAGCCGTTAGAGCGCGTAATTTCCTTTAAGGACAGGAGTTCTATCCGTGCAGATCAGTGTTTGTGATCAACTATTACAGGTGGTAATATACATTAATCCATATCTTTATTATAGCGAAGTATATAATTTATAATATTTCAATTAACCTCGTGATAATTAATTATGTGTAATTATCATATTGTTTGAAAGCTAATATTTTCAACAATCTTAAAGGAAATTATCTAAGTCTATATATATATATTACCAATAAAACATGCAACGAATTTTCCAATGGCCAAGTAACAAAGATATTCTGCATTCTGTAGACAAAATGTATATAGAGAGAGTTAGGATTATGTAAGAACGCTAAACAGATTTTATAAGAATGTGAAAATGTTTATTATTGGCTGGGTTTTTCACAAATACAAGTATATTTACCATATAATCATACAATATAAATTTTTTTGAAATTGTATAGGTTCATATACTCAACTTTAATTACAGTACTCAAAACTACTAATTGTGATAACACTTAATTTTCAATTAAAGAGCATTTTTGTTCGTATTAAAATTTGAACCTAAGACCTAAGCTATAAATTAATGTACCTATATACCGATCCTTCTGTTTGGTCAATGGTCATAATGCATAACTTGATAATCGTAAAAAAGATTTTGATTATTAGTCAATACCGAAAGAAAAAAATCCACATGTTTTTCAACTCATTTATCTAATTAGTAACTTTTCTTTAAACCCTAAGTTATCATTCATGACATAAATCAATCATATAATTTACGGAGTAAGTAAATTGATAATCAGAAAAAAGGTTACTTGATTTTCCAGTAATAAAAGTTGATTATTTTACTAATAAAAATGTAACTACGTACAAAAATTTAGAAGCACTAATAATCACATATAATATGATACTTATCAATAAAATATGTGATCATATAAAACTATGATATATATATATATATATATATATAGGGGGCAAATCAAATAAGAACACCCTTAAAATGAGAACACGGTGAGAACACTTAAAAACTTCATTTTGATGCATTAAAAGTCCATAAAACTAACATAGTGTATAACTAATTATCATTATTAAGTGTTTAACAACACATTGGTCTGTCAAAATCGAGAAAATCATGTTTTTTTTGTTTTGTGCATCCATCTTGGATGCATATTCATCAAAATGATGCATCCAACAAAAAACGTGATTTTTTCGATTTTGACGGATCAATGTGTTGTTAAACACTTAAATAATGATAATTAGTTATGCACTATGTTAGTTTTATGGACTTTTAATGCATCAAAATGATGTTTTTAAGTGTTCTCACCGTTCTTATTTTAAGAGTGTTCTTACCGGAGTGTTACCCTATATATATATATATATATATATTAATATTGTAAAAGATCTTATCTTATTTGTTTTACTTTAATACTTGTTTTACAATACCCAACCCCTATATATATATAGACTCCTTATAATGAGAACCTTTAATTTTGTAAGAACTAGTTGAATTTTGTAAGAACCATTTAGGACCATTAGATCTAGTTGATCAATGGTGTATAAAGATAGGTGGCAGTTTTGTAAATTAAAATCAACTAATAAATGTAAGAACTAGTTGAATTTTGTAAGAACTAGTTGAATTTTGTAAGAACTAGTTGAATTTTGTAAGAACTAGTTGAATTTTGTAAGAACTAGTTGAATTTTGTAAGAACTAGTTGAATTTTGTAAGAACTAGTTGAATTTTGTAAGAACTAGTTGAATTTTGTAAGAACTAGTTGAATTTTGTAAGAACTAGTTGAATTTTGTAAGAACTAGTTGAATTTTGTAAGAACTTTGAATTTTACAATACCCAACCCCTATATATATATAGACTCCTTATAATGAGAACCTTTAATTTTGTAAGAACTAGTTGAATTTTGTAAGAACCATTTAGGACCATTAGATCTAGTTGATCAATGGTGTATAAAGATAGGTGGCAGTTTTGTAAATTAAAATCAACTAATAAATGGATGAACAAAAGAAAACGGGTGTAAGGGTATGAGTGTCAATTCGTAAATGCTTTTTAACAGATTAAAAATATATGTCAATTTGTATCTAAACATTAACAGAGATTTCCTTAAAATTAGCTCCTCTCATTCTCAAATTCAATCTATCGTCCTAAAAACTTGTGAATCATCTAAAAAAATAAGTGATTAAAAACCCAAATCAAGAAGAAAAAAAAAACCACAAGACCCATTATCTATCTCCTAGCATTTGCGAACATGAACTCGGATTTTATAGTCGGTGTGGATTGGTGAACAATAATTCAAGTTTGATCTAATCAATTATGATGTTTGACAGTCCACAATTTGCATACTTATGTTTGTTTAATCTAGACAAGAAGTAAAGAACATGAACAAGAATAAGTTCAAATGCAAATATCTAAGCAAGTCTAATCATATGTATCATTGATTTAAACGATGAATACATGGTCGATATTACAACTTGTCTTACAAGAATACAAATGAACTAAATAATTGCTAAGTCTAGACACTCTATAAACTTAAGCAATTACAAGAGAGAAAATAAAGTGACATACACTTTGTGGTGACAAACACAAAGTTTAAATGGTGCGGCTGTGTTGCTTTATATAGGGGAGGAATTAGGGCAACACAGCCTTACAATGATAGTGATAGAATGGTGGTTGTCGACTTCTCATAGGCTCGTTGTACTTTGATCCAGGAGCCTTTGTCTTCTTTACCAAAACGGGTATGAAAGAGAGAAACCCTTGATTTGGTCCCAACTGTACCTTTGCCATATAAGGTAATGTTCAGTTGGAAGAACCACCATGTGACTTCTTGTCTTCTTGTGGTTTGAAAACTTCTCGCCTTGACACACAACTTGGAAAGTAAACCACCCGCTGACAAGAGTCATTGACTCGCTAATGACTTGCTGACGACTCACGTCAGCGACCAAGTCTGGTCAGCGAATCCTTGACTCAACAATCTCCCCCTATTCGCTGAGAAGACTTGCTGAGTAGACTAGACTTGATAAGAATAAGGAATGATGAAAAGATGTCTTATATATCAACTTTAAATGTTACAAGCTGATACATTCAGCATTTACATTTATAAGACATCTATAAGTTGGCAGCTTCAAATTCCCAAGCTTCCTCTTGCTTGGCCATTCTGATCGCTGGGTCATCCCTTCTATGAGACTTTATCAATTCTTCATCCAACTTGCTGATGAACCATCTATTGTTGGATGTTTCAGCACACCTTCTTCTTATGCTTAAGAATATTACACCTATGTGACTGATCGGGACATGGTTCCTGCTCATCAACTTGTTGATAACTCTCCAAGTAATGAGAATACTGAACCTAGTGCTCCTCTTCCTCTCTCTACTGATGACACCGTCAGTAGAGAAGAATCCTCTGAGTCTCCCATCTTTAATACTGCTGACATGTCCGTCAGTGAGTTCAACAGTGAACCCATCTAAATCCTTCTGTTAAATCCATGCAGGGCTCGCTGGGAAAAGGTGTGTGGTACTTGGACAGTGGATGTTCAAAACACATGACTGGCTCAAAGACCCTGCTGGATAACTACGTAGAGGCTGCTGGCCCTACTGTAGTGTTTGGTGATAACTCCACTGGGCAAACTGAAGGTTATGGTCTTCTCTCCAATGGACTCATTAAGTTCAACAAGGTCGCTTATGTCAATGGATTAAAACATAATCTCATCAGCATAAGTCAACTTTGTGATGCTGACTACAAAGTGATTCTTGATAAACATCAAGGCACTGTGGTAAATGTAAACAAGGAAGTAGTCTTGGTTGCTCCAAGAAAACGAGATGTATATCTGGTTGACTTCACTCCTATCAAGACTGATAGTGAGACTTGTTTCTTTGCTAAGTCGGCTGCTGAACTAAATTGGTTATGGCACAAGCGTATGTCGCATGTGAATTTCAAAACCATTAACTCTCTGGCCAAAAAGAACCTTGTTCGTAGCCTCCCTCATCTTTCATTTGAAAAGGATAGACTCTGTGGTGCTTGTGAAAAAGGTAAAAGCCGCAGAGCAACCTTCAAAACCAAGCAGGCCAATTCTATCTCTGGCTGCTTTCATCTTCTTCACATGGACCTTTTTGGTCCAGTGAATGTCCAAAGTCTAAAGGGTAGCAGATACACTTTAGTAATCGTGGATGAATACTCACGATACACTTGGACTATCTTTCTTCATTCTAAGAATGATGCTGCTGAAGAAATTATCAATTTCATCAAGAAAATGGAAAATCTCAACAGCATAAGGGTGAAGGAACTCAGAAGCGATCATGGTACTGAGTTCAGAAACTACACTCTTGAAGCCTTTTGTGCTGATCAAGGGATCTCACAAAATTTCTCTTCCACCAGAACTCCTGAGCAAAATGGTGTCGCTGAAAGGAGAAATAGAACTCTCATCGAAGCAGCACGCACCATGCTCAGTGAGTCTTCTTTGCCTAGTAAATTCTGGGATGAAGCTGTCAACACTGCTTGTCATACTCAAAATAGATGTCTAATAGTTAAAAGACATGACAAGACAGCGTATGAGGTGTTGAAAGGTAAGAAACCTCAAATCAAATACTTCCATGTATTTGGATGTCCTGTCTTCATCTTAAACAACAAGGATCACCTAGGTAAATTTGATCCTAAAGCTGATGATGGATACTTTCTTGGGTATTCGTCCATCAGCAAGGCATTCAGAGTATTCAATACTCGCCTTCAGAAGGTTGATGAATCCATTCATGTTACTTTTGATGAAAGTTCATCAGCACTAAAGGACATTAAATCTTCTTCAACTGAGGTCATTTTTAATGAGCTAGCTGACCCTCTCACTGATGAAGCTGACTTATTTGTTGATGCTTCTTGCTCGCTGCCTGATACTATTCAGCATAACACAAAGGATAGTTCAGCTGATGCTGAACTAGAGCAAGTTGCTGCTCATATCTACTCGATTGAGCCAGTTGAGCCTATCTTAAGATCAATCCATGCAGCATCAGCCAAACCTAGATCACTGGCTGATGACGTGCATGCTGATGACTCTACTGATGAGGAGTTTCATGATGCTTCAGCAAATGCTGAAGAAACGGAGTCTGCTGTAGACCCCACCATCAATGATAACTCAAATCAGTCGAATGGCTCTGCTGATCATTCTCCTGAACCCATTCTTACCATTGACCTCTCTTCTTATAATACTCCTGCTGATCCCATCGCTCCAATTGCCGCTGCCACTCAACTTGGTGTCTCAAGTGCTCCTACGCTTAAGTGGACGTCTAGTCATCCAGCTCACCAAGTCATCGGTGATCCTCAGCAGGGGATTATTACTCGATCAACGACAAGAAATACATGTCTGTATGTAAACTTCTTGTCTATGATCACTCCCAAAAATATAGGAGAAGCAATGGTTGATCCCTCATGGGTTGCTGCCATGCAAGAGGAACTCACCCAATTCAAAAGACAGAATGTCTGGTTTTTGGTTCCTCTACCTCCTGGAAAAGAACCCATCGGAACTAAATGGGTTTATAGGAATAAAATGGACGAAGATGGTGTTGTTACTCGTAACAAGGCTAGGCTGGTTGCACAAGGATACCTTCAAGAAGAAGGTGTTGATTACGATGAAACCTTTGCACCAGTGGCCCGATTAGAAGCAATTCGCTTATTCTTGGCACATGCTGCTTACAGAAACTTCATAGTATATCAAATGGATGTAAAGAGTGCTTTCCTAAATGGAAAACTCGATGAGGAAGTTTATGTTGAGCAGCCACCTGGTTTTGAAGATCCAGCCAAGCCACACCATGTCTATCGCCTCTATAAGGCACTCTATGGTCTTAAACAAGCTCCCAGAGCTTGGTATGACACTCTCTCTGAATTTCTTCTTTCTAATAAGTTTCAGCGAGGATCCATTGATAGCACCCTTTTCATCTATAGAAAGGGTGCTGATGTCCTATATGTTCAGATATATGTAGATGACATCATTTTTGGGTCCTCCAGCAAGAAACTTTGTACCAAGTTCAGCTCACTGATGTCTTCTCATTTTGAGATGAGCATGATGGGTGAGCTGACCTTCTTTCTTGGTCTTCAAATTCGTCAACTACCAAATGGGATTTTCCTTAATCAGGAAAAGTACATTCGAGACATGCTGGCCAAATTTGACATGTCTAATGTCACTACTAAGGCCACTCCCATGTCTCCTCCCAATAATCTTCATGCTGATCCTGATGGCAATCATGTGAACCCTACTCTCTATCGGGGAATGATTGGCTCGCTGATGTATCTCACAGCGAGTCGTCCTGATATCATGTTTGCTACATGCTTATGTGCAAGATATCAAGCCTCTCCTAGGGAGTCTCATCTTCTCGCTGTTAAGCGAATTTTCAAGTATCTAAAAGGTACTTCAACATTGGGTCTCTGGTATCCCAAAGACTCCAATTTTGACCTAGTTGCATATTCTGACTCTGACTATGCTGGTTGCATGTTAGATAGGAAAAGTACCAGTGGTGGATGTCAACTGTTGGGGGGGAAGCTGACTAGTTGGTCTAGTAAGAAATAGCATACAGTATCCATCTCCACTGCTGAAGCAGAATATGTATCTGCAGCGAGTTGTTGTGCACAAGTCCTATGGATGAAAAACCAACTCGCTGACTATGACTTAGAATTCTCTAAGATTCCCATTATGTGTGACAATACAAGTGCAATTGCAATCACACATAATCTTGTTCAGCATTCTAAGACCAAACACATTGACATTAGGTACCACTTCATTCGTGACCATGTCATGAAAGGGGATGTTGAAATCTACTTCATTCCCACTGATGACCAACTTGCTGATATTTTCACTAAACCATTAGATGAAACCAGATTTAAATATCTGGTCAGCAAGTTGGGAATGCTGAATGGTGAATCAACGACATAACTTTCATGTCTGATGATGCTTCAACTTACATCTCTCTTATAAGTTGAAAAGTGACCTTATGGTCAAAATTTTCTTTCAGCAAGTTCAAGTGTGTCTTACTTGCTGACCAAAACAAAAGCAATAGAGAGCTAAAAGTCTCTATCTAGTCCAGCAGCAAACGGCTGCTGGTAAAGACTTATCAAAACCGTTTATCCCTGTTGCTTTGGGAAAAAGCAAAACAAAAGCAATAGAGAGCTAAAAGTCTCTATCTAGTCCAGCAGCAAACGGCTGCTGGTAAAGACTTATCAAAACCGTTTATCCCTGTTGCTTTGGGAAAAAGCAAAACAAAAGCAATAGAGAGCTAAAAGTCTCTATCTAGTCCAGCAGCAAACGGCTGCTGGTAAAGACTTATCAAAACCGTTTATCCCTGTTGCTTTGGGAAAAAGCAAAACAAAAGCAATAGAGAGCTAAAAGTCTCTATCTAGTCCAGCAGCAAACGGCTGCTGGTAAAGACTTATCAAAACCGTTTATCCCTGTTGCTTTGGGAAAAAGCAAAACAAAAGCAATAGAGAGCTAAAAGTCTCTATCTAGTCCAGCAGCAAACGGCTGCTGGTAAAGACATATCAAATCCGTTGATAGCTGACAATTTGCAAAAAATTGTATTCCTTACTCATCAGCGACCAACGCTAGTTGAAAAGTCGCTGGTTGAAATTCGCTTACTAAAAGAGGTAACCATATTTTCTAACTTTGTCAGCGGATATACTTAGATCTCAAGTTCTCTTTCACTTGAGCTTATCTGCTAACCATTTATAATAATATTTTAATAAGAATATCAAACGGTTACCTTGATTTTCTCCCATACGGACAACTTGTACACTGTATCCGCCGTAAAACTCGAGTACTTTTGAAATAAGGGTACAAGTTGTCACATCAATCCACTTTTATACGTTACTCAAATACGTATATGTATATGTATATATTACGTATGAAAGAGAGTATTGGTGAGTTCACTATCATAGTTATGGGCCCATATCCATGCTATATATATTCAAATCTTTCTATCACTATTCTTTTTCATACTCTCATAATTCTCCTTCTTTTTCTTACTCTCCAAATCTCTCAAACTTCTTAAAATCCCTTCTATCTCCTCTCACTGTTCATCTTCCTCTTCCATTTATAAATCTCAAACTAAAATGGCTTCTTCATCGGAACAACAACAACCATCGAAAAATCAACCTAAATCTCCAGCTTATGTTGAGTTGCCTGATGATCTGGCTACTTAAAAGGCTCTTAAAAATATTCCCCTCTACATGCATTCGAAAACTTTTGATCCTGAAAAAATTGCTCCCTCTTCCAAAGCCAAATTTCAAGCCCATACAATCTCAATCAAACCTAATAATTATTTGGGGTCCATTGAAGTTCCATCTGGTATCACTGGATATCAACAAATGCTGGACTTTATAAAGGCATGTCCTGCAAGTAGTGCCATTTATGCTGACCCAGAGGATATGTATGTCTATCTTCTTAGAGAATTTTGGTGGACGTGTGATTATCACGTAAGCATAGGTGCTATTTCTGGCACCATTAAAAAGAAGCAGGTACGCATATCAATAACACCCAAAATTCTTCGAACTGCTCTTGGTTTACCTGACCAAACAAAAGAAAAACCTTTTGTAACTCCGGCAACAGTTGAACAATGGAAGGAGTGGTTGCCAACCATTGGGTATGGTGCGAACTTGGAAAAACCAGAAGTTGTTCCCAGCAACCCCACCAAGAAAAATCTCCCTGATATATGGAGATTACTGTTTTCTCATGTTATTCAATGCTTGGGAGGCAACTCTGGATCTCATGACCAAGCCACAGCAGCAAATATGCAAATTATACATGCATTAGCCACTGGAAGGTTTATTGATTTTGCCTCAGTCATTTTTGAAGACATGAAGGCTAAAGTCCAAGCAAGCAATCGTTCCTACACAGTTCCATTCACAAGATTTTTCTCCCTAATATTCAAACAAGAGTTGAAAGAAAAGTACAATCAATTTGGTGCCACTATCTGCAAAGCACCAAGAATTGGTCCCTCTGTCTATAAACAGCCAGCCTGTGATAGTAATCTTTTTGATAGCAAGTTTGCCTTTCTCACTCCTCAAATGAAAGAAGTTCTATTCTCTTCTTATCCCTCTATGTGTAAAAAGGTTGGTGGCAGTGAGACTGCACCATCCTCCTTCGTGATCACTGACACTAGTACAAAAGCACCAAAGAAGGTAAGAACCAAGCTCACCAAATCTGCTGCTCCATCCTCATCCGCTGCCGATGCTCCAAAAAGAAAGAAGAAAACAACAAAAGGTATGATGATTAAGGGGTTGGAATCCTCTCAACTTTCTCTCATTGATGAGGAAGAAACCCCTGCTGCTATTGAAAACATAGAGCAGCAACAAACTAATGCAGAAGCTCTTCAATCCCCCAACCCAATCAGCTTCTCTACTGCTGAAAGGGACGCAACTACTGCTAATAATCCTGAAGTGCAAGTTACTGGGGGTGAAAATGTAACTGAATTGGCTGAACAGAATGTTGGTGATGTTGAAATTGAATGTGTTGAAGAAAGAAATGTGGAACCTGATGTTGGTATTATTGATGTTGAAAGTGAACAAACGGTAGTTGCTGATGAAGAAATTGATGATGAAAGTGATTTTAACTTAGATGATTTTGTTGCTGACGATTTTCAGCTTGATTCTTACAATCATGCTGATGAGAAAGAAGCAAGTGACATGGAGGTTGATGAAAATGTCGATGCTGCTGCTGGTGAAAATGCAGCAGTGACTGATGAAAATATTGAAGAAACTGCTGAAGCAGTTACTCATACAGCAAGACCCAAAACTCCTCCAATGCGACCAGTGAACACCATGCTGTCTCTTGGCATGCCTTCTTCCTTCTCAAGTGTTCCTGGCTGCTCATCCTCAATTCCCTCTGAAATCGAACCTCAAACTGCTAAAGATTTGGGCATTTCTTACTCCACCTACTCTGCTGACAGGTTGGAAAGGGTGGAGCATCAATTGAATGATCTCACCAAATATGCAGAAATTGCTGTAGATGTGAAGGAAAATGAATCTGAAAGACTAATCTCTACCCTGACCAGCTGGTACAACAAGCAAATTGAAAATTGCTCAGAAGTAGAGATGATTAAAGAAAAATTCATCTCCATGGCTGCTGATCAACACAAAATCAATGAAGCCACCAAAGCTATCAAGCATGATCAGCAGGTCCTTCGATCTAGTGCCTTATCGCTGCTGAAATGTGCCAACTCCACCAGCTACACAGCAAAGAAGGCAGCCTCTACCAGCAAGTCTGCTGCTGCTAGTGTCAAGAAGCTGACCACTCAAGTCAACAACAACACTGAGGCAATTCATGCCTTAGAAAAACAAATGGCTGATCTTCTAATCCCTTCCCCATCCTTTACTGAGGAAGATCGCCAGAGGCAAATTAGACTAGAGACTGAAGTTGATGAGATTAAGAGATTGTTGGCACAGCTTGTGAACCAACAACCTAAACAGCCAGCAACTGTGGAAGTTGTTATTAACACTACAACTTCCAAGGGGGAGAAAGTTGATACTGCTGTTTTAGATCTGGTAACTGAAGCAGTTAACAAGGCAGTTGCCCAAATCTATGAAGACTATGCTGAAGGGGTACTAGAAATGGATACTGCTGATGATGTTCCCCCTGCTGGTGTTGAGGGGGAGACTGAAAAAGAGGCGAATGTTGTAATTCCCCCTGCTGGTGTTGAGGGGGAGATTGAGAAAGATGGAAATGATGAAGCTCCCCCAGCTGGTATTGAGGGGGAGCAACAAATTGTTATATTTAATGCACCTCCTGCTGCTGTTAGGGAGGAGTTTGACCCTAAAGAACTTGAAACAGCATGGAAGGTCGGATTTGATGCTGAAATGGCCACTGATAGATCCAAGGAAATACTTCCTATTTTTCACAACCGCTTCATGGGAAATGCTGAAATCACTCCTCTCTCTGATGATCATCGAAGACAGCTCACTGAGTCTGGATTCTTCAAGAGATCTACTGCTCTTCCAATAATTGCTACTCCATCCTCTCTTCCTGCTGCTCAACTCTCTATTCAATCATCAGCAGGCCATCAACATCAAGCAATAGATATACTTGCCTTGACTGCTGATGGAAAAACTCAAGAAGAAGCTATCAAGGAGTTGGATAGGATCAAGGCGAATCAAGAAAATGAAAGAAAAAATCTTGAGTATATCAAGCAGCTACCTATCATTGAAAAAGATCAGCTAGATGGTGAGCAAAGGATGCTGCTGATAGCGGGTGGCGCTGAAGCTCTATACAGGCAAAAGCATAGAGAAGTTGAGAAGCAAGTCAGCGAGAAGAGGGCCAAGTTTGAGGAAGAAAAGGCTAAGTGGTTGAAACTTATGAATGATAGAAAGAGGCCCCAAAAGATTATTGCTGCTGAAGCCTTTCGTGCTGAAATGGGTCTTAAGACAAACTTGAAAATCTTAAGACAAGGTGCTGACAATCCCATCAAACTGGAAGGTGTCAAGCCTACCTCCTTGGGTGCCTCTGAGTGGGCTGAAGTTTACATGCTGGTGAAGGACAAAAAGGCTGTCAGCTATGAACAACTCCAAAAGATGCTCAAAGATTATTTTGAAAAAGCCAGGGAGTATGAAACTAAGTTCAAAGCCGACTTGCCCATGCTGAGGCAAGTGTTTGGCACTCCAGCAGCTGTCTCCTCGTCAGCAGGAAGAAGGGTTCAAAGAAAAAGGAAGGCAGAGCACCAAACCTTGAAAATGGATCTTCCTCCTATCACTGGTGATGCCTCGCTGAACACCAGACTTCCTCCCAGAAGCTTATTTGAGAAAGGGAGAGTGATAG
>CM067169.1:49867523-49890889 GCA_034093135.1 Erigeron breviscapus
GCATTAGCTACATACGCACCATCGCTGTACAAAAACTGTTTAACTTATCCTTTGATCATTTGCTCATGTGTCACGCTCCTCAGATTGATGCATTTGAAAGTTGCAAAACAAGAATTTTTTTTCTTTTTTATTTTCGAGCCGGGCCCTGAGTTTTTCTTGCATTCTTGAAGACGGCACTGATGAACGTATTAATGCGGCACAAATTTGGAAGCTATGATTATGTCTATTAGTATATTATGATTACCAATTTCGGAAGAACCATATATAAACGGTCATCAAGTCGATCTAACATAAGCCCAATAAGATTTCACTATGAAAACATCATATAGTAGCCCACAATATACGGAGTAGCTCTTTTTCCAGTGCAAAATATAAAGTTGACACCTAATAATCCTCCTCTTAAACCCAAATTCCACGATTCGGTCTCCGACTCTCCTCTTCAACTATGGTTCCTGAATCCACCTTTTCATACCACCAACATTTTTCAGAACATATGCCTTTTACCACCTTCTTCTCGGTACAAGGCATATCAGGATCTACATCACCAATTATTAATATTGTTTACGACCCAACTTATCAAGCCTAATATAAGTCCAATAAAGTTCCATTTTAAAACCATGTGATGTTAGAGGGAATAGTACACAAACATATATACAACTGTTCAACAAAATATATTAATACAACTGTCAAAGGAACTATAAGGATATTAGGGAATAGTACACAAACATATATACAACTGTTCAACAAAATATATTAATACAACTGTACAAAGGAACTAGTAAGGATGCATTAGCTACATACGCACCATCGCTGTACAAAAACTGTTTAACTTATCCTTTGATCATTTGCTCATGTGTCACGCTCCTCAGATTGATGCATTTGAAAGTTGCAAAACAAGAATTTTTTTTCTTTTTTATTTTCGAGCCGGGCCCTGAGTTTTTCTTGTATTATTGAATACGATCTACCAAAGAGAAGTACTCATTAGGAAATATATCTGCTAGCTGCTTATATATTCAAGGTATGTGAATTTTATAAATTTTGGTGCTATTCTAAACCATATAAATTTTGTTTCTACTATTTTTAGTTTCTCTGGCTACAACAATTCAACACTGAAGTAAAGTACATACTGATTTTGTTTTACCTGATGCTCCCAAATTTCAGTCCATAGTATGGATAGTAGAAGTATGCTTTTGTAGATGAACCAAGGAGTAGTAAGCTCCAGTCGGCCCTTTTGCTAGCAACGACCGATGGTTACCTTTCTCGACCACCTTCCCTTTTTCCAAAACTGCGATAGAATCACAATTTTGTATTGTACTTAATCGGTGTGCCACCACCACGCTGGTCCGCCCTACCATTATTCTCTCGAGAGCTTCCTGCACTATATTCTCAGACTGGCTATCAAGTGCACTAGTTGCTTCGTCAAGTAACAAAATCTTTGGATTTCTCAGTATAGCACGGGATATGGCAATGCGTTGTTTTTGTCCTCCGGAAAGTTGTACTCCTCGATCACCACACCAAGTATCATACCCGTCTCTTAAACCTGCTATAAAATCATGAGCATTGGCTGCTTTGGCGGCCTCAATAATCTCTGATTCACTAACTTCTTCCGAAGCACCATAAATGATGTTTTCACGTATAGTACCGCAGAATAATGAGGGCTCTTGGCTCACGAGTGCGATGTATTTCCTTAGAGTTCTTAAGTGGTAAGACCTTACATCCCTTCCATCAACTTCAACGACGCCCTTCATCGGGTCATAAAAACGCTCGATTAACCCAATTATGGTTGACTTCCCGGACCCACTTTGTCCGACCAATGCAGTTGATTTCCCCGCTTCAATATTGATGGAGAATCCTTTAAAGATCCAGATGTCAGGCCGGGCCGGGTAGGCAAAGTCAATATCACGCATCTCTATATGGCCTGGAACGATCTCTGTCTTGTTACCATTAGGGTCCTCGGGATTTATCAAGGTGTAACGGTCCAATACCGCAAACACAGACTGGACGGCATCGGACCCTTTGGCTAGATCATTTGTTGTGGTTCCAGCCTCTGCAATTACCCTGCCAGTGCTTGCCAAGATTAAAAATGTCTGGAAAAATGCTTTTGCCACAAGATGACCACCGATGATCAATTTACCACCATACCAAAAGGCTAGAGCCCAAGTAAAAGACGTAAGGCTTTGAGAAAAACCAAGCCCAAATCCTGCATACCAAGATTGCCGGATGCTTTCACGCATTGGCTCTTTTTGGGTCTCTTTGAGCATTTTTAGGATCCGTATTTGGGACGAAAAAGCAGTGACAATACATAGGTTTGAGACAGCTTCTGCGGCGAGCTTGCTGCTTTCATTTTGTAACTTCTTTGCTTTTTGTGACATGTTTTTGTAAGAATATGAAATCACCTGGGTTTTCCCTTCTCATTGATGTGTATATATAATATTACAAATTACATTCTACTACCTCGGACTATTAGATACTTTACAATAATAATGAAACCCTAATAAAAAAGTTTATGAAAGCTATTTTTGGAATGGTGATTAATTCTGATCTTGATTGTTGACCTTGACTGTTGACCTTGACCGTTGACCTTGACTGTTGACCTTGACTGTGACCTTGACTGTTGACCTTGACTGTTGACTTTGAATGTTGACCTTGACTGTTGACCTTGACTGTTGACCTTGACTGTTGACCTTGACTGTTGACCTTGACTGTTGACCTTGACTGTTGACCTTGACTGTTGACCTTGACTGTTGACCTTGACTGTTGACCTTGACTGTTGACCTTGACTGTTGACCTTGATTGTTGACCTTGATTGTTGACCTTGACCGTTGACCTTGACTGTTGACCTTGACTGTTGACCTTGACTGTTGACCTTGACTGTTGACCTTGAATAGTTGACCAGAATCCTTTCTTCTTTCTAACATAATAAAACCCTACGGGCTAATAAAACCCAACGGGCTAATATACCCCCGCAGTCTAAGGTGGAGGATTGCGAAGACTAAGACTGGAACGAAAATCAAGAAATAACACTCGAGGAAGTCCTTTAGTAAAGATGTCCGAGAAGTTATGCAGGGAAGGAACATGAAGAACACGAATATGACCACGCTGAACTTTCTCACGAACAAAATGGATATCAATCTCAATATGTTTAGTGCGCTGATGCTGAACCGGATTACCGGTAAGATATATAGCACTAACATTATCCGTATACACTAAGGAGGCGCGTCGAAGAGGACAGCCAAGCTCCAACAATAGATTACGAAGCCAACATAACTCAGAAACAACATTAGCAACACCCCGATATTCGGCCTCAGCACTAGACCGAGAAACAACCGACTGACGTTTGGAGGACCAAGAAAGAAGATTATCCCCTAGGAAAACACAATACCCGGATGTTGAGCGTCTAGTGTCGGGACAGCCAGCCCAATCAGCATCAGTGTAAGCAACAAGCGAAGACAAAGAAGAAGGTCTCATCCATATACCCATGTCAATAGTGCCTTTGACGTAGCGCAAGATGCGTTTTAAAGCAAGAAAGTGATTAGTATACGGAGCATGCATATGCATACATACCTGCTGAACAGCATAAGAGATATCTGGTGGGGTAAACGTTAGATACTGAAGAGCACCTGCCAAACTACGATACAAAGTCGGATCATCAAAAGGAACACCAGCTTGAGCACCGAGTTTACCCGAAGTGTCGACTGGGGTAGAGACCGGATTACAATCTTGCATCATGGCCCGTTGAAGAATGTCACGAGCATAACGGCTTTGAGACAAGAATAAACCATCAGAAGAGCGAGTGACAGAAACGCCCAAAAAATAACTGAGAGGACCCAGATCCTTCATAGCAAACTCAGATGATAAATGAGACATAAAATTCTGCTTTAGCTTACCGGACAAAGTAACCATAATGATGTCATCTACATACAATAAAATGTAAGCCATATCCATACCACGGTTGTAGATAAACAACGAGTGATCACTAGAACTATGATGAAAACCCAGCTGCGTGACATAATCGGTAAAGCGTTGGTACCAAGCCCGCGGTGCCTGTTTCAGGCCATACAGTGATTTACGCAGCCGACAAACATGATCTGGAAAACGAGCATCCCGAAAACCGGGAGGTTGATGCATGAAAACGGTTTCAGATAAGTTCCCATGGAGAAAAGCGTTCTTGACATCAAGTTGTGTAATATCCCAGTTACGAGTAAGAGCTAGAGAGAGAACTGTCCGGATAGTGACTGGTTTTACAACCGGACTAAAAGTGTCAGAACAATCAATCCCCACTTGCTGAGTTCGACCATCGCCCACCAAACGAGCTTTGTACCGCTCAAGAGTACCATCTGACTTTAATTTGTGCTTATAAATCCACATGCAACGTATAACATTCATAGCAGGAGTACGAGGAACCAACTCCCACGTCTCATTATCAATGAGAGCCTTAAACTCATCAGTCATGGCATGGTGCCAAATAGAACTGGAAAGGGCCTCGGTGAGATTTTTAGGTAATGGAGCAATAGTGGTGGAGGTATGGAGGTTAAGTGGTTGTTTTGGTTTAGAATGACCAGTTTTGCTACGCGTCTGCATAGGATGAATGGTAGGAGGTGGGGGAGGGGGTGATGGAGGAGAATTAGAAGGACCGGAGGTGGTCGGGACAGAGGTGGTGGTAGTAGGTTGGGTAGGACGGATTCGGGTACGGGTGTAGGTGTGGCCGAAGCGTGAAGGAGTTGCCTGGGTCTGGGACTGATCTAAATGCCAAAGGTTCATATATGATATATTAACCATTTAGTGGACAAATATCTAGAAAATGTCTGAATATGGATCTCTCTTTGTTTTTTTTTTTGTTTTTTTTTTATTTTCTAATGCTACACTACATTTTATTTTCTAATGCTACACTACATGAATCTCAATCTAAAGTTGTTAGTACATCTCTAATAATGATTAATGAAAGAATTATTTTGAAAAGAAAAAGTAAAGGCCGATAGACTTATTTAATTAATAGAATGAGAAATCTCAATTATTTGGGAAATTTTTTTCTTTTTTCAGTCTTAAAAAGAAGCTATAGAAAATATTCTATCATAAAACTTTTTATCATTAGAATAAATGAACAATAGCTTTTTAATAAGTTAAAGTTTTATTTGTGGAATGCCATGCTTTTCATTTACTAAAATATATATGGTTGACATAGTGACACGTGGCTGTAAATCAATGTGCCTAGGAGCCTAGGACCTCCAATTTGGCTGTGTTCTTCAGTTGGGTTTGTCTAATTCGAAATGATTGTTAGCTGATTAACAGCTCGATGGGTTTTAACGACGACACTTCCGTTTTTGGCACCAAATATAATTCACAATATTAGGAAAATGGTCGCAAATGGATTATTTGACATAGAACATTTTTTTTTTCATTTGGTTATAATTATGTGTCGTTTGGAAAAAAAAAAACTTTCAAAATGTAACTTTTTTTTGTAGTAACTGTTGGTTAATGGCTGTTGAGCACTTGAATTTAGTGTTGCACATGAGTAGATCCTTTTATCGAGCAATTTGAGGTCAAGGGCATTCTAGTAGTTGTGTTGATGTGTTCTTATCGGATTTTGAAATGAGATTTATATTGTGGAGTCTACAATTCATGCAAATCAAAATGAGAATCTGCATAACGACATCGATCCTTTACACACAAAACAATTTTGTCTTCTTTGTTAGTTAGTTAATAATTAAGTATTCCCTTTTTTGTCATCTAATCTCTAGTAACCATAACGTAATGGCATCAAACATATTTCCAAAACAAATTCATAACTTTTATGTCAGGCTTTTACAAATCGAATATAAACTTTTATCTATTGTGAATAAGGTACTGTATATGAAAACCACGTTTTAATTAAAACATGTGTTCCAACATATTTTTTTCACATTAAAAAAACGTAAATAATCAATTTTCTATCAAACATTGTTTTAAATCTATTTTACGTAATAATCTACATAATTTATTCAAAACTCAAATTAATGAACATTTAGTCCCTCAACTTAAAGTAAAGAATGATAAGACTATTCTTTCAACACATAGCCTCCCCGTTTTCTACAGGAAGGAATGTCCAGACCGAAATCCTTGATTCAATACCAGCAACTACTTCATCCTTCAAAAAGAAAAAAGAAACATGAATACCACATGTCGTCACTTGTAATTCTAAACGTCGTATGTTTTTTATAGTTTGGAAACTTCTTAATTGCCAACCTGAGCTTTCCTAATAAACATTCCTTTGCTTGTACGAACCGTACTTTCTTTACTCTTACCAGTTTTAACATCGGCAACCATAGATTTTTTAAGCTTATGCCTTGCCTAATTAGAAGTCAAATCAGCAAAATTAGCGCTAAGCATTTATTTAAAAAAGAAATTTAAACGTACTATTGATGGGTTTACACTACATGACCCATAAATTGCATAAACTTCAACGAAGAAATTCGATGATATGAAAGGAGATGATATGTAAATTACCAACCACTTCAATGAGATGATCACACTCTTCACCGGTTAGAAAGTTTTTGTATACGAACGCTCTGCATGGCCCAAATACTGCATGCTTTAGTATCACGTGTGTTAATTAGTGTGTAGTTAACAAGAGAAATTATGAAATTGTAGTGTTGCTAGAAAACCTTGGACGCCATGAAATTTGCATAACCCGGGATGGATTAAAAGAATGGCCATACGAATCGCTAGGCAATCTGATCACCGACGTTTTCCTGGGAAAACATTAGAAAACCGTGATCAATCAATAATCATTCGTTATTCCACAATGTAGAAATTATAATGGGATTTGGTTAAACAAAGATATGATTAATACATTTCACGGAAGCCGGATGATGGGACTGAGAAATCGGGTGAAAGAAAAGAGAAACACAGAAAGATTAATGAGATAAATGGTTTCCGAAAATACATTATTTCAAAAACCCTTTACGTGTTTTGTTACAAGGTTGAGAGGGAAATGGTAATTTTATTGAATCATTTGATCAAATGATTTGGCTTTAAAGATCTTCAAGCCAAGAGAATTCAATAATGCAAAGCAGAATTTCATGTTTTGTTGGGGATTTTTAGTTTATATGTGATTAATTAGGTTAATGATCGATACGTTTAGTAAAATGATTTTAGTAAGAAGGTGAAAGGGTAATCTGGTTTGGCATGGAAGGTTCATGATTTTTTTCTTGAAACGGATATATTTGGCGGGTATTTTGTCAAACAAGTTTTGGTCAAATTTTTTTTTATGGAACCGGGTAAACCGGTAGTGGGGATCAGAAAAGTCATCCGAAACCGTTATTGGCAATACCGGGTTCAGAAACGAATCTCGAGACCAGGTTTTCCATTACCGGTCACGCAGAGTGGACAATCCTTTTTTAGTTGATGTGATGGCTACAGTGATCGACGGCTCAAGTAACGAGACCGGGTTTGGGATCCCCGGTCTCAAAGATAAAAGAAGAATTATTGACATCTGGGAAAGATAAGACATGAAAACAAAGTTTCAACAACACATTTGCAAGCCTTTAAAAATTTCAGACTTTAACAAAAGAAACTCAACAACAAAATTTATACTTTTCCCCGGCAAACTGAAGATTGATAAACCCTCATGACCGAATCTCAACTCGTCGCCATCTCAAATCAATTCAGGCAGAATTAAAGCTATGATGATTCCAAATTTCCAAAGAGGGTTGGGAAGAAAGTGGCCTGGCTTTTATATTTACATAAAGCTGTATATGTTATAGGTTCTATTATTTATGTGGGAAGAGTTTATTTTAGATGAAAGGGAAATGAAGTAAATAAAGTTCGGTGCGACAACAATGAAAAAGTAGAGGTCATTTGGTGTAGTTGTGTAGGGTTGTCAGTAAGTAATGTACTCCGTAATATAAATATAATTGTTAGTTTTGTTTTAATAAATGAATACTCCCTCTGTCCCATTTTAATTGTTCAATTTTGGTTGGTCAAGTTTTTTTCTTT
Organism: Erigeron breviscapus; assembly: GCA_034093135.1. NCBI lineage: Eukaryota > Viridiplantae > Streptophyta > Magnoliopsida > Asterales > Asteraceae > Erigeron > Erigeron breviscapus. The sequence goes on from CM067169.1 coordinate 49,875,498, forward strand.
CGACTTTGATCAAAAATATATTTTGTTTGTGTTATACATTAGTTGATGAAAGTTATATCATTGAAAAATACATTTAAAACTCAATCAATTCATATATGTTATATCAAGTGTTATATAAACAAACAAAAATATTTACGGTCAAAATTGAAAGAAAAAGACTCAAAAAGTCAAACTAGGACACTTAATATGGGACGGAGGGAGATATATTTGTGTGGGATCCCGTCACCGACTTTTGCGACTCTAGTCTCTCACCCTTGTTGTTGTGTCCCTTTCTAATTTACTGTGCAGCTAACATGTTTCATCATATATATATATATATATATATATTATATATATATATATATATATATATATATATATATATATATATATATATATATATATATATATATATATATATATATATATATATATATATATATATATATATATATATATATATATATATATATATATATATATATATATATATATATATATATATATATATATATATATATATATATATATATATATATATATATATATATATATATATATATATATATATATATATATATATATATATATATATATATATATATATATATATATATATATATATATATATATATATATATATATATATATATATATATATATATATATATATATATATATATATATATATATATATATATATATATATATATATATATATATATATATATATATATATATATATATATATATATATATATATATATATATATATATATATATATATATATATATATATATATATATATATATATATATATATATATATATATATATATATATATATATATATATATATATATATATATATATATATATATATATATATATATATATATATATATATATATATATATATATATATATATATATATATATATATATATATATATATATATATATATATATATATATATATATATATATATATATATATATATATATATATATATATATATATATATATATATATATATATATATATATATATATATATATATATATATATATATATATATATATATATATATATATATATATATATATATATATATATATATATATATATATATATATATATATATATATATATATATATATATATATATATATATATATATATATATATATATATATATATATATATATATATATATATATATATATATATATATATATATATATATATATATATATATATATATATATATATATATATATATATATATATATATATATATATATATATATATATATATATATATATATATATATATATATATATATATATATATATATATATATATATATATATATATATATATATATATATATATATATATATATATATATATATATATATATATATATATATATATATATATATATATATATATATATATATATATATATATATATATATATATATATATATATATATATATATATATATATATATATATATATATATATATATATATATATATATATATATATATATATATATATATATATATATATATATATATATATATATATATATATATATATATATATATATATATATATATATATATATATATATATATATATATATATATATATATATATATATATATATATATATATATATATATATATATATATATATATATATATATATATATATATATATATATATATATATATATATATATATATATATATATATATATATATATATATATATATATATATATATATATATATATATATATATATATATATATATATATATATATATATATATATATATATATATATATATATATATATATATATATATATATATATATATATATATATATATATATATATATATATATATATATATATATATATATATATATATATATATATATATATATATATATATATATATATATATATATATATATATATATATATATATATATATATATATATATATATATATATATATATATATATATATATATATATATATATATATATATATATATATATATATATATATATATATATATATATTTTTATTTTCTAATGCTACACTACATTTTATTTTCTAATGCTACACTACATGAATCTCAATCTAAAGTTGTTAGTACATCTCTAATAATGATTAATGAAAGAATTATTTTGAAAAGAAAAAGTAAAGGCCGATAGACTTATTTAATTAATAGAATGAGAAATCTCAATTATTTGGGAAATTTTTTTCTTTTTTCAGTCTTAAAAAGAAGCTATAGAAAATATTCTATCATAAAACTTTTTATCATTAGAATAAATGAACAATAGCTTTTTAATAAGTTAAAGTTTTATTTGTGGAATGCCATGCTTTTCATTTACTAAAATATATATGGTTGACATAGTGACACGTGGCTGTAAATCAATGTGCCTAGGAGCCTAGGACCTCCAATTTGGCTGTGTTCTTCAGTTGGGTTTGTCTAATTCGAAATGATTGTTAGCTGATTAACAGCTCGATGGGTTTTAACGACGACACTTCCGTTTTTGGCACCAAATATAATTCACAATATTAGGAAAATGGTCGCAAATGGATTATTTGACATAGAACATTTTTTTTTTCATTTGGTTATAATTATGTGTCGTTTGGAAAAAAAAAACTTTCAAAATGTAACTTTTTTTTGTAGTAACTGTTGGTTAATGGCTGTTGAGTACTTGAATTTGGTATTGCACATGAGTAGATCCTTTTATCGAGCAATTTGAGCTCAAGGGCATTTAGTAGTTGTGTTGATGTGTTCTTATCGGATTTTGAAATGAGATTTATATTGTGGAGTCTACAATTCATGCAAATCAAAATGAGAATCTGCATAACGACATCGATCCTTTACACACAAAACAATTTTGTCTTCTTTGTTAGTTAGTTAATAATTAAGTATTCCCTTTTTTGTCATCTAATCTCTAGTAACCATAACGTAATGGCATCAAACATATTTCCAAAACAAATTCATAACTTTTATGTCAGGCTTTTACAAATCGAATATAAACTTTTATCTATTGTGAATAAGGTACTGTATATGAAAACCACGTTTTAATTAAAACATGTGTTCCAACATATTTTTTTTCACATTAAAAAAACGTAAATAATCAATTTTCTATCAAACATTGTTTTAAATCTATTTTACGTAATAATCTACATAATTTATTCAAAACTCAAATTAATGAACATTATCTTAAAGTCTAAGGGCTATTTATGTAATTAAACCTAAGCCCCTACATTATTAAGTATATAAAAAAAAAATCTCTAGTAAATCTCGCTTGTGCAAAAAAGAAAGAAAAGCAATAGTAGAAAAAAAAGAGATAATGGGATCGATTCTATCAGCTTTAGTCGGAACCGGAGAACAACCACCGATGGACGGCGGCAGCGAAACAGAAGCATCACGCGTGATAGAATTCCATTCATCAAACAGATGGCAACTTCACTTTAATCAGTCAAAACAATCACCTAAATTAATGGTGGTTGATTTCTCAGCGTCATGGTGTGGTCCTTGTAAGATGTTAGAGCCTTTTATTCGCTCTCTTGCTTCTAAGTATCCAGAAATTGATTTTATTAAAATTGATGTTGATCAATTACAGGTATTTCCTTCATATATTTATTCTTCTTTTTATTATATTTCATTAATTTATTAAAATTTCAGCTGTTGTGTTGACTACATGTTATCTTTATGATTCCTGATTTGATTATTGAATAATTAGGATTTAGGGCAACAACCTTGATTTTGTTCCTATGAAATTCAATTCAAATCTGTACCATTAGTATTAATATTGATTAATATTAATGTTGACTATATAAATATCTGTTAGAAATATAAAATAGTGCTTAGTTGTATTTCTAAATATTGCATTTTGTGTATACTTTGTAAGGTTGAGGGGGAGCTTATGTAATATACTTAGAGTATAAATACCCCTCAAGCCTTCAACCTTTGTAACTTTTTACACACTTTTGGCTAATCAATCAAACCTGATTTACACACACAAACCTTTCTCTCTCAAGAACACACACTAACACACACACTTTCCACCATTGTTGAATACTTTACTTCCGCACCATAACACGAATTAAAAACAAATTTCTACAAGTGGTATCAGAGAAAAACAACAATCTGTTGACGATCCAGAACAAATTTCATGCAGATTGGTGCTAATTTTGTTCAAAATTGAGTTCGTGTTCATATGTATAACCGTTTGTTAACTGTCACTGTTCTTCATCAATTCAATATCAATTTTCACTCAATTTTCCTGTTTTTGTTCACAGATACATTCTAAATCACCTCTAAAAACATCCTGTCAAGTTTCAGAATCCAATTCACAGTATTGATAAAAATCCAAATTTTTGAAAAGTTGATGAAATTTTGAATTTTCAGTTTGAGTTGATTTGATCTAAGGAATTGTAGCTAGGGTTGTGCGCGATCAAATTCTGAGCATTTCTGTGTTTGGATCAAATTCTAACTCTCTAAATTGAGTTAGATACAAGCAAATTAGTGAAAATACTCGACTATTTTGTCTTTTTCTGGTGTTCTTGCAGATTTCCTCAAAACGATCTTCCCAAGACGATCTTCTTCAAGACCGTCTTACCTTTTCTTAACTAATTCTTAAGACGATCTTCAACCAAGACCGTCTTACCTTTTCTTAACTAATTCTTAAGACGATCTTCAACCAAGACCGTCTTACCTTTTCTTAACTAATTCTTAAGACGATCTTCAACCAAGACCGTCTTACCTTTTCTTAACTAATTTTTAAGACGATCTTCAATCAAGACCGTCTTACCTTTTCTTAACTAATTCTTAAGACGATCTTCATCCAAGACCGTCTTACCTTTCTTTCAAAATTTTCTATACTTAGAAAATTTTTCACTCAACCAATTCTTAAGACGATCTTCAACCAAGACCGTCTTACCTTTTCTTAACTAATTCTTAAGACGATCTTCAACCAAGACCGTCTTACCTTTTCTTAACTAATTCTTAAGACGATCTTCATCCAAGACCGTCTTACCTTTCTACATAAAATTTTCTTAAGACGATCTTCTATCAAGACCGTCTTACCTTTTCTTAACTAATTCTTAAGACGATCTTCATCCAAGACCGTCTTACCTTTCTTAACATTCTTAAGACGATCTTCTTCAAGATCGTTTTAGTTCCAAAATTTTTTTCAACAAAAATAATTACAAATCTTTGTTGATTCATTTCAGTGACAACAATGAAGAATTCAGAGCTTGAGATCAGAAAGAATTTCTTAGCCAAACAACAAAATTCTTAGCCAAACAACAAAAGATGAAACCATGGCTATTCGGAGATATTGATGCTGATTCTGAAGATCTCACATGCTTGATGACATCTGTCACTTCAACAACCAATCATTCACAAACTACTTCACAAACAACAAGTGAGGTACAATTCATTTCCAAAGATGATTACTTGTCTGTCCAAACAACTGCTGATACTTTGACAAAGCAAAATCTTACTTTGAAAAACAATTTGAAAATGGCTAAACAAGAGTTTGATAAAATTAATGAAAATTTTTCAGAACTCTCAATAGCTCATGAAGCTCTCAAAGTGAACTATGATTCTTTAAAAGAAATGCATTTGTCAAGTAACAGTTCTCAAGTTGTTTCACCCAATGCTCAATTGACCAACAAATGTCAAGACCTTGAAAAGACTGTCCATTCACTCAAACAAACCATTGAGACCTTAAAGCTTGAGAAAACCAATGAATGGATAAGAGCAAATGCAAGACAAGCTGATGTTGAGTTTCTCACAAATAAAATGAAAGATTTTAGACCCAACTGTGAAAAACATGAAAGACAGATTTCTGATCTAAACAGTACTTGTTTTCTCAAAGGAGTTGAAATTGAGACTCTTCAAAAACAAGTTGAGGATTTGAAAACAAACATTTTGTTTTATCAAAAAAAAATCTATAAAATTGAACAAAATCCTCTTCTGAATTTCACTGCTTATTACAATAAATCGAAGATTGATAGATCAGAACTTCTTCTTGGGTTGGGTTATGAGAATCCAACACATTTAGAAAAAATCCAAAAAGAAGACCTTGGTCCACTTTATGATGAAAAATGTCTCAGACTTGGCATGATTCAAGAGTTTATCAGACCATCTGAGGATGACTTTGAGTCAGATGATGTTGAAAGACAAAAACCAAACAGATTTCAGATTGATTATGTTGCTATTAATGACACATACAAGAAAACTCATAAAAGATCCATCTATGAGTTAGAAGAAATAGACAGCATTTCAATTCCTGAAAATGAGTCTCAAAAAGATTGTTCAAAACAAATTTCAGAAAGATTTTACATTCCAACTACCATATTGGAAAAAGAAATTGAAGTTTTAAAACAAAAGATTGAGTCTCAACAACAAGTCATTGAACATCTGAAAACTCAAAATCATTCTCCAAAGGTAAGTGAGACCACCAAGACTCAAATGTTGCATGATCTAACTTCTGTTGATTGCTCCACTCCATCCAATGGGAGTGAGAATTTTAACAAAGATATGCAGGGTGATAGCATCTCTCCTCAAGAGATTCATGATATGTCCACCTCAATGCTATCATCATTCTTCCATGTTGAAGAGAAAGTTCAAGCTTTGAAAGCTAAACATCTTGCTTCTGTCAAGAAAATACTTTCTTTTGATACCCCTGTTGACCAAAATAAATTGAACTTAGAGCAAAAGATTGAGATCCCTACTGATCTTAAGGCTAAAGCAAAAGCATTGATTGAAAAATTGACTAACAAAACTGTTTTCAAACCAGAAGTTCAAACAAAAGAATTACAGTTTACTTATCCAGATCTTTCTGTTGAAGAATTTGATAAGTTTTTGGAAACTAATCATGTTTTTGCACCAGAAGTTGAAAAAGAGCTTGAAAAACTCTCACCCAAAAAGCCTAAAACAAAGAAGGAATCTAAATCTAAGTTTGCTCCAACTTCATTTTATTCACCCAAAGGTCAGCATGCACCAGCTGTCAAAGGTAAGAATACCATTTCTGCTAACTCAAAGCTTAAAGTTGATATTTCATCTGTTTAACCTCTGCTTCTAAAGCTATCTCTCCATCTAGTTCTTTACCTAAGATGTCTAAAACTAGCCATAACTTGCTAATAAAAGATACATCTAATGGTATAACTAGTTATAGAGATCAGTATGGTTGGTTCACTGTTGCAAATCAAAAGAAACAGAATATCAAATCTTCCACCAAGAAAAGCAAAAATCAGAATGTGTTTTTAACTCCTCGAACTAATTCTAAGAATTTATCTGGTACAGGAGAGAAGAGCTTAGCTAGTAACAATAAGGGGATTTCTAAATCATCAGTTAGAAGAAGTTGGATAGCTAATGATTACAAGAAGAAAGTTCCTGATAGGAAAATTGATTCAAATTTGAGTAATCTAGCTAAACCATGGTCTGTAAGAAATTCTAAATCTTCTACTGTGATTTCTAAACCTTTGATTGTTGATTCTAATGGGATTGTGATGAATCTTAAGAATAAACCTCTTGTTCGAAAACCTCATTTGTATACTTTGAATGATTCCACTAACCCAAAAGGACCCATTCAAAGGTGGGTACCTAGAAAACCTTGATTGTGTTTTGCAGGTAATAAAGGTCTGTGTTTAGTATTCCAATCTCGGATACTGTTCAACACATGATCCTGGAATGAGTTTCTTTTCAAGAAACAATATCAAATAAGTGCTCATTACCAATGCGCTTACTTGCCTCTGCATGTTTTGTACAAATCCTTCATCTCTTTCTCTATCATTCATTATCTGTCAAACATTGATGCTATGCTTATGTGCAATGTGCTTAAATATCATGCAATGTTTGAGGGGGAGAAAAAGGATAATTCATGAATAAAGGGGGAGTTTTTGTATTTGCACTATTTGAAGAGAAACTCATTGTTTATGTTAGAAAAACCAAATATAAAATTTGAAAAATTCATAAAAATGATAAAAAATTCATAAACCATAAGCCCATTTAAAAAAAAAAAAAGAGCCCAATTTCAAAAAGGCCCATGATTTTCAAATCGGGTCAAGACCCACCCGACCCGACCGATCTGGTTTCCTCTTCCTTAAGGAGGAGGGAAACTAATTTTTTTTCTTTCTTTTTCCCATTTTTTTTATCATATCCCAGTTTCCCATACACACTCTGAAACACTCTCAAATCACTTCAAATACAACTTTTGGCTGATCATTGAAACAAGATAAGGGTTTTGTTGGTGATTTCATACTGAGCATTTTATTCCATAATAACATTGTCTTCTGATCACTTATTCAAGTAAGAATCCGAGCTTAAATGAAGAACTTATTTTTTCTATTTCTTGAATTTTGAGCTACTGGTAATGATTCTGTATTGTTGGAATGATTTAGAAGCATGTTTAGGTTATATGTGTATGTTTATTACATGTTTATATGCTTAGTATTGTGTTTTCTAAAATTCAAAAACCTGCAACTCATTTGTGAAGAAGATGACCTAAGACGATCTTCGAATTAATCTAGGTTATTTTGTTTGATTTAAGTGATGTGAGTAGTTCAATCTTGCTTTCTATGATTCAAATAAATGATTTTGCCATGCTTAGTTGTGAAAATAAATCATATTGTGCTTAGAGATTAACTGGCTGGAGATAAGACGATTCTGGCCAAATCTTCTTAGTTTCAAGTTTGTTTTGTTTTTAAGACGATCTTATCCAAGATCGTTTTGGTTCCAAAATGACTTGGAAATAAGACAATCTTGCCAAAGATCGTCCCATTTTCTCAAATTTCAAGATCGTCTCATTTTTTTTACAACTTTAAGACGATCTTGAACAAGATCGTCCCATTTTCTCAAATTTTCAAGATCGTCTCATTTTTTTTACAACTTTTAAGACGATCTTGAACAAGATCGTCCCATTTTCTCAAACTTCAAGATCGTCCCATTTTTTTTACAACTTTTAAGACGATCTTGAACAAGATCGTCCCATTTTCTCAAACTTCAAGATCGTCCCATTTTTTTTACAACTTTTAAGACGATCTTGAACAAGATCGTCCCATTTTCTCAAATTTTCAAGATCGTCCATTTTTTTTACAACTTTTAAGACGATCTTGAACAAGATCGTCCCATTTTCTCAAACTTCAAGATCGTCCCATTTTTTTTACAACTGTTGAGACGATCTTGAACAAGATCGTCCCATGTTCATTTTTTCCATACTTAACATTTTTTTCAATAATTAATGTTAAGACGATCTTGAACAAGATCGTCCCATTTTCTCAAATTTCAAGATCGTCTCATTTTTTTAAGACAATTTTTAAGACGATCTTACCTGAGTTCAACCTCAGGACGATCTTGTCAAGATCGTCCTAGTTTCTATACTTAGAAAAAATTTTCAAAAGTTTTTTTTTAATTTTTTTAAAAATTAATTTGTGTGGTGTGACAAAGTGCTTTGTATTATCATATAATCACAATATATTTGAAATACGGGGAATCGAACGCCTTTGTGTACTTCCTTACTATTTTCAAATATCTTGTACTTATATGATTATACTTAATTTTTCAAGTTATATACATATGAAAATATATAAAAGTACAGAGAATTGATCGCCTTTGTGAACTTCTTTGTAAGTTTATATATGGAAATATGTGTTTAACTTTTCTGAGTTTATCTTCTCATTTCAAACTTTATTTTATGTGTGCGTTAAATTGTTTTTTGTCTTAAAAACAGAAAAATAAAAAAATGGATCCTCAAGAAGTTATTGAACATGATGAAGAGGTTGCTCTAAACGAATCGATTGAAGAAATTCTTATTGCCGGAAACACAAGTAACATGAGAAATAACAGAGCATTGTTTGATCCTTTCATGGCTCCCGACTTTCAAATTGTTCCAAGAATTCTTCATAATCACCCTCTCACATATGTACTTACCGTTGAACTTTTTGATATGTGGAGATCCATTACCTTTGTTCAACCTCATGATCCAACAAATCCAAGAGCCAAAGCTAAATCGAAATCACCTGAACTTCGTCGTCAAGGCTACTTTCAATATCAGTTGAATTCAGGAGATAGAACGTATGAGTTTGAGTTCAACCTTGATGACTTCAGAAGGATTCTAAGACTTCCTGAAGCAAACTTCAATGGACATGCTGATTATGAAAATTTTGAATCCAATGAAGAGATGTTTGCTGCCTTGATTTCTATTGGATATGAAGGTCCTTTATCCAAGACAAAAGATTTCAAGTTGAAAAATTTACCAAAGATTTGGTATTATGTGTATTCCATCCTCAGCAACTGCTTAACTCCATACACAAGAGGGATGGACAATCTGACACAGCCAATGCTGCACATTTTCTATGGTGTTGTCTTCAACAAACACTATGACATTGCTCAACTTCTGTGGGACCAATTGATTATATTGGTAAATGGCAAAGTATCTGCTCCCAAGAAGTATATTCCATTCATCAGATTTCTCACAGCAATCGTCTACAGTGCAGTCAGACATGAAAGAAGCATTCCAAGGCTTCTAGACAGTAGCCAAGTGACCATACATTTTTATAAGTATGTCAGAGATTCAAGAGCCGCTAACTATACTTTTCTGATTCCATCTTTCCTGCTAGATATGGTTTCAGATTCTGATGAAGATAAGATTGCTTATCTGGACTGGATTAGAACAGCTTTGGGACCGGAAAGCCAACCGGTTCCTACCCAAGCTGTACATAGGACACCTGGTGAGGGGTCAAGTAGAAAAAGAAAAGAGCGTGAGGGTGAATCCAGTTCCAGTAAGTCCAAAAGAAAGAAACAAAAAGGTGAAATGTTTGTGTTAAGATTGAGTAAACAAGTGCATCAAAAGAAGAAGAAAAGGAGTTCATCAAAGAAACTCAAAAGAAAAGCTCCAGCTGAATCTTCTTCACCAAAATCTTCTGAGGAGACAATATCTGTTTCTGGGTCTCCAAGACCAATCCGATCACCACCCCCCAGAACACAAACACCTCAAAAACCATCATCTCCATCTTCACCCAAATTACCTCAATCACCTATACACCAATTCATCAATCTTCACCACTTCCTGAAATAACAACACCTGAACAACCTATCATACCTCAATCTATCTCAACCATACCTTCATCATCCTTTGTTCAAACACCTCAACCGACATATACTCAAGGCAGAAAGAAATCAATTCCAGTAAACATTCGGAAAACTTTTAAGAAATCTCGCTTTGAGTATGACCGATTTCAAGAACCCGAACCAGAAGATATGATTACTCCTGATAATGATGCATCTGATGATGATGCAAATCAGTTTGCTAATGATGTCATAGACATCCCGGAGGAACAAGGAAGGAATGAGGGAGGGGTTGAAAATACCAGAGAGGTTGAGAGGTCAGGGTTAGGTGAAAGGCAAAAAGAAAACGTTGGCCTCCAATTAGTTACAAACCTATATCAACGCCGGGTTCGCCGTAGGGTAGAAGACGAGAGCTCCCAACTCTCGCATGAACAAACCTCCACTAGCCATTCGGAAGTCTCTCTACAGACTGATGTCTCATTTTCGCACGGGCAAAAACCACGTACTCCATTCCATTCTCCTTCAGAGTCTGTGAATGTTGAAGCAAAAGAGACACCTGCCCCTCTCTTGAATTTCGTTTCTGCACGTGTGTACTAGTACCCTTAGGACACCAATTGTGATACCATTTGCACATCTAAGTGATGCTGCCGGAACAAACATAGAGAGATCGGCTCTTGTGCCCTCTCGAAGATTGTTTGGAAATCCTTCCATTGCTAACATTACGCCAGCTTTGAACAAAGGTGCCCTAGTTGTGCGACAGTCTGAATTCTTACGAGCTCAATCTGTTGCATCAGCTCTTCGTGCTATGGGCTTAACGGTTCGTCTAAGTGACTCCGGTGTTATTTACCTCTATTTTACAAAAGATTCTGGTTGCGAAGCCGAATCATCAACTGTTGCTCATACTCTTGAACCAACAGGAAATCCTGAGACAGTACTGATGTCTTCAGGTCACTCAGTAGAATCACTTGAGACTACTGATGTGCCAAATTCTGATATTCCTTTACCACCAGAGGCTCAAAGATTAATAACTCATTTTGTTGAAGGTATTGAAGAAGGACAAAGAAGTGAGCTACTTATCTCGAGAAACACTATCACTGGTAAACTTCCGAGTGGAGGGTGGAAATAAAGGGTGGAAGAGGGAAAAAAGTGTAAGGATGGTATGGAAGAGGAGTGCCGAAAGGTGGAAAGGGGGGAGGTGGGAACGGGGAGGGAAAGCGAAGGAGCTAGAAAAATGGGAGGGAAAACAGTTTCCTCCCCCCCCATCCCCCCCCCCCCCCCCCCCCCCCCCCCCCCACAAACACCCCCACATATCCAAACAACAACAACAACAACGACAATACCACCAACACCAAGACCACAATCATTTCCTGATCCAAATTCACCACATCATTCTTCCAGTTCTTCTTCTGATCTGATTCGTCTGAATACTTAAGTGATTGTTCACCAAACAGAATTGCTACCAGTGGTTTATCTACCGATACTCTTATTGTTGCACTTATGAATCGGTTGAGATCTGAAGAACCAAATCTGTCTTCACATAAAAGATCTATTTTTCACTCACTTCTTGCATATTTGTCAGCCAAAGGTACTCAACTTGAACAACAAGCTGAAATTGAAGCTCTTCAAAAGCGAGTTCAAGAGCTTGATCAACAATGTAGACTGGCTAATATCTTAAGGCGTCGGGATGATCAAGATCCTGATGATCAACCCGAGGGGGAGAATATTAGAGATATTAGAGAGGGTCATGAAACACAAGCTCAAGTTGATCAAGAAAGTGCTCAAGAAGTTGTTACAAAAACTCAAAATCAAGGAGGAACTCAAGATCAAGAAGATTCGGATGACTTACCTCCACTCATCAGAAATATTTCTCATTATTATTCTTCCACATCAAGTTCTGATGAGTCAAGTGATCCTGATCCATTTCAACCAGGAAATACTGTTTCTCGATCTCAGCATCCTACTCAAGAAGTAAATGGAGAAGATATCTTTGAAGAGATAGTCTATCATCTCAGAAACACAGAAAATCTTGAGACTCCCAATGAACTTGGACAAGGAGTTAGACATCCAAGGATCTCAAGAGATAAGATATGGCAGATCAATGAGGGTTACTTTGCTGAGAATTATGAACAGATCTTGGATTTGAGCACAAGACCTGAAGAAATTGTGTGCAGAGCAAGATACCTTGAAGAAAGAGCCTTTCAAATCTATTGCTCACCAAATGAAAGACTTAACATGACCTTGAACCGATTAAGAGCATTCTTTCTGTTCAGACATCAAGGTCAAAGAGATGCATACATGGAGCTGATGAATGCAGAAAGTTCTGTAAGAGCTGAATGGTGGTATCAGCAATTTCAGATTCCAATCACTAAAGTCCTTCAGTTGTTTACTCCTCTCAAGAATCACAATCTCAGACTTGTTCGATTCAGAGTTCGCCGAGCTGATGGCAATATCTATGTTGTTCAAGAAGAATCATTTCAACATATGATGATCTCAGATATCCTATTTCTCTATAATCAATATGCTTATCTGATAATCAAGACTCCAGATCAACTTCTAGCTTATGAAGTATTGAAAAGCCATATTCAAGCCTTGATTAGATTTTATGAATTCAATGACTTCCAGATTGGTTTAGAAAGAAGAACTAGCAGGATTAACCTTACAAGACCAAACCAAAGAGCCGAAGGTTATGAGCTAGATTCATTTCAGATTGGAGATCCAATTGAAGACTTGGATGGATTTGTCTTCATCAATCGACTCAAGAGAAAGATCTTCATTCGTGCTTCTGATTTTCCAAAATATTCAGATGGTACCTTGAAATATTGTCAATCAATTCTGAATGCAATCGATGAAGATTCTGACAATGAAGAAGATGAAAAATAAAGTCTCAAAGAGAAGATCATATAAGACGTATCAAAGATACTCTTGATATGCGACAGAGGATTAGAGATCTTATTGTCACAAGAACTCCAAGCCACAAGAAGGAATTATTCATACCAAGACAGGTTCATGGGTTCGTTGGAATCCTAGCCATGAACGTGGTCCTCATAACATTCCTCCTGTAAACTTCCAAGATAATATCAAATTGCCAGATGAACGTCCTGAAGGTGATAACTGGCACTTCATCCCTAAGAAGTTTTGGAATGAATCATGGAACAGTTACAAAAAGAGAGCCTTCTGGAGTTCAAAGATTGATAAGCCATCAACTTCATATGCTGCACAAAGATATATGAAAAGGAAGAACAAGCAAAGACGTGCAAACAAGAGAAGGAGACAACAAAGGAAATGATGATGGACAACCAAGCACTAAGGGGGAGAATGTTAGAAATATAAAATAGTGCTTAGTTGTATTTCTAAATATTGTATTTTGTGTATAATTGTAAGGTTGAGGGGGAGCTTATGTAATATACTTAGAGTATAAATACCCCTCAAGCCTTCAACCTTTGTAACTTTTTACACACTTTTGGCTAATCAATCAAACCTGATTTACACACACAAACCTTTCTCTCTCAAGAACACACACTAACACACACACTTTCCACCATTGTTGAATACTTTACTTCCGCACCATAACACGAATTAAAAACAAATTTCTACAATATCCTTTCTTTTTAGTACTATTATTAGTATCAGAACTCCCCGATTTGAGGGCGCCAAGTCAAACCGAGTCGGCTACTCTAAATACTCACCAACTTGGCACTTGGACCCCCCGAGTACTCCCCGCATAGACTCGAGTACGCACAACTTCCTAGTCGACCGGCCTAGGAGCTCCTTGCGACTTCTGCAACCTTGATTAGTATAAATATTGAATATTGATTAATATGAATGCTAAAAATTGGGTTTGCTGGTTATATATCTTTTACTATATCAATGCTTTATATTCTTGTGATTGATCCCACTTTGAGTTTGACGAGGGATTATTGGAGGCGAATCAATCTGATTCTGAGCCAGCCACCATCCTCGCAAACGCCCCTCCTCCTCCCCCAGAAATCCAAATTCAACCAACAAATCTTAATCCTTATGTTCCACCACCTAATCTCATCAACACCCAATTTTTCCACCAGGCACTAATCCTGCCTATGTTACCGCCCCAAATTTCAATCCATCACTTCAATTTCTTCACCCCTAAATTCACAAAATCCCACCGCCTATCAATTATGATGCCCCAATAGAGACGGACTTGGATTCTGAAACAAAATCTGAGAGTCCAACTGATTTACAACTGAACAATGTTCTTAAAGGGCTTGGTAATCTACCATTTGTTGCTCCTGCTTCTGCACAACCTCCACC
>CM067169.1:49891889-49945563 GCA_034093135.1 Erigeron breviscapus
ACTAAAAAGTAAAGAAGGGTAACAAACATACCATATAACACACTTTATCGCATATCTAGTAGTAATACATAGTTTAATATGACATTTGAACATATCAAACATCAACTTAAAAACCTACTCCCTCCGTTCTATTTTAATTGTCCTATTTTGATTAATCAAGTCTTTTTTTTTCGACTTTGACTGTAAATATCTTTGTATGGGTTATATATTAGTTGATAAAGGTTATATCAATAGAAAATATATTTAAAACTTAATCAATTCATATATGTCATATCAAGTGTTATATAACACAAATAAAAATATTTACGGTCATGATTAAAAAAAAAAGATTAAAAAATCCAAAATAAAACACTTAATATGAGACGAATGGAGTAATAAACATACATAAAAAGTAATGCATATATGAATAGTATCAACCACACACACATCCATGAAAGAAGAAACTAACAATCAAAAAATTTGTACACATTATTATCATAACTATCGCCAGGAAGTTGAAAAGTAATATAACAAAATTACCGTTTTTATTAATATATCCTTGTAATCAAACACAAAATATTATATTTAAAAAACATTATAAAAATTAATATTATATTATTTATGTATATGAACTTGATAATCTTATTACATCTCTAATAATCTATACTCTTTATTAAAAATTATACACCCCAAAAAAATAGAAAATGTTACACAAAAGTTACATGAGAAATTACCAAACTGTCCTTAATAAACACCCCACTATAGAAGGTTTTTTATAAATTACCAAATTTGCGCTTAATGAATTAATTTACACCCTAAACCTTATTTTAATAATTAACACTTTAAGCCATTATCTTTTAAAATATTCCACTATCACCTTTACATCAACCTACACCACCGCCACCATCACCAATAATACCGTCACCGACACCACTAGACCGTCGTTCCCGCCACCGTCGCCGCATTGTGCGGGTACCATGCTCGTTACTAGCTTATTAAAACGTTATATATTTAAAATATTTAAAAGATATTTATATCAATTTTAACTTAGCATATTAATTAAATTTATTAGATTTTTCCTGTTTACATAAGATATATTTAACTATATTAAATTAAATGTTTTAAATAATTTGATGCATTATACGAATAATATTTTCTGTTTATATACTTATTGAAATTGTAAGTTACCATATAACTTTGGATTATTAAATTTTGAATTTTGCTAAATGTAAAATTGTCGACATAATGTATTATAAAATTGATTGATGTTAAAAGTCGAATATATTATTGAAAACACAATGTATGATTTAATGTTGAATTTAGCTAATAATAGTATTTAGAATTATGCTTAAAAAACCTTACATAAAAGCCCACTATAATTTAATGACAAATTATACAACTTTTAAGTATTACTAGCATTTTACCCGCTTAATGCGGCGGCGGTGGTGTGGCGACCGTGTGGTGGTAGCGGCGGTGGTTGGTAGTGGTGGTGGCGTGACGGGTGGTGGCGGTGTAGTTATGTTGTAAATTATTTCATTAAGGGTAATATAAGTATTTTAAGTGGAGATGTTTAAATTAATAAATAAAAAAAGAGAATTAATTAATTTATTAAGGGTAAAAAGGTCATTTCGCATAGGGATATTTTTATGAGAGAGATTGTTGAAAAGTGTTAGGAGAGAGAGTGTAATAATTTTTATAAAATAGTAGAGATGTGATGAACCGTCAATAGTTTTTACTTTCGGGTCTCTTTTTGATACTTGGATGAAAAGTTAAAAACCTTCAAAATTTCAACAAATCTTTGATTACATTATGGTTTCTGCTCATGTAACTACAATCTCACTTCCTGTCTGCCAAAAGCCCAAAACTGTTATGTACATGGTTTTCCCGCAAGAATACCGTCCCACCACTTTTTTTTTTTGTGAAAAACTATTTTATTAACACTTCCAAGAATGAACACATACACCAAGAAAATACATTACATATGACTGTAAATGAAAAATTACATGAAGGAAAAGTTTTCCCGTCCCACCACTTGAAAAACAAATCCCATATCTCACTTGTTATCCCGCACTTTCAAAGTGTATGTAATATGTTCCACCATTTCCACTAATTCATTACAAAGTGGACGTAGCAATGAGTGCGGATATCCGTATTAATAGTCTACATGAACGTCAGGGCCGGCTCAGAGGGGGTGCAAGAGGTGCTACTGAGCCGGGCCCACTCTTTTTAAGGGCCCACCGGAAAAAGTTGCAGGGAAAATGCTTGCCGGAGCTTTAATGGTGATTGAAAAGTGACAGTATCAAATGAAGAAGAAGACGGCTAGATGTATTCTTTTAACTTCATGACTTTTTGTATAAACAACCTCTATATTTATGCATCTTTACACTTTGGCCACTAACTATATAATTTAACAAATCCTATATATATATTACGTAGTTTAATATCCATTTTCTAAGCAAACTAACAAATTCTTTTTCAAATTTCAATATCATGAAACTGTTTTAAACTTATTTATATTGTATATATATATATATATATATATATATATATATATATATATATATATATATATATATATATATATATATATATATATATATATATATATATATATATATATATATATATATATATATATATATATATATATATATATATATATATATATATATATATATATATATATATATATATATATATATATATATATATATATATATATATATATATATATATATATATATATATATATATATATATATATATATATATATATATATATATATATATATATATATATATATATATATATATATATATATATATATATATATATATATATATATATATATATATATATATATATATATATATATATATATATATATATATATATATATATATATATATATATATATATATATATATATATATATATATATATATA
Organism: Erigeron breviscapus; assembly: GCA_034093135.1. Classification (NCBI taxonomy): domain Eukaryota; kingdom Viridiplantae; phylum Streptophyta; class Magnoliopsida; order Asterales; family Asteraceae; genus Erigeron; species Erigeron breviscapus. Next base: position 49,894,816 of record CM067169.1, read on the forward strand.
TATATATATATATATATATATATATATATATATATATATATATATATATATATATATATATATATATATATATATATATATATATATATATATATATATATATATATATATATATATATATATATATATATATATATATATATATATATATATATATATATATATATATATATATATATATATATATATATATATATATATATATATATATATATATATATATATATATATATATATATATATATATATATATATATATATATATATATATATATATATATATATATATATATATATATATATATATATATATATATATATATATATATATATATATATATATATATATATATATATATATATATATATATATATATATATATATATATATATATATATATATATATATATATATATATATATATATATATATATATATATATATATATATATATATATATATATATATATATATATATATATATATATATATATATATATATATATATATATATATATATATATATATATATATATATATATATATATATATATATATATATATATATATATATATATATATATATATATATATATATATATATATATATATATATATATATATATATATATATATATATATATATATATATATATATATATATATATATATATATATATATATATATATATATATATATATATATATATATATATATATATATATATATATATATATATATATATATATATATATATATATATATATATATATATATATATATATATATATATATATATATATATATATATATATATATATATATATATATATATATATATATATATATATATATATATATATATATATATATATATATATATATATATATATATATATATATATATATATATATATATATATATATATATATATATATATATATATATATATATATATATATATATATATATATATATATATATATATATATATATATATATATATATATATATATATATATATATATATATATATATATATATATATATATATATATATATATATAAGTCGATCTAACATAAGCCCAATAAGATTTCACTATGAAAACATCATATAGTAGCCCACAATATACGGAGTAGCTCTTTTTCCAGTGCAAAATATAAAGTTGACACCTAATAATCCTCCTCTTAAACCCAAATTCCACGATTCGGTCTCCGACTCTCCTCTTCAACTATGGTTCCTGAATCCACCTTTTCATACCACCAACATTTTTCAGAACATATGCCTTTTACCACCTTCTTCTCGGTACAAGGCATATCAGGATCTACATCACCAATTATTAATATTGTTTACGACCCAACTTATCAAGCCTAATATAAGTCCAATAAAGTTCCATTTTAAAACCATGTGATGTTAGAGGGAATAGTACACAAACATATATACAACTGTTCAACAAAATATATTAATACAACTTCAACAAAATATATTAATACAACTGTACAAAGGAACTAGTAAGGATGCATTAGCTACATACGCACCATCGCTGTACAAAAACTGTTTAACTTATCCTTTGATCATTTGCTCATGTGTCACGCTCCTCAGATTGATGCATTTGAAAGTTGCAAAACAAGAATTTTTTTTCTTTTTTATTTTGTATCCAATTAGGGTAACACCAAAAATTAATGTTAAAAAAAGTATTATAAGAAAAGAAAAACGAGCAACTCTAATAATGCGGCTGTAGTCTTTTTGTTATTGCATCAAATATATACTGGTTATTTAATTATATTGTGCCATTGAGCCAAGCTCTGTGATCTCAAGTATACCTGCCTATTAATGTTCCAAAGTTGCAAATATTGTTGTTTCTGTAATAGATTTTTATCTACTCGGTATATTATTGAATACGATCTACCAAAGAGAAGTACTCATTAGGAAATATATCTGCTAGCTGTAAATTTTGGGATAGAGATTCTCTAAAGTTCATTGAACTTTATAGGTAAAGTTAAAGAGATATCAACCATTGGATTAAAATTAAAGGTTAAAATTCAAACTTGATCTTTGAATTTTAACCTTTGATTTCAATCCAATGGTCAAAAATTGTCTAACTTTACTTATAAAGCTCATTGAACTTTAGAGGATCCCTATCCTAAATTTTGGTGCTATTCTAAACCATATAAATTTTGGTGCTATTCTAAACCATATAAATTTTGTTTCTACTATTTTTAGTTTCTCTGGCTACAACAATTCAACACTGAAGTAAAGTACATACTGATTTTGTTTTACCTGATGCTCCCAAATTTCAGTCCATAGTATGGATAGTAGAAGTATGCTTTTGTAGATGAACCAAGGAGTAGTAAGCTCCAGTCGGCCCTTTTGCTAGCAACGACCGATGGTTACCTTTCTCGACCACCTTCCCTTTTTCCAAAACTGCGATAGAATCACAATTTTGTATTGTACTTAATCGGTGTGCCACCACCACGCTGGTCCGCCCTACCATTATTCTCTCGAGAGCTTCCTGCACTATATTCTCAGACTGGCTATCAAGTGCACTAGTTGCTTCGTCAAGTAACAAAATCTTTGGATTTCTCAGTATAGCACGGGATATGGCAATGCGTTGTTTTTGTCCTCCGGAAAGTTGTACTCCTCGATCACCACACCAAGTATCATACCCGTCTCTTAAACCTGCTATAAAATCATGAGCATTGGCTGCTTTGGCGGCCTCAATAATCTCTGATTCACTAACTTCTTCCGAAGCACCATAAATGATGTTTTCACGTATAGTACCGCAGAATAATGAGGGCTCTTGGCTCACGAGTGCGATGTATTTCCTTAGAGTTCTTAAGTGGTAAGACCTTACATCCCTTCCATCAACTTCAACGACGCCCTTCATCGGGTCATAAAAACGCTCGATTAACCCAATTATGGTTGACTTCCCGGACCCACTTTGTCCGACCAATGCAGTTGATTTCCCCGCTTCAATATTGATGGAGAATCCTTTAAAGATCCAGATGTCAGGCCGGGCAAACACAGACTGGACGGCATTAGGGTCCTCGGGATTTATCAAGGTGTAACGGTCCAATACCGCAAACACAGACTGGACGGCATCGGACCCTTTGGCTAGATCATTTGTTGTGGTTCCAGCCTCTGCAATTACCCTGCCAGTGCTTGCCAAGATTAAAAATGTCTGGAAAAATGCTTTTGCCACAAGATGACCACCGATGATCAATTTACCACCATACCAAAAGGCTAGAGCCCAAGTAAAAGACGTAAGGCTTTGAGAAAAACCAAGCCCAAATCCTGCATACCAAGATTGCCGGATGCTTTCACGCATTGGCTCTTTTTGGGTCTCTTTGAGCATTTTTAGGATCCGTATTTGGGACGAAAAAGCAGTGACAATACATAGGTTTGAGACAGCTTCTGCGGCGAGCTTGCTGCTTTCATTTTGTAACTTCTTTGCTTTTTGTGACATGTTTTTGTAAGAATATGAAATCACCTGGGTTTTCCCTTCTCATTGATGTGTATATATAATATTACAAATTACATTCTACTACCTCGGACTATTAGATACTTTACAATAATAATGAAACCCTAATAAAAAAGTTTATGAAAGCTATTTTTGGAATGGTGATTAATTCTGATCTTGATTGTTGACCTTGACTGTTGACCTTGACCGTTGACCTTGAATAGTTGACCAGAATCCTTTCTTCTTTCTAACATAATAAAACCCTACGGGCTAATAAAACCCAACGGGCTAATATACCCCCGCAGTCTAAGGTGGAGGATTGCGAAGACTAAGACTGGAACGAAAATCAAGAAATAACACTCGAGGAAGTCCTTTAGTAAAGATGTCCGAGAAGTTATGCAGGGAAGGAACATGAAGAACACGAATATGACCACGCTGAACTTTCTCACGAACAAAATGGATATCAATCTCAATATGTTTAGTGCGCTGATGCTGAACCGGATTACCGGTAAGATATATAGCACTAACATTATCCGTATACACTAAGGAGGCGCGTCGAAGAGGACAGCCAAGCTCCAACAATAGATTACGAAGCCAACATAACTCAGAAACAACATTAGCAACACCCCGATATTCGGCCTCAGCACTAGACCGAGAAACAACCGACTGACGTTTGGAGGACCAAGAAAGAAGATTATCCCCTAGGAAAACACAATACCCGGATGTTGAGCGTCTAGTGTCGGGACAGCCAGCCCAATCAGCATCAGTGTAAGCAACAAGCGAAGACAAAGAAGAAGGTCTCATCCATATACCCATGTCAATAGTGCCTTTGACGTAGCGCAAGATGCGTTTTAAAGCAAGAAAGTGATTAGTATACGGAGCATGCATATGCATACATACCTGCTGAACAGCATAAGAGATATCTGGTGGGGTAAACGTTAGATACTGAAGAGCACCTGCCAAACTACGATACAAAGTCGGATCATCAAAAGGAACACCAGCTTGAGCACCGAGTTTACCCGAAGTGTCGACTGGGGTAGAGACCGGATTACAATCTTGCATCATGGCCCGTTGAAGAATGTCACGAGCATAACGGCTTTGAGACAAGAATAAACCATCAGAAGAGCGAGTGACAGAAACGCCCAAAAAATAACTGAGAGGACCCAAATCCTTCATAGCAAACTCAGATGATAAATGAGACATAAAATTCTGCTTTAGCTTACCGGACGAAGTAACCATAATGATGTCATCTACATACAATAAAATGTAAGCCATATCCATACCACGGTTGTAGATAAACAACGAGTGATCACTAGAACTATGATGAAAACCCAGCTGCGTGACATAATCGGTAAAGCGTTGGTACCAAGCCCGCGGTGCCTGTTTCAGGCCATACAGTGATTTACGCAGCCGACAAACATGATCTGGAAAACGAGCATCCCGAAAACCGGGAGGTTGATGCATGAAAACGGTTTCAGATAAGTTCCCATGGAGAAAAGCGTTCTTGACATGAAGTTGTGTAATATCCCAGTTACGAGTAAGAGCTAGAGAGAGAACTGTCCGGATAGTGGCTGGTTTTACAACCGGACTAAAAGTGTCAGAACAATCAATCCCCACTTGCTGAGTTCGACCATCGCCCACCAAACGAGCTTTGTACCGCTCAAGAGTACCATCTGACTTTAATTTGTGCTTATAAATCCACATGCAACGTATAACATTCATAGCAGGAGTACGAGGAACCAACTCCCACGTCTCATTATCAATGAGAGCCTTAAACTCATCAGTCATGGCATGGTGCCAAATAGAACTGGAAAGGGCCTCGGTGAGATTTTTAGGTAATGGAGCAATAGTGGTGGAGGTATGGAGGTTAAGTGGTTGTTTTGGTTTAGAATGACCAGTTTTGCTACGCGTCTGCATAGGATGAATGGTAGGAGGTGGGGGAGGGGGTGATGGAGGAGAATTAGAAGGACCGGAGGTGGTCGGGACAGAGGTGGTGGTAGTAGGTTGGGTAGGACGGATTCGGGTACGGGTGTAGGTGTGGCCGAAGCGTGAAGGAGTTGCCTGGGTCTGGGACTGATCTAAATGCCAAAGGTTCATATATGATATATTAACCATTTAGTGGACAAATATCTAGAAAATGTCTGAATATGGATCTCTCTTTGTTTTTTTTTTTGTTTTTTTTTTATTTTCTAATGCTACACTACATTTTATTTTCTAATGCTACACTACATGAATCTCAATCTAAAGTTGTTAGTACATCTCTAATAATGATTAATGAAAGAATTATTTTGAAAAGAAAAAGTAAAGGCCGATAGACTTATTTAATTAATAGAATGAGAAATCTCAATTATTTGGGAAATTTTTTTCTTTTTTCAGTCTTAAAAAGAAGCTATAGAAAATATTCTATCATAAAACTTTTTATCATTAGAATAAATGAACAATAGCTTTTTAAGGCACAGGGTATCCCCACCAGGAACAGGGCAACCCCACCAGGGTATTAGCGGCGACGTCGCCGCTAATGGTGGGGCCCGACAATCTTTGGAACCATGACTGACCACGCCGTTCCCGAGGTGCCACGTGCACGTATTAGCGGCGACGTCGCCGCTAATACGAGCCACGTGGCACCTCGGGAACAGGCGTGGAACCATGACTGACGCCGTCCCAAGTTGCCACGTCGCAAGTATTAGCGGCGACGTCGCCGCTAATACTGACGTGGACCACGTGGCACCTCGGCGAATTTTGGAGGTTTACGACGATCATATAATTGGTATTATAATTCTCTATATTTCGTTTTCAAACTGCAGGCTACCCTTCTTTCGCACTTTCGTTTTCAAACTGGATATATTTTTCTTTCGCACTATCGTTTTCAAAGCTGCTCGTACAGGTATATTTCGGACGATACATGTATAAATATATTATGAATATAGATATATATATAGTATGTATATCATAAATAGTTAATGAACTAGATGTTTACTTGTTTACTTGAATTGTTTAAGATGGATAGTTTTGAGGATATTTGGGCAGACCCAGAAAACGTACGTATTGAAGTGCCCGATGATGAGTTTGAGTCACCTGATGCAGACGGTCAATTTGACTGCGAACCTGGAGACTTAGAAACCGAGGAGGTGTTCGCTTCCGTCGAAGAATTGATGGAGTGGGCAAAAAGAACAGCACTGGAGTTTGGTTATGTTCTAGTCACACGACGGTCGAACAAAAACTCGTTAAAGGTGGTCAATAAGGTGACACTAATATGTCACCACGGTGGACCACGCGATAAAAGGTTAACTGGGCCACCCAAACGGTCCAACAAGATAGGGTGTCCCTTTACTTTGGAAGGCCGCCCCGGGTATGATGGTGGTTGGAGGGTAACTGTCAAGGACTGGAAACACAATCATGATCCAGCTACCGATCTGCAGGGGAATGCATACGCGAGACGGATGACGGAAGAAGAAAAGAAATATGTGGGAAACCTATCGGATCGCGGTATGTTCCCACGCCAGATCCTGGTTAACCTGAAAAATGAATTTTCAGGAAACCTGACTCGAAGAGGAGACATTACCAACTTTCTGAAATCGAGACGGAGGGCGGGCCAAGCAGGACATACTCCAATGCAGGTACAAACATCATATTAGTGATTACGTACTCCGTTGTTGGAAGTGACTTATTTACTATATCTTGTTCACCTGTCGCAGGTTATGTTCTCACTGCTGCAAGAGAAAAACTACTTTTACCAGTTTACTACAAATAGTAAAAATGGACGGTTGGAGAACCTCTTTTTCATGCATCCAACATCAATGACCCTATGGCGCGCATTTCCCTGGGTTATTGAAATAGACTCCACGTACAAAACCAACGTGTACAACATGCCGCTTGTTGAGATTGTCGGCGTCACTTCAACGGGCCGGACCTTCAGTTTAGCATATGCTTTTATCGTAAACGAGCAGGAGGCGAATTATAAATGGGTGTTACAATGTCTGAAGTCCACCCTTGTTGAAGGCTTAACTGTTCGTGTGGTTTTAACTGACAGGGAGCTGGCCCTGATGAGAGCATTGAAGGTTGTTATGCCGCAAGCGAAACACCTGTTGTGTAGGTACCACATATGGCAAAACATAACCAAACACTGCGAACCGGCATTGCGGGTGAAGAAAGATGTTAACATTGAAAGGCTTAACGTGTGGTGGAAAAGAGTCTATGAATCTCGGACTCTTGACGAGTTTAAATCATACGAGAAGGAGTTAAAGAAAAAATTGGGAGCTTATCCAGGTGTCTACAAGTACCTCAACGATAATTGGTTGTCCCCGTACCGAGAGCAGTTTGTGTCATGTTGGGTGGATGAACATCTCAACTATCAGAACCACACCACAAACAGAGTCGAGGCCGAGCACCACCATCTGAAGGAAGAGCTGAAGGGGAAATGTACATTTACTAGAATCCTGCAATGTGTTGATTCTGTCATTATCGGTCAAGATACTGAAATAAGGGGCCAACTAGGGTATAGCAAGGGAACCCGGTTGGGTAAACATAACTACAACTGTATGAAGGCCCTGCTGGGAACGGTTTCACATAAAGCTTTGGACATCATGGTTGATGAAATCGTTCGCTTAGACAAACAATTGAAAAAACATGTGAAAAAGTGCGGGTGCAAGGTTCGGTATAGTTGTGGGCTACCATGTGCCTGCAAGATTGCCGAGTACATGCACCGTGGTTAGTATGTTTTAATACAATTTTTTTTAATCATACCAACATAATGTCGTATACTTATTGATATAAAAAAATGCAGAGACTCGTATTCAGCCGAATGTGATAGACCCGTTTTGGAGAAAAGCTTGACTTAACACCATCGACATGTATAAAAGACGAAGACGATGTAGAAGCTGTCCATGAAGTCGTAGGTGATCTTACGACTTTCTTGGTGGAGCAACCCAAGGCCCAACGGAAACATTGGTTGTCGAAGATAAAGGATATGTTTAAGCCGGGTAACTCACAAGTGAAAGATCCCATTGTTCAGAAGAGCACACGCGGAAGACCGGTCGGGTCGAAACAAAAGCCGCCAAAGGTAGACCAAACACATCATAAGCTTAATTAGTGATTTAAGAAAAATTATAAAACTAAGTGATTTTAAGTAATTGTTTTATATTAATGGTCTAGGTGCCCGATCTTAACAAAAAGCCACCTGGGCTTCGGAAATCCAAGTCCAGTCGCCCGAGGACTGAAGAGGTGCCCGATCTGAATAGCCCGCCAGACAAAGTGAGTACGCGCCCACCAAATCACGGTTTGATGACCCGCAGGGTGCGCGACACAGTATGTACGAGCCGTCCCAATCATGTCGTCTCCCCGAGACACGAAACTTATTCGGGGAGCCGTCCCAATCCGAGTGGGTCAAGGAGAATCCAGACTTATTCGGAAACCTCTTCCCATATCCAGGTCTTGAGAATATATATACATTTGGGGACCCGTCCCAATCCTATGGGTTCGACGGGGTCCAAAATGTATATGGCTGGGGGGAACCGTCCCAATCATATGGGGTCCAATCTGAGCAGCCATATGCCAGCTTTGTTGATGACTTGTTCCGGGCACCATCGCATAGAAAGGAGTCAGAGGCAAAGTCAGAGCCAGAGTCAGAGGCAAAGTCAGACACCAGTTGGGTTGGGTATATTGCGGAACCGATGAACGCCAGACTGTCCCGAAACATCGCATGGGTACTAGATGAGCTGCCAACGTACATTCGACCTTACGTTGTCGGCGCACAGAATGTCAAAGGAGATGGTAGTTGTGGATTTCGAGCTACCGCTGTTGCTTTGGGGCTAGATGAGGATTACGGTTCGGAGTGGGTTCGTACGCAGATGCTCGAGGAGTTTGAATCTGACCTCGAAGGGTACATGCGAATGTATGGGCCCGAGGGCAAACGCATATTAGAGGCGTTGCAAACCTCTTATTATAAAAAATGGCGTCCCAAAGACCATTGGATGAGTAAAGTGTTTTTCCATATCCTCCTGGCCAATAAGCTAGGTATAATAATCAACTGCATCAGCTTACGTGACGCCCGAACAGTATTCCCGATGCATCATGGCTTGGATCAATTAATGTTGGCTCAACCGATAACTATTGCTCTCGTAAATGAGGAGAGCCATTTTGTTGCAGTGGAATTAACAGGTGAGTACCCAATGGCTTACAAAAATCCAGAATGGTCATACTACGCAACCCCGCCTGCACGTGCGGTGGTATCAATGTACGCACATCGAGAACAAGCGTTTCAAGAATGGATGTATGCAAACTGCCCAAGAATACCACCTGGGCCTCCTATTGTTATAAATGATTAAATTCATTACATGTTGTATTTTGGTTTTTTTTTTATGTTTTTATTAATAAATATTTGTTTTCCAATAATATATATTTTATCATTATTTATTATCTTATTTAATCGATATAAACTTTAATTAAAATAATACATATTCAAAATAAAGACATAATGTAAATAATACATAGAAAACTTCAAAATAAAGAGGTTCATAAAAATTAAAATAAAAAATACAAACTAATCACTATCACTATCACTATCACTACCCAAGCGATGTGTGGGTAATGAGGCGGAACTAGACCCGGCCATGTCCCAAGGGCTCGCAGGGTTGAAGAATTGATCCACGTTAAAGAGCGGCGACTGTGCTGGGGCCTCCAAAGGAGGGTCAACTATATGCGGGAGCTCGACATTCAGTCCTCGTGTTCCTCTAACCAAACGCCCAACCCCGCGGGTATGTCCCGACCGGAGCCCCAAAGCGTCCAAAAATGTCTGAGTCGGCGGGGTGTTGGGCTGTTGGGAAAGTGCCTGGTGGGATTCAACAAGCCGGTCATGTACCACATTAAATCATAAACAAATAAATAAGTTAGTTATAATTAATATAAATTTACAAAAAATACAAATTTAAGTGTTGTGCGAGAACTTACATAAATGGGAGGAGCTCTTGCCTGCACCGTCCCATCATGTAATGTGTGGGCCCGCAAAAAGAACTCAGGCGGGGGCTCACGTTGCCCCTGATTACTACGCTGTATATACATTAATCAAAGTTATATATATGTATGTGTATCTCTCTCTCTCTATCTCTCTCTCTCTCTCTCTCTCTTCTCTCTCTCTCTATATATATATATATGTATGTGTATCTCTCTCTCTATATATATATACATATGTGGATATAAAACGTAAAAATAATAACTTACATCGTATTCATATTCACGCTGAGCGTATGACTGGCGACCGTGAGTACTGACAAGATTATCTTGTCCATGCCTGTTATTCGCGTTTCTTTGGGCAACAAGCATCCGGTGCTCCCTGGTCCAGTAATGCAGTAGATCCCTCCAGACATCTTGAGGCATTCCATGCGGCGGAACACCTTCGAATTCGCCGAGTCTATCTAACCCACCCCTGTCGCTAAACCATTTCCCCTTGAATTTTGCTTTTTTATCCCTGTAGTTCTTGAGGGCATCTTGACGAATCATGTTTTCAATGGCGACCCGTAAGGGGTGACCGTCTTCGTTATTTAGATACGGGTCCAAGTAGAACCGTCTCTGCAATTTTGTAGTAATAGTCAGCATCTACCCTAATTTTGTAATGACGTATTTAAATTGTAAAATAAAATGTTTTAAACCTGGAGCCAGGGAATAAGTCCATCCCTGATGTGTGGGGGCACCTGATCCCACGAGTCGTAAGTATGCGGGACGGTAGCGACATATGTCCCCAAATAGCTCTTGTACCATTTGGAGGTGTCACCGATAGTCTGCCACCTGCTTTCAGCGGTATCAAGTCTAAGAGTTATACGTCGTCCAGACTTCTGAAACTCCCGCTCCAGTTCCTTGTTAGCAGCGGCAGCTCTCCCTGAGCTATTCCCTGCAAAGCAAAATTAAAGAATAAATATATATACATAAATATATATATATATATTTTATATATATATATATATATTTTACATACATCTATATATACTTACCCCGCTACGCTTGCAGCCCCATTGGGGATTCCACCCCCAATTTGGAGGGTCATTGCCACCATCTCCGCCATGAACAGCAGCCATTTTAACCTACATAAGTTATATACAAGTTATAAATCAATAAAACAATTATCAAGGTTAAAAAAGGCGCAAATGAAATATATGCATATTTTTGACACAAATCTTTTTTCCAACTTATTATACCTAAAATGAGCACATTTTTCTAACAATAATACTTGCAATCATATTAACCTAATAACAACTAGATTAACAATTAGAATCATACTAACAAGTGTTTTCTAACATAATACTAACAATCATATTAACAATAAACATAAAATTTCTAACAATCATATAATTTCTAACTATCATAACATAACATTTTTAACACTAATTACAATCATAATAACTTTTCACATAATATATTAACAATCATATTATCAATAATGATAAACTACCAATAATTCTTAAAAATCATATAATTTCTAACAATCATATCATTTTTAACTATAATATCATAACCTTTCTACCACTAATTTCTAACAATCATATTAACAAAATGGTTTTTCTAACATAATATTAACAATCATATTAAGAATAATCATAAACTACCAATAATTTCATAACAATCATATCCTACAAATTTCTTTAAATCAAACTAACAAACGTAAAATTTCTAAATATAATACTATAACATTTTTATAACTAATAATAACATATATTAAAAATAATAACAACAATACAAAAATAAATGAGTCTTAGTAAACATACAAAGAAAACGTCGGAAAAGTGGGTCGCCGGAAATGTCGCCGCTAATGCTAGTCGCCGCTAATACTTCGTCTGAAAATTGGTCCGGCCGGATTTTCGCCTGAAAAGTCGCCGGAAAATGAACCGGGCCGGATTTTCGTCACCAGCAAAAGGGTGGGTGGCCGGATTGTTGATATAGAGGGTGAGGGGATTGAGGGCCGGAATATGGACTCACAATGGTGGATGGCCGGAATTTTTTTTTTTTTTAAGGGAGGTGCGTTTTTTTTTGTGGGGAAGAAGATGGGTCGTCTGGCTTGCAGGCGCGTTTAAAAGGAAATTATGGTACACTATTAGCGGCGACGTCGCCGCTAATAGTGTGGGGTCCATGGGCTAAAAACAGGCTTTGTAGTCTTCAATGTGTCAGTTGGGCCCCGCACTATTAGCGGCGACGTCGCCGCTAATAGTGCTGGTGGGGCTACCCTTTTTGCCCCGGTGGTGTTACGCGCCCCGTTAAATTTACATAAGTTAAAGTTTTATTTATGAATGCATGCTTTTGTTTTTGGGAAAATTTCATTACATACCCCTGTGGTTTGTCATATTATCAAGTTTCACCCCTCTTGTTTTTTCTTATCATTAGATACCCATATGGTGAATTTTTGTGTCATTACATACCCCTGCCTTAAACGTCCGTTTGTACCCAGCCGTCAACCCCCTCACGTGTGTTCCACGTGAGGGTATTTATGTCCACACACATCATATATAGAGAAAATTTCATTACATACCCCTGTGGTATACCATATTATCAAGTTTCACCCCTCTTGTTTTTTTTTATCATTACATACCCATATGGTGACTTTTTGGCGAAGAAATCCTAGCTCTTACTCTTGAAACAACTGATCATTCTAATTGTTTGCGTATAATTCGAATGTGAGAAACACCTTATTTTTCTAATCCATTGTTGCCCCAAAAACTTGAGGTTATCTTTATTATTATTATTATATGTATACTATGTTGGGTTATTGTTTACCAAATAAACACATATAGGAAGAAATTATTAATATAAATATACTGAAATATACATACAAATATTATTAGTCGATCTGTGCATCACGCGTATATAATAATATAACTAAGAGATGATATGAAAAATCTGTGACATATTTATTTAGATACAAAATAAGATTTTTGCTTAGTTGTAACTTTTTTAAATATTTGGTATTTTTTTCATGCCATGTAGATTAGTCATTAAATTTTGATCTCACAAATATATTTAATAGTATAAAGACTATGTTAAAGACATATTTCAGAAATCAATTTTCATATGTATTTTGATTTTTGAGATTTCGCATGGCTTAGCAATTGTGAACAAATACTTTGATTTTTGAGACTTTATATGGCATAGCAATGGTGAGCAAACACCAAAGTACGAGATACTAATCCATAACTGGGGATTTAACTCTAAGTTTTATTAATTACTTGATAATAGAATTTGTGAATAAACTTTGTTAAACTATTTTCACATAGTGATTGGCTTATAAGTTTTTTCCAATCAGATAATGATTAACTTTGATCACTTAGCTTATTATGGTATACATCGATTATTATGGACTAATATTAATTATGATTAACTTTGATCAATTATTCTTTTTTTTGGCTGGTACATCGATTATTATGGACTACCCTTTTGCTATGCAGATTCAAGAACACTGTTATACCGAAATTAAGTTTATGAAAAAATTACCTATCTTTAATTCATGGCTTTTTAATAATTTTGTTACTACTTGGATGATGTCATGTGTTATTGCCTTTATGTCATCAAATAAAATTGTACAAATTAAATACATGTTATTTTCATTAGAAAATTATATTCTTATCCTTCATGCCTTATAAAATATAATATATTTTTCTCTAACGGTACTAAATAAAATCCATTACTTATATATAAATACTTAAGGATGAGGATTAAGTAAGGTTTTTTCCTATGTGACATTTTGTGTTAAATAACATATATTATTTACTTATTATAATAGTACCAATAATTATATAGTTACTGTCCAACGGGTGGGTTTAATCTAGTTTAATATAAAGATAAAGATTCCTATCTTTAAACAATCACCAACAATTAAGAATGCAAATCTGCATATCAATAAACCCAATGCCGTCAATGAAGTCGATTTTTCATTATTCATCATTCCACCATAAGGGTATCTAATGATAAAAAAAAACAAGAGGGGTGAAACTTGATAATATGGCAAACCACAGGGGTATGTAATGAAATTTTCTCTATATATGATGTGTGTGGACATAAATACCCTCACGTGGAACACACGTGAGGGGGTTGACGGCTGGGTACAAACGGACGTTTGTACCAGGGGTATGTAATGACACAAAAATTCACCATATGGGTATCTAATGATAAGAAAAAACAAGAGGGGTGAAACTTGATAATATGGCAAACCACAGGGGTATGTAATGAAATTTTCCCTTTACTAAAATATATATGGTTGACATAGTGACACGTGGCTGTAAATCAATGTGCCTAGGAGCCTAGGACCTCCAATTTGGCTGTGTTCTTCAGTTGGGTTTGTCTAATTCGAAATGATTGTTAGCTGATTAACAGCTCGATGGGTTTTAACGACGACACTTCCGTTTTTGGCACCAAATATAATTCACAATATTAGGAAAATGGTCGCAAATGGATTATTTGACATAGAACATTTTTTTTTTCATTTGGTTATAATTATGTGTCGTTTGGAAAAAAAAAAACTTTCAAAATGTAACTTTTTTTTGTAGTAACTGTTGGTTAATGGCTGTTGAGCACTTGAATTTGGTATTGCACATGAGTAGATCCTTTTATCGAGCAATTTGAGCTCAAGGGCATTTAGTAGTTGTGTTGATGTGTTCTTATCGGATTTTGAAATGAGATTTATATTGTGGAGTCTACAATTCATGCAAATCAAAATGAGAATCTGCATAACGACATCGATCCTTTACACACAAAACAATTTTGTCTTCTTTGTTAGTTAGTTAATAATTAAGTATTCCCTTTTTTGTCATCTAATCTCTAGTAACCATAACGTAATGGCATCAAACATATTTCCAAAACAAATTCATAACTTTTATGTCAGGCTTTTACAAATCGAATATAAACTTTTATCTATTGTGAATAAGGTACTGTATATGAAAACCACGTTTTAATTAAAACATGTGTTCCAACATATTTTTTTCACATTAAAAAAACGTAAATAATCAATTTTCTATCAAACATTGTTTTAAATCTATTTTACGTAATAATCTACATAATTTATTCAAAACTCAAATTAATGAACATTATCTTAAAGTCTAAGGGCTATTTATGTAATTAAACCTAAGCCCCTACATTATTAAGTATATAAAAAAAAAATCTCTAGTAAATCTCGCTTGTGCAAAAAAGAAAGAAAAGCAATAGTAGAAAAAAAAGAGATAATGGGATCGATTCTATCAGCTTTAGTCGGAACCGGAGAACAACCACCGATGGACGGCGGCAGCGAAACAGAAGCATCACGCGTGATAGAATTCCATTCATCAAACAGATGGCAACTTCACTTTAATCAGTCAAAACAATCACCTAAATTAATGGTGGTTGATTTCTCAGCGTCATGGTGTGGTCCTTGTAAGATGTTAGAGCCTTTTATTCGCTCTCTTGCTTCTAAGTATCCAGAAATTGATTTTATTAAAATTGATGTTGATCAATTACAGGTATTTCCTTCATATATTTATTCTTCTTTTTATTATATTTCATTAATTTATTAAAATTTCAGCTGTTGTGTTGACTACATGTTATCTTTATGATTCCTGATTTGATTATTGAATAATTAGGATTTAGGGCAACAACCTTGATTTTGTTCCTATGAAATTCAATTCAAATCTGTACCATTAGTATTAATATTGATTAATATTAATGTTGACTATATAAATATCCTTTCTTTTTAGTACTATTATTAGTATCAGAACTCCCCGATTTGAGGGCGCCAAGTCAAACCGAGTCGGCTACTCTAAATACTCACCAACTTGGCACTTGGACCCCCCGAGTACTCCCCGCATAGACTCGAGTACGCACAACTTCCTAGTCGACCGGCCTAGGAGCTCCTTGCGACTTCTGCAACCTTGATTAGTATAAATATTGAATATTGATTAATATGAATGCTAAAAATTGGGTTTGCTGGTTATATATCTTTTATTCTTGTGATTGATCCCACCGCAACTGGCTGGGCGATTTAGAAACACTTGGTTTAGAATGTGATATTGTTGAAATTGTGAAGAATGGGGAGATTAGATGATTAAACTTAATTGGATGATTGTAGGATGTGGCACAAGAATTCGGGGTGCAGGCGATGCCGACAATTGTATTGTTGAAACAAGGAAAGGAGCTGGAAAGGGTTATTGGTGCAAAGAAAGATGAGTTGGAGAAAAAGATCATCAAGAATAGGGAAGCTCCTAAATTTGCTGCTTAATTTCTTTATAGTATTTGAAGTTATTTTGTGCATTTGGAATCAGAATTGTAATCAAATAAGGTGATCTTCTAATATGATATTATTGAATGTTTTTCTAACTACTTGATCATCCGTCATGTTGTTTATGCCGTCTTAAATTTTTATGATTTTTAAGATTTTTTGTTATTGTTGGATGGGTTCTTGTAAGCAATGGATAGAAAAGCTAAGATATAGGACGAGAAAGGGGGACGTGTGCATTAAATTTAGAGAGTAAGAAAATATACAGCTCAATTACACTACACATTGTCAGCTGATGTGGGCGTGAGATGGGTGTGTTCGACACCATTTTTACATGGTCCACATCACACCAAGGTGTGTGTGATCCCTGATCTGCTACGTATTCTCGTAGCACGTCCCAAGTTAGGTCAAGAAACTCGCAATGATGAATGCTGGCTGGCTTATAGAGCACATGCTAAGTAGAATACAATCCCAGTACACACGACATGAGGTGTCAATTTCCGTTCCATCGCATGATATTGCCACACCTGCTTTTGATGGCTTCACTATTGATTAGTACTTTGCAAGAGCAGCAGTGCAGCGGTTATAAAATTTTCATCTTGGGGTGGAAACACCTAATTTCCTGGAAAATACTTGAAGCCTCATCTTGGGTCATCATCAATGCAAAACATATCATATAAGAATATATTGCTGACAACAGTCGTTATCCATATCAGCCACCTCAATTAGATTATCTTTCAATTTTTTGTGTGTGAATAATTAGATCAGTATTAAGAATGTTTTTATAATCATAACTATGTTTAAAAACATTGAAAAGTGTTCACTAAAAAACTACACTTTCAATGCATTACCGGTTGCCCATTTGGCACCTTACCTAATGGATGCAGGATAAATTAATTCCCCAAAATGGCTGTAAAAAAGCCACTATCGAGGTGTTATCTCTAAATGGAGCAAGCATCACATAATTATTTCTCCACGAACATGTCTACAGTCTACATGTACATGACTTGCAGATGACACAGAAAAAAGAGGGAACTGTAATAAAGAAAGTAATGGAGGCAGTCTAAAAGCCTGCAAATACTTCCATTACATGCAAAAGAACTAACAATAACTTCATTCAATGAAAATTGCTGCAAGAGAACCCCACGCCGTAAAATAAACTTTGACCAGAAATCGTCATCGGAAAATATAAAGTGTTTAGATTAAGTATTAATTAGAAACAATGGTAACTCTCAACTTTTTGGAGCAGTAAAAAAACCTAAATACTTTTCCAGAAAACAGCTATGCTGACACAGAGGTAACTATGAACTGGCAAGACAATGCATCACTACCAGATATCCAAATCAGTAAATCCAAGCAACTTGCATGAGATGAAGGAATATAATAACAAGTATGTAATGCCAATTTCTATTTTTTACTTTGCTGTACCTATGATATGTTTAAGCACTAAAAACAAGAAAAGACTTAGCTACGAACATGCACCATCTATTTTAAGGCGTAAAGTTTATTTACACATATTGAATCCACTTATTGCCAAACATGGATAAGCGACCCATTTCTCCTAAGTTTCAATCAGCAGAAGAGTTGGCATTTTTGTCGAATTAACTTATGAATGGGTCGGTTTGGGTTTTGTGTTTGGTCAAAAGAGTAAAATGGAAACAATTACCTTAAACTAAAATCATTTTATTCAAATTTAGTTTGTTATATAAGTAGAATAACCATTGCAAAAGTATATTGACATGCTAATTATAATCTAATAACAAATTAAAACCTGGACAGTAAGTGTTTCAAGCCAACCAAAACCTGTTTTTACATGTACCCAAAAATTACCCATCTTGACCATCCCCAAAACTGCAAGTATTACACCGCCGAATCAACAATTGTAACTTACCCACAATTCTAAGAAACATTATGAATCCATTTAAGTTGCTAGATCCTGATTCCTGACCACCAAACTTGCTAGATCCATTAAGTTGTTCATTAAACAATGCATAGCTCTCAGCATACTGATTAAGCCAATCTGGTGCCTCCTTACATGCTTCTTTCATAAGCTTGAAAGTGCTTTAGCAATGCATGAATTCTTATCATTGAAAAAAGCCGTTGCTAATCCAGATTTACCAGCATGGCATGTCCTCCCAATTCTATGAACATAGCTATCAATGTCATGGAGGCCTCTTATGCCATGTTATCTACGGGTGCTAAACATGATGAGATTGCCTTTGAATTCTTAGGGAGCTCAACACGAGAGCCTTACATGGTGTCTAGGTAACTGAGTTCCAATTATGGTTTGACCCAACTGCCAATTTTTACAACTACACCATTCACTTGCATAGTTGCATCCTACTGAAGTTGTGTAAGTGAACATGGTCAAAGCACCAATAGCCTTCATGTTGAACCGTTGTTTACTTCAGTATACTTATAATCCATCTTGTTAAAACTTTGCAGATGGTACGCTGATAGTATTCCTATATAGGTCTTTAGGAACTATCAGAGTGAAGGTATCGGCTACCCTAAACAACAAGGAATGTAAGTCTACTCCGGTTTGTGGAATGCCAATAACTGAGCTGCAAGAGGTGGACCAGTCGAAATCGACTGGACTGCTGCACCTTTTGTGGCTAACTACCAGCAGTTCGGGGATATAAAGCTTGTTAGTTGAATGCTCCAGTTAGCATTAGCCAGTGTGTCATTCCCACCTCGGCCAACTGGCGGACATTTCCTAGTTACACACTTACAGGCAACTTAATGCGTCTACTCAACATGGTCAGCTCTATCGGTTTAGAGGCAACCATATGATCTACAACTACTGCACATATTTCAAACACTTTTAATGGACAAATACCAAACCAATGCTTTAAGCCACAATACTAACTCGCGAAACACTCAAAACATTTCAAGATTCAGCTATCAAATGACTAAGAAACACAAACAAACTTACGGGCATTTCATCAAATACGCAACGTGCAAAAATAAAACGATAAAACCAATCAAGATACAAACTTTATTTTAAACTGATACATAAAATCAAACAACACAAACATAAACACCAACAACAATAAGTAAAGTACCAAACAAAGTCAACCCAACATGTGTTTCTTCACCAAGAAACATCCCAAAGACAGCAGTGGCAGCAAATGTTGTCGCATTTGTAACCGGAACAGCAAGCGATATCGGAGTGTCGTTCAAAATGGCGAAAAAAGTAGTAGAAGCTGATAAGTTAATAATAAAAGGAACAGAGTATTGCCATACTAATATGAGATTGAGCCATTCAATTAGGGTTTTAAGAATTGGGTTTTTGTGGGTTTTTGATGGTGATGATTCTTGGTCAGAGATAAGAGCGCCTTGACGCATTAGGGCGTTTGTGGCGCCCCAAATTAGGCCCACTGCAACCATCTTTTCGATGTCTCCGATCACCATTTTGGGTTTGCTCTGTGTCAGTTGATGGTGGTCAACGGATCAAATGTATATAAGTATTGACAAAAAAGACCTGCTGCTCAATAAAAAGTAGAAATAAGAAGAGCTCGAAATAATAAGGGTTTTTTGGTTATTTCGAATGTATTGTGAAAAAAATTGATATTAGTATAATGGAATTTCATGATTAAGAACGCAAAAAGCAACGATCAATCACCTGTTTCAGAGGAGGAATTTGTGGGACGGAAGGGTTCTCGATTTTACCTCAAGTCTTGATTTTAATCTTTAGAGATGACAAAATTTGAGGCTTTTTCTCTTCATTAATATTTTAAATAGATATTTATAATATTGATCGATGTCGTTGGACCGATCAAAAATATAAACTAAATACCTATAACTAGTATGGGTAAGTCGAGTATCGTTTCCACAGGGAATCAAAGGAAAGTGTTAAACAAGTTACAAAGTTAATTAAACTAGACATAAATTAAAATCGATTGATTGATTGATTGAATTAACAACTTAAACAATAATAATAAAAGGGACCATTCTCATGCTTCAAATTATGTTTTCAAGAGTATAACCTAACTTATGTTCGTTGGAAATCACATAGACATGACTCGTTATAAGCTTGGATTGAATGAATGCTAAGAATTAATTAATTAGGTTGTGATGATTCACGATAACAAAAACCGGGGAATTGACACAACTAAATTATCCTTTCATTAACAAGATTACAAGTTCATAAGAGATTCTTTCAATAATCCATGATAAACAATAATTTGAAATCAAAAGATAGATGAAATTCATTCAAAGTTATAAACAAGTAATCATTCATTCAAACCAAACAACATTAGATGCAAAACACAATTAAGAATTAAACATCTAATCCAACTTAAACATAAGAAAGGTTGAATACAATTGTCTTACATAATTGTTCACATGAGAATGATCAAAAGAGAATTAGCCTAAAATCTTCATCATTGAATCTTCAATTTGGATTGTCATCTCCATGAATTTGTGATTTGATGATGAAATTGGGGTGTTGAGAGGGTTAGAAATTGCTCCAGGTGTGTGAAATATGAGTGGTAACTTCCCAAGTCGGTGTTTGAAAGATATAAACTGAAAATAAAACAAATCCAAAAATTCGGATTTTGCACAGCAACTGGCGTAAGGTACGCCCCATCTGGGCGTAACCTACGCCCTTTATTTCACCTGGCATAACCTACGCCCATAACTGGCGTAAGGTACGCCTCCACTCGTAGCTTCGCCAATCACTGGCGTAGCTTACGCCACTCCAGAAATGGAGTTTTCGAGTTTCAACTTCATTTGACCTTTTTGACTCGTTTCTTGGTTCAAATGGCTTCCAACTAGCAACCTGCGATCTGAAACACTAACAAACATAAAGGTACCCCTAATCGTCTATTAATCTTCACAAAACAAGCCAGTTTTACCCATTAAGATCATGCAATTTGGGCGTTTATCACATTCCCCAACTTAACTCTTTTTCGTCCCGAAAAAGACATTCATCATGTGACAAAGCTAATTTACAATCCTATAATACTTCCTATCACCAAAGAAACACCATATAAGAGTTATATCAATTATATATGCTTGTAAAACTCAACCCTCAAGCAATCTTCAAAGTACACTTGGGCGAAACTAAATAATGCAAACCAAATCACATAACACAATCAACTCATAAGACTTACAACTATCAAAAGATTTACGACTAGCAAATAGAAATATATAAATGTGCAATTAAACCTAATAAGCCTCAAGTTTGCCACAATACATGCATCACACTCTCACAATGTGCACTCCCCTCGGGTTCATATTTTTGAGTGAATTAGCAAAAGATGTGCTAATATGTATATATGAAGCTCTCAACCCATTATTGCACACTAAAAGTCATAGGCTAGTACACAAATCGAACCAAGACCTCATAACTCAAACTATCACTTCGGTATTCATACAAGATTGATGGAAATATGGAATGAAACACGGTAATGATTCTCTTTTGGTGATTTACTAGAATGATTTGGGAACATTTCACTTTGGTTCTTTTGATCAACTTACATGGATAATTGAATTGATTTTCACTTATGACCATATACTTTGACTTTTTTCAACCGGATATTGCAATTTTGACTTTGACTTTGTTCTTTCTTTCGATTCATCATAAACAACACAACTTTGAATAATTAACGGATTTCATGACGAGGTGAGGTGGAATATGGATTGAATTGTATGATTGTTTTCATTTTAAGCACATAATCCGGGTTAGAGGTCTCGACACGGTAAGTGCACTAGTTCTAACCTAATGTACAATAATGAGTTCACACAATATAGTAATCACGAGAAATAATGCTACGCTAACAATCTAAATCAATCGTCGACGAGGCGTTTTTCTCTCATGAAATTGAAGGATATAACGGATATATAAGTGTGATACATGCATTATAACTCACAATTGGCATATTACCCTTATTTGCACATTTCTATGTTTTTACTTGCTAGCAACTCTATCAAGACGCTCATAAGTCAACCATGTCATGCAATCTAATCTACACTACCTAGCCCCACTTACATGTACAAATCCAATCACAAGAAAATCTCATTTTACAAACATGTATAGCCAATATAACTCAAACATTTTGTCTCTTTGGTTCAATTCCATATTACAAGAAAGTAAATTAACATCTAAACTAAAAACATAAATGAAATTAACTAGAAATTGAAATCTACCTACGAAATTAAAAATGCAAAAACACAAAAACAAACACATAAACACATAGTCACACAAGAAGAACAGAAAAATAAATAGAAGGTACCAATCACTGTCGTGGACCTTGCGGTCCAAAGATCGACTCCATCAAGCCCCGATATAGAGATTGGGCCTCAAATGGATCAGAAGCTGCTGGTGGTGGATCACTCGAGCTCCCCTCAACCCGTCCAACACAAGAATGTCTCGGGAACCACTCAGAATCGTGGCTCTGAGGATAATATGGATGAGCAGTGGAAACATAAGGCTGCCTGTAATCATATGCAGGAGGAGTCTCCACATAATCAAGACCTGCAATGTGGTCCTGATGGTGGCGCACTTGCTCAAAATAATCAAACTGTTGTCTCCTATCCTGTTCATGAGCATATGCCATACCCAACTCATAACTCCTCCTCTGCACACCCTGCTGAGCAGTCATATCCCACATGCTCCTCTCATAGGATGTCCACTGATTATAATCACTAGGCTGCTCATAACCAAAACTCGGTCCAGTACCTCCTATCCCACGCCTAACAAACCATCTCTCCTTCCTTCACCACCTTCTCTAGCTCTACTCGACTCACCTCTCTGATTAGCACACATTTGTTCCAACTGTGCTATCGCCTCCTCCCTAGTAACCCCCTGCTTAGGAGCTATCAAATAACCACCAACTTTCAAATCCTTAAGGAGTTTAAATTGTGAATGATCCTGAAACTCCCATTCATTCCCTTTCAACAACCTTTTCATGGTATAAGGAGTATGATCCAAATATTGCAAATTGGTCTCCTTTGGGATTACCTTGTTCATTTGAAGTAGGCGGGAGATGAGTTTAGGGTGAGGAATGATGAGCTTGTTCCTTTTATTCCTTGCCTCCCAAATGTTAAACATTATAATTTGTCTAAGTGATAAGGCTAGGTTTCCCGTGACCAAGGCATATAACACAATAACATCATGGTGCCTAACCATGCTCTTATCACTAGTTCTGGGGCAAACATTCCAAGGTAAAATTGACATAATTAACCGGGGCAGTGGTTTCAACAAAGCACGCTCTAATCTAAAGGTTGTGCTTAAATTGTCTCGTGTAACATCAAAAACCTCAGTAAGCATATCAATCCAATTAGTAGGCGTTTCCGCCCCCGTTAAATACTTCTCATCCACATAATCAAAATCCCTCCCCGAAGTAGCACCCGTGTCAAATTTAGCTATCTTATCTAAGGTAGCAAAAGACATTGTTACCTTTTTCCCATTGACTGTGCCTACTAACTTAGAAGTCACCGGGGGGTTATTTCCGGGAGTCAATTCTAGGGTACTCAACCAATCAATGATACCATTCAAGTAAACCTCAGAATTATCATTATTACTCCAAACTAAGGTTTGTTTCCATCCCATTCTTTCAAAAGCTTCAACCATCCCAAACCCCCTAAATTCCGACAAGACAAGTGTTCTTTCACCCAACAATTGATCAATAAGATGTTTGGCCTCAGTCATCTTTTCTTTAAACAAGATTGATTGCCACTCAAGGTAAAGTATGTAAAGGTATACCTTGTCTCCATTCGGGTTTTTCGACTTCAACCTCCATCTCTTCACTTGCCTGTGGTGAGTTTGGTGAGTTTTCTTCTTCTGATGATTCATCTTGAACCATTGGCCTTTTCTTCTTCTTTGGTTGTTGACTTGATGAAGTATCACCTTTCTTGCTTAAACTCTTCATCAATTTTTGCTGCTTTCTTCATCTTATCAACAAAACTAACAAAAAGTAACAAACTTTAGCAATGGTTAGTGAATTAAAAGCAAAATTAAGAAGAAATTAAAAAAATTCGAAATTAAACTCACTTATATCTTGAAAAATAGGCTGAAATTAAACAAACAATTATGGGGGTTTTGTAGCCCTTGAAAAGTTATGCAATTTAGCCTAAAAAATTATTGAAATTGGTGGAGAATTGAAGGAGTAATTAAGAATTAAGTTTAGGGTTTTGAAGAAATAAATGGGAAAAAGATGAGATGTGAGAGAGAGATGCAGAAGGAGAGAATGTGTTGGGTAAAAGATAAGAACATCTGGATATGTGGCTTTAGTTAAAAGGTTTTTCAATTTTTGGTTTTTATTAAAATAAAAAAAATTCGAACCTACAGTCAACCGTAACTTACGCCGAAGACCGGCGTACCTTACGCCTACTTATTTTCCAACAGCCGTAACCTACGCCTTGGATCGCCGTAACTTACGCCCGTAAAACATTCTAGACCCACAGTAGCCCATGCCTCAGTTTCAACCACCGTAACTTACGTTTAGATGGACCGTAACCTACGCTCGGTCAAAAACATAAGCCGTAACCTACGCCTCTGAGAGCCGTACCTTACGCCTATCTAGAAACACCGATTCTGGCGTCTGGTGGGCCGTAAACAGAGATTTTGGGCGTAATGTCTAGTTGAGACACTTCCAGGGCACCGTAACCTACGCCCTGGGCCGTAGCTTACGCCCCTTTTAGAGAATTTTTTTTTTTTTAACTACAGCCACAAACAACTTCTAAAATTTGCAATTATCTTAAAATTAAACTCCCTTCCCCAACTTAAAGGTACATTGTCCCCAATGTACACTTCAAACTAGAAATAAGTTAACGGCTCGATTAATTGCAAAAACGTTTTCTTTTTCACCCAAACCGACCTTCCCCAACTTAATTCACAAGCCTAAGTGCTGGGAATTAAGTTTCATGTGTGATTATGCAACAAAACACTCAAACAACTAAACACAAGTAACGAAAAGAAAACATACCGAAATTGAAGCTATAAAACAAACAAACAACGGGTTGCCTCCCGTTTAGCGCTAAGTTTATTGTCCTCAGCCCGACATTACCTCGATTTGATTCATGCAACCTCATAAGATGGTGGACTTGATATGAAGTTCACCATTTCCGTTGTAGCTCCATTTATGTCACTTGCATCCAAATAAGGCTTCAAACGGTGTCCATTGACCATTTGCTTCACTCCATCCTTCGGATCCTCAATCTCAATTTCTCCAAACTTTCCAACTCTTGTAATAACATATGGACCCATCCACTTGCTTTTGAGCTTTCCCGGGAAAGAATTTGAGTCTTGAATTGTAAAGCCACACCTTTTGGCCAACTTCAAACACCTTTTTCTTCAACTTGGCATCATGAACCGCTTTCATCTTGTCTTTGTAAGTTGATGCACATTCATATGCCTCATTTCTCAACTCTTCCAACTCACATAGCTGCAATTTTCTCTCTTTACCTGCATTCTCAAAATCCATATTAACGGCCTTAACGGCCCACAATGCCCTATGTGCAAGCTCAATTGGAAGATGACAACCCTTTCCATAAACCAACCGGTAAGGAGTAGTGCCAATAGGTGTCTTAAAAGCGGTACGATAAGCCCATAAAGCATCATTGAGTTTGGTTGACCAATCTTTTCTATCGGGTCTTACCGTCTTTTGCAAAATTTCTTTAATTTGCCTATTAGACACTTCAACTTGCCCACTTGTTTGTGGGTGATATGGGGTGGCAATCCGGTGGTTTATGCCATACCGTTTGAGAAGTTTGCCAAATTGAAAATTTTTGAAATGAGATCCCCCATCACTTATGATGACACGAGGGATTCCAAATCTTGAAAAGATATTGCTTTGCACAAACTTGCACACAACGGTGTGGTCATTGGTTCTAGTGGCTATGGCTTCTACCCATTTTGAAACATAATCTACGGCCACTAGAATGTAGTAATTACCAAAGGAATTAGGGAAGGGACCCATAAAGTCAATGCCCCAAACATCAAAAATGTTAACAACTAAAATGGGTTGCATGGGCATTTCATTCCTTTTGGTGATACTACCTAGTTGTTGACACCTAACACACTTTCTTGACAAATTCAGCGGCATCTTTAAAGATACTAGGCCAAAACAAACCACAATTTAAAACCTTGTAACCTGTCTTTTGACCGCTGAAATGACCTCCACATGCAAATGAATGTGCATGAGTCAACACTTCTTGAATCTCTTCTTCCGGAACACATCTTCTCACCAATTGATCCGGGCCAACTTTGAACAAATCCGGCTCATCCCAAATGTATTGCTTTGCTTGTGCCAAGAATTGTTGCTTCTTTCTCTTAGCCCAATGTTCCGGTATCTTACCTGCGGACAGAAAATTCACAATATTTGCATACCAAGGGACAACAGAAACGGTTAGTAAATGTTCATCCGGAAAGGTCTCATTGATCTCCTTGGTAGAATCATCCTCCATAGCTTGAATTCTTGACAAGTGGTCCGCCACCACGTTCTCACTTCCTTTCTTGTCTCGGATTTCCAAGTCAAACTCTTGTAGTAGCAACACCCATCTAATTAGCCTTGGCTTTGCATCCTTCTTTTCCATCAAATGCTTAACCGCGCTATGATCTATGTACACTATAACCTTGCTACCACAAATATAAGAACGAAACTTGTCAAGTGCATAAACAACCGCAAGCAATTCTTTTTCGGTGGTGGTATAATTCAGTTGGGCATCCGATAAAGTTTTGCTTGCATAATAAATCACAACGGGTTTCTTGTCTACCCGTTGTCCCAAAACAGCCCCAATGGCAAAGTCACTTGCATCACACATGATTTCAAAAGGCATAGACCAATTAGGTGATTGCAAAATGGGGGCTTCAACCAACTTTTCTTTCAAGGTTTCAAAAGCTTTTAAACATTCATTATCAAACACAAATGGCACATCTTTCAACAACAAATTACACAATGGTTTGGTAATGACACTAAATCCTTTTATGAACCTTCTATAAAATCCGGCATGTCCAAGAAAAAAACGGACACCCTTGACATTGGTTGGAGGGGGTAAAGTAGAAATGACTTTGATTTTGGCTCGGTCAACTTCCATGCCTTTACTTGAAATCACATGACCCAAAACCGTCCCCTCTTGAACCATGAAGTGGCTCTTTTCCCAACTTAAAACCAAATTTGTCTCAACACATCTTTTTAAAACCTTGGTTAGTTCATTGAGACAATTATCAAAAGTTTGGCCAAAAATTGAAAAATCATCCATGAATATTTCTAGGGAATCACCGACCATATCCGAGAAGATACTCATCATGCACCTTTGAAAGGTGGCTGGAGCATTACATAACCCGAATGGCATTCGCCTAAAGGCAAAAGTCCCATATGGGCATGTAAATGTGGTCTTATGTTGATCATCGGGATGGATAGCAATTTGATTATAACCCGAATAACCATCTAGAAAACAATAAAACTTCTGACCTGCAAGTTTTTCGATGATTTGATCAATGAATGGCAATGGGAAATGATCTTTTGAAGTAGCGGTGTTCAACTTTCGGTAGTCAATGCATACCCTCCACCCGGTGATGGGTCGGGTTGCAATTTGCTCACCACTATCTCCTTTCACCACTTGAATTCCAGCTTTCTTAGGTACCATTTGTGTTGGACTTACCCATGTACTATCCGAAATTGGGTAAATAATTCCAGCATCCAACCACTTAAGTACCTCTTTCTTCACCACTTCACGCATATGAGGATTCAACCTTCTTTGAGCATCACGTGAAGGTTTTGCTTCAGAATCGGTGATGATTTTGTGCATCACAATTGATGGACTAATGCCTTTCAAATCGGCAATTGTCCATCCAATGGCCGCCTTATACTCCTTGAGCACCTTTAGTAATGCTCTTTCTTGAACTTCTTCCAAATTTGATGCAATAATCACCGGCAAAGTTTTCTCATCTCCCAAAAATGCATACTTCAAATGAGATGGGAGCTCTTTCAACTCAACTTGTGGTGGACTTTCAATGGATGGCTTGAGATGGGTGTCAATATGATCCGGTAGACTTTCCACTAAATGAGTCCATGGTGGTCTACCTTCTTGAATTGCCATGATTTCCCATTCTTTCTCTTCCTTTCAATGTTTCACTATGCTCCAAGATTAACCTGTCAACCAAAGCACAATTCTCCCGTGTGTCTTCCTCATTTTCATGAGGAATACACTCATCAATGACGTCCGCCATAAAGCATTCGTCACTAACTACGGGGTTAGGAACACTAGCAAAAACATTCAATCTTATCTTTCGGTTGCCAAAAGTCATTTCAACCGTACCCCTCCTACAATCAATTAATGCATTAGCGGTGCCAAAAAGGGTCTACCCATGATGACATTGGGCTGCCTAACATTACCGCTTGGTGCAAAATCAAGTACCAAAAAGTCTACGGGGTAATAGAAGTCCTCCACTTTCACAATAACATCTTGGACAATTCCCCTGGAAGTTTTAGTGACAAATCAGCCATCACCAAGGTGGTGTCGACTTTTTCCAAAGGTCCAAAGTCATATTGATCATACAAAATACCCGGTAGGATACTCACACCCGCCCCCATATCCAAAAGTGCCTTATTCATTTTAAAATCACCAACTTGAATTGTAATTAAAGGCGCTCCCGGATCTTGGAATTTAGGTGGGAGTATACCCATCACAACGGCACTAACTTCTTCATTTAAAACAATTTCTTTGGAAGTTTATGGTGCCGTTTTTGGGTACACAACTCCTTAAGATACTTAGCATAAGCCGGAACTTGTTTGATGATGTCAATAAGAGGTATATTAATTTTCACTTGTTTAAAAATTTCCCACATTTCTTCCTCATGGGGACCTCTTTTCTTAAGTGTAGGCCTAAGTTTTGGATCAATCAAAGCCAAAGGAAAAAGAATGGTATTACCCTCCATATCCTTTCCTTGTTTTTCAGAAAATTTACCATTAGACCTATTATTTTCTACCTCTTTAAAAGACACTTTTTTAGTTTGGTTTAGGTAGAACAAATTCCGGTTCATGCTCACTATCTTCATTCTCATCAACATCCTCCACCACACCATCAACAAGTGATGATGGAGGCACAACTTTATTATCATAAACTTTACCACTACGAAGAAGACTTACATTGTTTATCTCCACATTCTTGACATTCTTTGAGCCGCCACTTTGGTGTTGTGGATTGATCTTCGTATCACTTGGTAGCTTCCCGGATTCTTCCTCAATTCCGATACATCCTCCGCCAATTGACCCACTTGCTTTTGCAAAGACTCAACCGTCTTGTCCCGAATCTCATTCTTTCTATCCATCTCTTTCAAGTACTCCATGATTTCACCGGTTGATACTTCATTACTTCCCGAAGGTCCAACTTGATTATTACCTTGTTGAAAGTTCCTTGGGTAGCCTCTATTGAATCCTCCCTGATTTTGGCCACCTTGGTAATTTCCTTGATTGTAATTTCGGCCTTGGAATGGTTGAGATGGTGCTCCACCGGTTTGGTTGTTTCCTTGAAAGTTCGGGTTGAGTTGATTTGAAGAATTCCCATATCTAAGATTGGGATGATTTCTCATTCCCGGATGATAAGTGTTGGAGTTCATGTCAAATTGCCTCTTTTCTCCATACACTTGATTCACTTCTTCAACTTGTTCCGGGATCAATGGACATTGCAAAGCCGTATGTCCAAGCTCATCACAACTCTCACAAATCGGGTATTCTTGAGAAACTTGAGCAACACCCTGATTTTTAGCTTTCCCCAACTTGGAAAATTTTCGTTCCAATGCCTCAAGTCGATCTTTGGTGCTTGATCACTTGTTGATGAAGTAGAAGCTATTGGATGCCTTGCTCTCCTATTCGATTGTGCTTGCCTTTTAGAGTTCACACTCACTTTCTCCAAGAATTCCCAATCAACATCTTCAGGATTTGTCAAGAAAGTACCATTGCTAATTGAATTCACATCTCTTTTCTCTTCCGGTAACAAACCATCATAAAAAGCCGTGATCAACTCCCATTTAGCAATTCCATGGTGTGGACATGTTCTCAACAACTCATTAAACCTCTTGAAAGCTTCATAAAATGTTTCACCCGATTGTTGCTGAAAAGTTCTAATGGAAGTCCTTGCATCACTAGTCTTTTGCATGGTGTAATACTCATCCAAAAATTGTTGTTGCATTTCAGCCCATGTAAAGATGCTTCCCGATGGCAATGCTAAGAACCATTGCTTTGCTTTATCCTTCAAAGTGAACTGAAATAGGACTAGCTTGACTTCATCCGGTGAAAATCCTTGACCTCCAATAGTACCACAAATCGCCTCAAACTCCGACAAGTGCAAATAAGGCTCTTCCACCGCCTTCCCATAAAAACTCGGTAAAATGCTCAAACATTGAGGTCTAACTTCAAATGCTCTACCTCTCAATTGTGGTGGTACTATAGGTGAAGCATTAACGGCTATGGCGGGTCGGAAATGACTATCAACTCCTTGTGGTGGAGGTTGATAGTTCATGTTTGGCATGGCACGGTTATGTGGTTGGTGATTGGGTGGAACTCCACGACGGTATTGGCGTGGTGGTGGACCATGAGGAACTCTTGGTCCATGGTTGATGTATTGAGGTTGAGGTTGGTTATATTGCGGGTATTGGAAGTTTTGTGGTTGCACATAATCTTCCCCATCATTCCAATCATACCCATCTGAATGATCATCAAATCTCCCATCATCCCAATTATCAACCCTATCATACACCGACTCCTCCATATGACGTGATCCATCTCCAACACAGGTTGGTGTTCCTAATCGGTGAGGAGTTGTGAAACCACTCCTCACAGATTGGGGTGGTTGTTGTGGTTGATTTTGATGGTGGGCATTTGGTTAGGGTTGGTTCTTGTGAACTGGTGGAATGTTTCTTTGTGAGTTACCGGGGTCACTCATGGTTGCACGATGAAGTACTCTATTCCTTCTAGCTGTTTTCTCAATTTCCGGATCAAACAACAAAGGTGACTTCTTCTTTGAATACCTCGTATGCATAAACAACCTGTAATCTACACAAACAACACACCTAGCGTAATTCTGAAATACAAGAATGAAAATGAAATAAACAAACTACTAACTAAAACTAAACTAATTTTTTGATTTTTCTGAAAATTTTAAGTAAACTAATTTAAAAACAAATTTTAACACTTTGCACACCGATTCCCCGGCAGCGGCGCCAAAATTTGATCGATGCCGTTGGACCGATCAAAAATATAAACTAAATACCTATAACTAGTATGGGTAAGTCGAGTATCGTTTCCACAGGGAATCAAAGGAAAGTGTTAAACAAGTTACAAAGTTAATTAAACTAGACATAAACTTAAAATCGATTTTGATTGATTGAATTAAAACTACAATTATGATTGAATTAACAACTTAAACAATAATAATAAAAGGGACCATTCTCATGCTTCAAATTATGTTTTCAAGAGTATAACCTAACTTATGTTCGTTGGAAATCACATAGACATGATTCGTTATAAGCTTGGATTGAATGAATGTTAAGAACTAATTAATTAGATTGTGATGATTCACGATAACGAAAACCGGGGAATTGACACAACTAAATTATCTATTCATTAACTAGATTACAAGTTCATAAGAGATTCTTTCAATAATCCATGATAAACAATAATTTGAAATCAAAAGATAGATGAAATTCATTCAAAGTTATAAACAAGTAATCATTCATTCAAATCCAAACAACATTAGATGCAAAACACAATTAAGAATTAAACATCTAATCCAACTTAAACATAAGAAAGGTTGAATACAATTGTCTTACATAATTATTCACATGAGAATGATCAAAAGAGAATTAGCCTAAAGTCTTTATCATTGAATCTTCAATTTGGATTGTCATCTCCATGAATTTGTGATTTGATGATGAAATTGGGGTGTTGAGAGGGTTAGAAATTGCTCCAGGTGTGTGAAAATATGAGTGGTAACTTCCAAGTTCGGTGTTTGAAAGTAATATAAACTGAAAATAAAACAAATCCAAAAATTCGGATTTTTGTTCAGCAATTGGCGTAAGGTACGCCCCATCTGGGCGTAACCTACGCCCCTTTATTTCGACCTAGCGTAACCTACGCCCAGTTTTATGCCTATCGTAGCTTCGCCAATCACTGGCGTAGCTTACGCCACTCCAGAAATGGAGTTTTCGAGTTTCAACTTCATTTGACCTTTTTGACTCGTTTCTTGGTTCAAATGGCTTCCAACTAGCAACCTGCGATCTGAAACACTAACAAACATAAAGGTACCCCTAATCGTCTATTAATCTTCACAAAACAAGCCAGTTTTACCCATTAAGATCATGCAATTTGGGCGTTTATCACATTCCCCAACTTAACTCCGAAAAAGACATTCATCATGTGACAAGTTAAGTTTTAGGAAAGAAAAAACTTACTATAAAACAACAAGACTCTAAGTCTAGTATATTAAAAGTGCTTATTCGTATTGTTGCGTTTTATCATCTGAATTGTAAAGAAACGCAACAAACCGTGTCATCAGATATTCACAAGCTTGGAGGTGCATGTGGAGGTCTTTGACATCAAGGTTTGTCGAGATTCAACAAGTGCAATGAATAATGATGTGAGTGGTGGGATGTTATTGATTTCGAAGCTTTATGAATCACGTCAAAAAACGCATCGTTGTAGCTCGTGCTATGTTAAAAATTCCATAGATTTTGTTAACTAGTGCACTGGACAGTCAATCATCAAAAGAGTGAAAAGATGCATTTTAGCGAGTGATGGTTGGGCAGACTAGCGTGATAGTAGTGCAATGGTTGACAGTGCCGTCTCCGAAAATGTAAAAGAGTTTTATGACCCGGCTCAAAATTGCAGTTTTGGAGAAGGGTAAAGTTGTCGAGAAAGGGAACCATGATTCTTTGTTAGCGAAAGCGCTTA
The DNA here is from genome assembly GCA_034093135.1 of Erigeron breviscapus. NCBI lineage: Eukaryota > Viridiplantae > Streptophyta > Magnoliopsida > Asterales > Asteraceae > Erigeron > Erigeron breviscapus. Next base: position 49,928,397 of record CM067169.1, read on the forward strand.
CTGGAGCTACTACTCCTTGGTTAGTTTTAAAGGCAGGTTGTGATAGCCAACTATTTGTAATATTCGTCGATTCTAAATTGTTGCGACACACCTACCTTTGTATGTTCACATTTAGCATTGTAAAAAGGGTTATCGTCAAAGAATGAGCAGTCAATTGAACTTTTTTCTGATTAAGAATCAAATAATTTCTCTACCTGAAAGGGATGATTAATTCAACTTTATTCAACAGAGGGGTAAGAAGTCAGCAATTCCAAACCCGACCCTATGACCCATTTTCCCGATTAACGGCTACACCTGCCCAATGAAACCATACTTTGTGAAGATCCCTTTCAAAGCATGTACACTCAAAAGCTTTGTGGCTTTGTGCTCATATACATTGTCCACAAGTCCTATGTTGTGGGACCATTTTCACTTCAGGTCTAGTTTGGGCCATCAAGTTTCCTCACATTAAACCGGGAACAACTTGCCCTTGATGTTGAAACGGCGGATCCTTGAGCCTCGAAGTCACTGACCAGGATATCAGGGCATGTATGTCAAAGCTTCAAAAACCTGACCCTGACCTGGCCCGGTTTGTTACTGATCAATGTTGTGAATGGAATTGGGATGGGATTATAACCCGGGTTTGTGTTCATACCAAGTACCTTTATGTCACTGTGAGTCTGTGACTGTAGCCATAGCTCAGTACATTCCGACCCGAGATATTTACACTTGTATGATCTATATTTCTTCTGAGTACTACATTGGGTTAAATTGAACCCCTGTGGTAAACCTTCTGAGGTTTCTTATAGCATCATGTCAAACATGGCTTACTTCGATTTCATCCCACACGACTCGATTAAGTCAGTATCGAACTCGGATAATGCTTCACCTCTTCAACTTGTTGATCTTGCAGACGTTGAAGTCTGAAAGAACTATGAACTCGTTGTCTCGGCCTACTTGGATCTTTTTTGGTACCAGGGAGGAGACATTCTCAGGGTCACTGGCTTCCACAATTTCATCCCACAATTCAAGTTCATTAGAAGGAAAAGCATTATACTAAGTATTGAATAAAGGTTTGGTAATAACCTAAACATGCTCAGAGTGATATAAGTTCCAAAAGTGAACAGTTTCATTTGTTGGTTCAGAAAATAAAGGCTGTAATTGTTTGTTTTTGAAAGTATGGTAAGAATAATGTGATTGTTTTGGTAATTTGTAAGCTGTAACTAGGTAAATCATAGTAGAAGAATCAGGAAAGTACCCTGCTTTTCTCATCTTATCAAACACCTCAATGACACTAGCATGCTTTCGGTTTCTTGAAAATAGATCAATCATACAAGCATATACTGATATATCCTTAATCTCTCCACTATTATACGCCTGACGAAAAACCCATGTGGCTTCTTCCACACGACCCGCTCCAGCAAGAATTGTAATGGCCGTAGCTCTTGGTATGTTATCCGGTGTCTTAAGTTCATGAAGTAAGCGTTTGGCATGCCCAACTAAACCCGCTCTTTCATAAGCCACAATCATAGTCTGGTAAAGAACCTGATCAATTTCAACACCCGAGCTTCTTAACTTTTGGAACAGCGTCGCAGCTCTATCCAACTTCCCGGCTTTATCCCAGATAGATATAATCGTGGAGTACGTTATAGCATTTGGTTCTATCCCTCTACTTTGCATTTCTTGAATAAGATTATTAGCCTTTTCATGCTCAAGAGTCTTACCATAAATCTTGATCATTGTATTATATGTAACAACGTTTTGAACGATATCTTTTCTCTGCATCAATCTAAACAAATGTATCGCCTCTCCAAAAAGCTCGGCTTCACCATACACTCTCAACAACGTATTATAACTAACCACATTCGGCTCAATCCCCATCTTTCTCATACTCCAAAACAAACGATCCGCTTCTTTAGCCATATCAAGTTGCCCATACACATCTATCATAATATTACAAGTTGTAAGATCAGGCAAACAATTCACTCCCTTCATTTCAGAAAAAACCGACAACGCCTCAAGATACTTTTGATTCTCAGCATACATACTCAACAACGTAGAATAACTAACTGTATCCGGCTCAACACCAACCTCTCTCATTTCCTTAACCAACAACCTCGCTTCACGAAACAAATTAGCCTTCCCATAAACATTAATCATCGTATTATACGCAACAAGGTCAGGCAAAACACCCGAGTTTTTCAATCTAGAAAATATCGATATCGCCTTAGAATAATCACATAACTTCCTAGACAACTCAATCAAATTACTATACAACACAAGATCACCAGATACACGATCATCTTCCATTTTTTGTAACCAAGACAATGCTTCATCAAACTTACTCTCTTTCCCAAACATCGTAATCAAATTCGAATACGTAAACCTATCGGGGGACAACCCTCTTTGACGCATTTCATCAAACAGTCCATACGCAATTTCCCATTGTTTCGCTCTAAGTACATTACGTATAACTACATTATATACGTACACCGAAGGCGTGTATAACGCTTGTTCGTTAATCCAATCAAGTAATGCAAGTGATCTTTGCCAGTCTGTTTCACGAGACAACAATGTGGCCATAAAACGTATCGAAAGTTGTCGGGTTTTGTATTGAGACATTAACGCAAACAGTTGGTGTTCATCTGTTGTTTGGTTGATTGATGATATTAATTCTTCCATGTCTACACTGTGATCTAAGTGACCAACTTCTAGATTTCGTCGTTGGTTAGGAAATGAGGATTTGGGGTTTGGTGTTTTTCGCCATATACGTCTTTTTGTTGAGGAATTATTATAATTATTATTATTGTTATTAGTGGCTGTTATTGATACTGAAGGTTTGTTTTGGTGACTGTATAATGGGAAATAAGGTGTGGATTTGATAGTGGTGAATGAGAATGTATACGTTTGGCTCATCTTTGTAGTGTTCTTTTTCTGACCATCGGCGTAGTTATCGGAATGTGAGTGTGTGTTTGTTTTTGACCTGTTAGAAGTTTTAGTTTTTTTTTTTTAAAGGTGAATTTCGCTTGAAACTTTGTGTCGTGATTCGACAGCGAGAGATCTTATTTTTGAAAATTACATTTTTCGTCCTTAAACACGTTTTGCATTTTTGTTTAAAGTGAAAAAATAGCAAAAAAAACTCTAAACTTGTCACTTTTTTCACTTTTCGTCCTCGAGATAACGGTGTTAGTTTTTCTCCGTTAAGGTTTCCAACATTCGTTAGTTTTTTTGTTCACTTTTCGTCCTTCTCATTTTTTTTCACTTTTTTTCATTTTGATAATTTCAAAACTGCCAATGGTGTATAAACCGTAATTGAAAGTAGAGTAAGAAACATATTACAATTTTTGTTTATATTTATACTTATCAAAATATATTTATTGAAATTTAGAAAAATAATATACTTAACAAAAGCATTATAGTATAACTGTGGGTTGGTTTGATGATTTGTAAAGTTCAATAATCGAAAATGTTAGAAAAATAATTTACGTATATATGTTTAATTAGATATGATCATAATAAATATAATACTAATTTTAATAATACTAAAAGTATGAATATTTATTGTTTATTATTGGTATCTTAAAATTTTTTTTAATTAAGTATAGCCTAAAAGAGACATGCGTCGTTTAAATATAGTGTCATGCGTCACTTAAAGAAAAACACCAATCGTATTTTAGTACATTAGTAGAGATGACATATAATGTGTTTGATTTTCTTTACTGTTAATTGTACCTTTATGTATTTGTCTCGTTCAATAAATCGTCATGTGTTCATAGATATTCGTGCTTTCTTTGTATTATTTGATACTGACTCTACTCATTCAATAGTTTCTTTTAAGATTCGTTGCCTACTCCTTTACGATTTCTACATCGCTAGGCAGTTTTGACATTTTCCAAAAAAAAAGTGAAAAAAGGAAAGGACGAAAAGTGAACAAAAAACTAAAGAATGTTGACAACCTTAACAGAGAAAAACTAACACCGTCATCGCGAGGACGAAAAGTGAAAAAAGTGCCAAGTTTAGGGTTTTTTTGCTATTTTTTCACTTTAAGGACGAAAAGTGCAAAACGTGTCAAGTTTAGGGACGAAAAATGTAATTTTCTCTTTTTTATTGGTTGACATGTCAAAATATTTCAACTTGTCTCAAATAGCTTTATAGGGGTCGGAACAAAAAACGCGTCATTTGTGGGCTAAAACTTGGCAAAAACATCTATTGAGGGGTCTCCTTTATCTTTTAGACGGAATGTTCCGTCTGTTCCGGCTAAAAGGTAACGAAGATCTTCCAGTTGCCAAGTTTTAGCCCACAAAGGACGTATTTTGTAATTTATAGAACAAAAAAACTTTAGAAGAGATGGTTTTTGTTTTGCTTCCGGATAATCTTCCTACAAGATAAAGTGATGTGACATAAATGATTTTGGGTTATTTGGCTCATGTTTGCATTACTCTAAACAATTACACTTAAGCTAACAAGAATTCTTATATCATTGTCATATATTTTCAAGTTAACATACGTTATGTCATATCGTACCCAAGTTAAGTTAACTAAATTAAAAATTAAAAGAAAAAAAATGGTTTTGACAGTATCCATAACACAAAATGGTTTGAAAAATAATGAATAAGATAAATGAGTATACATAAGTTAGTACGTATTAATTATACTATATTATAGGTAAGATAATGTTGATGTAAATGTTTACGTCGATTGCACATATACGGGTAACATAAACCATCTCTTCCAAAGTTTTTGTGTTATATAAATTGCAAACTACGTGCTTTGTGGGCTAAAACTTGGCACAAATATCTATTATAGGGCCTCCGTTAACTTTTAGATGGAACAGACGGAACATTCCGTCTAAAAGATAACAAAGACCCCACAATAGATGTTTTAGCCAAATTGTAGCCCATAAAAGATGCGTTTTTTGTTCCGCCCCATAAAGCTATTTGAGCCAAGTTGGAGTACTTTCAAACAATTTGCCCTTATTATCCAACCCAAATTTTTAACATATTAGCGAGATAATAACAAAAAATAATAATTAAGCAATTAAGATGAGTATTACACCAATCCATCCTCGATAAGAAAATGAAAAAATATAAGGACTTGAGCTAATTTGATTTTTTGCTTAATTTTCGTTGAGCATGGATGATTTGTTGTTGAACACAAATTACTCTAGTTTTCTAAATACACCAACAAGTTGTAAGGATGATCGTATTTATCACTTTACTTTTGTCAAACGATACTTTGATATGTCTTTTTACCTTAGTATGTTTGTCCTTTGAAGGTTGTTATTAAATCTATCAAATCAAAATATTTATTTATATATATATATATATATATATTGAAAGTGTGGTATATGTATATGTATATAAATTCGACAGATTTATGTTTCACATCTTTTTAAGTCAGATAATTAAAGGTTAAAAGCTTTTTTTCCCTGGCTTTTTAGGTCATTAAAAAGAAACGATATTATTTAATTAAGTCCATTTTTTGTTATATTTATATATGACACTTTTTTATTTTTATTTTACATATTCTTAGATTTATAATTTCAAAGCCAGTTGGTGTATTTTAAAATCTTATTCATATTACCGCATGATCATCTGGGTAGCTTGAATTACTCGTTTGATTGATGATAAGTCAAAAGAAAATATCTTTTACCAAAAAAAAATTCACGCGATGGTAAAATATCAATATCAACACATGTGAGTCATTCTTGCCTTCTTGGAGATTCCTAGATAACCTCTTATAATACATTGTTAGACTTATAAATAGTGTTGATTTAGTTTATCTTTATTCCGCCAAACCAATTCTTCAATGGATGTAGAGAAAACATATGATAATACAATTTAAAATTTAATCCATGCTTAAGGGCGCGTTTGGTTACAGAATGTTTTTGGAAGAATGTTAAAGGAATTGGAATCTGATGGAATGGAATTTGACGTAATGTTTTTCATTTTTTGAAAATTTAAGTGACGGAAGGAATGAGATTCCTTCCCCCATCCTCATGGAATGAAGATTCCATCAAATGAGGGAATGTTTACATTCCAACAGAATGATATTCCTTCATCATTGAACAACCAAACGCACTAAGGAATGAAATTCAATTCCAATTCCATCAGATTCCATCAGAATCTGCGAACCAAACGCGACCTAAGAGCGTGAAATTCATCCATCGATCTCAAAAGAATCCTCTGATCAAAATCATAACATTGATTATTTATATGTTTATGAAACACGGATGTCATTCTTGAATCAGTTTTAGTCAAAATTGACACATAAGGTCGTGTTGGGGTTGTGCGGAACTTAGAAATAGGCTGGTTGGGGCTTCTATTTCAACCCTTCTTACACAAGCTTTTATTTTAAAGACCTTTCGGGGCTTTTAGGAGCTTTTTGGGGCTGAGTCTCAGGATGGCAAAACCGACCCAAGCCCTAACGGGTCGGGTCACGGGTCACGTTTTTAGTGCATTCGCGGGTCACGGGTTGGACGGGTCGGGTGAAGCCAAAAACCGAAAAATTATGAAGGAAACCCGTGACCCGCCCGAACCCGAACCGACCCGGACCTTCACGGGACGGGTCACGGTTCCATTTTTCATGCTCTCGCGGGTCACGTGTCATCCCGGTTCGCCCGGGTTTCGACCCGTGCACATCCCTAGTTCACAGAGGAAACAAGTCAACAACCATATTATTTTACTACACTTATATTTGAAAGTTTGGGGTTTTTAATCTCCTAAAAGCCCTTAGTCAAGATTGTTAAGTATTCATTAATCAAAAAATATTAAAAAACTAGATTAAACCCGTGCGATGCACGGTCTAAAAAATCAATTATTTTAACAAAAATGCATGAAGATATATTTTACATATGAAACTTATATATAATAGTGAAGGACTACAAATGTTTTCAAAATCATAAATCTAAATTTAAATCTAAATCTAAACTATAGAGAAATGAAGGTTCTCTCAATTTTAAAAACAGCCTATGTGGCATGTTTAAGGATGAAAAAACACTATAAAATCTGATGTGGCATCCCTAAAAACTTTTGGAGCAGCGGTTTCTTTTTTTCTGTAAAAACCGTCTTCCCCTACGGATATAAGTGTGTAGGCCCAATTCCCCTGCTCTTTTTTTTTTCTGTAAACCGTCTTCCCTCCTCTTTCTCTCTGTGTGTCTCCTATACGTAATCCCATCTTCTCCAAATTATTATGGAATCAGTTGAGGAATTATCAAAGGCATCAAAAAGGAATTAAATTAGGTTTTGCATTTGGGTGAGAAAGATGATGATTCCAAGGTTTTTTTTTTTTGCTATTATTATTTTTATGATTAATTCTTATTAAGATTTCGTTGATTATCCTTTGGGCATATCAATCTTTTTGTTATTGTTAGTTAATTGTTTACAAACTCTAGATGAAGAATTTTTAATTTTTATCTTGCCTTCACGATCTTCACTTTAGATGTCAAAGGTTACTTGATTTCTCATTCTTAATTTTCGTTTGTATTAGAAGCTTACTAAATTTTTTGCGTTAGATATTTTTGATGTTTTTGTATTAACCAGTAGTCCGATTTAAGTGAATTCTACAGTTCGGTTACGAAACATTGGCCAACAGTTAACAAGGGTAGCCATGGATTTTTGATTTGAAACTTCAATTGAGGAACGGTTATTCACAATAACAGCCCTCTTTTTAGTCCAGAAATTAATAACGGTTATTCACATGTTTGTTTGGTAATTTTTATCTTTTTGAATTAATGTAAAAAACTTGAATTTTATATTTGTTTCCTAAGGATTACATGTATGATTGAAAAAGATGGCATCTTGACATCTTGCACCTGAATTGCTGTTAATTTTTTTTCAGCATTACCGAATATGATTGGCTCAAGGATGCCCTCTTTTCAAAAATCTGAATCTGCAACGCAATATGGTTACATACGAGGCTTTGAGTGCTGTTGGCAACCTTCGTGTGCTGTTGGAGTCGTTGGCACTTTATAGTTTTCTGAGATTATCAAACAAGTTAGCTTATCTTTCATTCTCTGCTATTTTCTTATTGTTTGTTTTCGAACCAGCTTGCATGCAAAAATTAAGTCTTAAGATGTTCATAATTTATCCAAATGTTCTATGGTAAGTTATCCAGTGTTATATGCAACCCTTTTTTAATGATTTTTCAGAAACTGACTTGTGTAAATAGTGTTATTATGGGCTCTACATGACCACACACTTCTTGGCAATGCACGGTTGGCCCAATTAGAACAGATTTTCCTAATAACAATCTAATTTGGCTTATATTTTACCTCTAAAGGGTCAAGTGGTAAACTATAAAGGTTTATTAAGCTCGAACAGGTCAAATGGGTCACATGATTCAAAGGTGACCTGAGGGGTAAATAATTGCTTAAAACTTCTTAAATTGCTTTATTTACAAGAAAGAGGACAGGTATTCTGACAGCAATCATATTTAATTGAAGTTTTACTTTTATTATTCAAGAAAATGAACCCAAAAGGATATCGCCATTCAACTCATCATTGGCCTGTTGTGACGTGTTAAAAATCACATGTTCTGACCAAAAACTGTTTCAACCAGACCTCACGACCAACCAAACTCGCTACCTACAATTATAAACTCACATGAAAAAAAGAGTTCCGGAATCATAATGTAATGAGCAAAAGTAAAATTGGAAAGGATAGAAACACAAATAAAAAATTTTGGATAGTCAATTGGAAAGTATTGGAATTGCCTAACTTAGTGACTGTGTTAAGAGGCATCAATCTAATAAGAAGCAACTACTCCAAAGAAACCCAAGTCCTGAGATAAGATGCTAAACTGAAGTTGGGTTGTTACTTGTTACTGGTAGTTATCAAATAATAGAAAGCTCCCTGCATCCAAATTACTAAATTATGTTAATTTATTAGTAGCAGAAAATGTTGCAACTGTGAGTAATTGAATGTATACCTCTCACGGAGTTCTCCCATTATTGAGACCAATAAAATCTGGAATGTAGAGGAGGTATTCAGCAATCATATTTAATTGAAGTTTCACTTTTATTACAAACGACATATATAGTAATCTATGTTTGTGACTGTTGTTTACATTCATTTATTTAGGTGAAGCACGGGGAGGATTATATTTGTTTAGGTTTCTCATTTGGGAAAAATATCAAAATAGCTTAGGGTGAATTTGTATAGTGTGGATTTTTGTTATAGGGTGGGATTTTGTTATAACTTATAAGTTATAACTTGAAAGCCCCTAAGTTTCTTTGTTTTTTTGAATTATATTAAAACTATTTTATTTCCTGAATATAGGACTTTAATGTGTATAAAGTTTGGGTTTTTGTGTTTCGAAATTGGTTTTTTGATTATAGGTTGTTGATCATTTTCTTTTATACCTATACGACCAACAGAAAAAAGCAAGAATATTTTTTTGAGAACCAATCCTTTAAGTTTAATTTTGAATGGGTTTTTGTTGCTGAGATGGAGTATATATTGTCGATCGACTGTATGCTTTATCTTGTGAGATTGTTTTGTTTCAAGGGTCATGATTCAATAATTATATGTTATGATTACAACAGAAAAAACCCAGTGGAATTCCTCCCTTTTTTTTTTGAAGGAACAGATGTTTTTTGTGCTGCAAAAACTGGTTGTGGTAAATTCTAGCCTTTCTCTTATTTCAATTTCCTCAATTATGTTAGTATGTATATGTCGTGATGTTAACCTCACTGGATTATTTTTGCATTCTTCCGTTTGATTTCCAGGGATTTATTTTTAATCCATCTTATATTTTCTGCCTTTGCATACTTTTCTCAGGTCCATCTCTTTCCCCTTCATTATTTTCTTATAGACTTATAGTCTGTATTTTTTTTGTATAAGTTTGGATTTGATAGAGTTATAGGTTTTTAGAGCTGAACTGGTATATGATTAAAATGTACTGATATTTATTTAGATATTACCAACAATAAGGCTTACTGGTATATGATTAAAATGTACTGATTGTTTAGATATTTATTTAGATATTAGCTCAAAATACGAATCATGGACTGATTGCTCAGGTTTCGTTTAGATATTGCTCAAAGTAAGCAATGATGATGGGTCTTCAAATAATAAGAAAAAAAAAAGATAGAAGAAATGTTAAAAATCATTCTTGGTTGGAGGCTTGAAAATCCATCCCTGCCAAAAACTTATTCATGGTTGGAATGTACATGGGTAAAAACTTATTTAGTAGCTTTAATTTCTCAATGTAGGTCTGTTTACTTATATCTTACAGCTAACAAGATAGGTGGTTTAGAGAATGGCTCAAAATGGGTTTAGGTTTCTGGTATATGTCAAAAAGTATGCTACATTGATTTTTGGAGATCTTCTTAAGAGTGTGTTAACATGTTTATTTAATTTTTCATTTTAGTTGGTTTAGTTGAACAGAATTCAGTTGGAGATCATGTGGACAAGTCAGACAACTGAGTTTGTTTTACTCGGTGTCTAAGAAATATCTTAGTGTTGGATTTGTCATGAGCTTTTGTTATTTGTTATTTTTATGTACAGGGGCGAAGATGGAGTCTGTGGCGTGCTTCTAAATCATAAGTGAGTAAGATTTTCTATTCTCCTCCTAACCAAGAATGTTGAGCCGTCTATGTAAGCCATGTATGTGGGAAGAACTTAAAAGAAGGGCTTTTGATCACTTTGTAGGAAAAAGGTTTTCGTGGAAAACATATCATAAACAACAATTGATAAAACCAGGACTCTAACTCACAAGAGGTATGGCCTTATAACCTGCCCCATCATGGTTGCAACTGAAGTTTGAGCCGGTTATGGCACTTTGATTAAAGAGGGAGATGCATTAGAGAAGATTCATTATGTGATTTTCGATTAAAACCAGGACTCTAACTCAGAAATTCGTTTTTGTGACATTTTGATAAAACCTGAGGTTTGTAATAGACTAATAGTTTGTCACTTTTGTCTTTTGAACAAGTGAAGCTATTTAAAAGCATTAGATTGAACAGTATGCGATCGTTTTTGTTTGTTTTCATATTCAAATTTGCCGATGCTTACCTTCAAAATGGGTATTAAAGAATGCTAACCCCGGTGCCAATGCTTACTCCTATCGTCCAGGTCGGTACTTTTTTTGCAATCTTTGCCTAAGATTATGATGAAAGAAAAAAGAAAGCTCGACTATTTGCAATGTGCATTCTCAGCAGGTGTGACTATTTGCACTCTATGCCAGGAATGGGCTTGAAAAAAGCTCTTGCCCTAATAAAGAAACTCAAAAGCTACGACAAGGTGTGTTCCTTACCCTATATATATATATATACAGGGCTGCTGTTGTTCGAACCAAAGCAAACAAATCAAGAAGAGGGATCCTCTTTTGCGGCGGTCTCACGCATAAAAAAGGCAAAGCCTTTTGGCTTTTTGAGGTCGGTAAATTTATTAACTCAACGTAATATCAAGTTTTTAAGAAATTTATTAACTCAACGTAATATCAAGTTTTTAAGAAATTTAGTTACTCAAATATGTCAAAATAATTGGTTTAAAATGTTGGATCCTTATAAGTGTTATATTTGGACTGTGACATATGGAAGTATGGAACTGCTGTACTATGGAGTCAAAATGCTATAGCCGAAGATGATGAAGAAAGTGATAGCCTTGTGCAAAGTTGCGGTCCTGCAGTAGTTGAACGCGTTTCTCACAGACTAATCCAAACTCCTGCAAAGTTGCGGTCCATCTTAATAGACACGATGGTTGGTTTTTAGATGGATGATTGGAAAAGTAAGCTTTTAATTGTTCCTTATATATATAGAGAGAGAGAATATAATCTAGGATAATTTCATTAATTCAGTTTATATAAATGGTATACAATATTAACATACAAGGCTTCTGTTATAATTTCGCGTATGCTTTATTTATATAGATAGATAGATAGATTTATTAGGCTCTGGTATGTAACTATACTACTTGAAATTGGTATTTGGTTTCTATAATAATTAGTCTTTTTCTAACACATAAGTTAAGAAACGTTGAAGCTATATTAGCTTAATTGGTCCATACCGGTTTCTTGTCATTCTTTTATTAGTAAATTCATCCCCTTACGGTCTCAAGTTGGTTTTTAGATTTTTTTTTAATTGATGTGTTTGATGAATGTGCGGGTTTATAGATTGCATCATCAACTGCAGAAGGAACAATAATTTGTTTGTTCTGCAGTTTAGTCTTTATAATTTTTCTATCTATGGCACAAGACATGACTATTCATGTTATCTATGTAGCAGGAGTAGTATTGCGGTTTCTTGGATTCTGCAATTCAGTCAGTTGTTGATGGAGGATGTGGCCTGGTGTACAACAACAGATATGCCAGTGCTATGGGGAGGCAATGGAGAAGTCTGCTATTCCAAGTAAATCTCTATATTCTAATTGCTTATGAATAAAATCTAACGGTGGCAGAATGGATGGGTCAAGTAAGCTCAATAACCGACTAGAGTTGGTTTGAGCATACTTCAAATTGTTATCCTAATTTCTGGCCTTTAATGTTAAAATCACACTAGGTATGGGAGATTGTCCCATGAAAAAGGTCGGAGGTTTGAGGTGGTAGATGTCACAAACTTATTAAAGTAGGGTTATATTGACAGATACATAAAATTTTAGTAATTTATATGCATAACCAATTTGTATTTTGTTGGCAGGAAGCAAGTGCTCCAGTATCCGGTGCAGATGTTTACAGAAAACTAAATTTGAGAGTGGAGTTCACAAAGTGCAGGTTCTTCATTCTGTTAGTGAATTGACCGACTAATAGTATGATGAGACATTATGTAGTAATTGGTTTTAATTTTGGCAGCGAGTTCCCTTTACTAAAACGACTAATAGTATGAGACATTATATAGTAATTGGTTTTAATTTTGGCAGCGAGTTCCCTTTACTAAAACGACTAATAGTATGAGACATTATATAGTAACTGGTTTTAATTTTGGCAGTGAGTTCCCATTACTAAAGAATCTGGACGTGTTCATACAGGTGTCGTGTTTGTTGCTATACTTCCCTAGGCAGACGAGGTGATGATTTACTATATACTTTTCATTCTATTATCTTATTAATGTTTTACATATTTTGTATGATTCATTGTTCATATATCCGGATATGATGCTAATCTCTTCTTCATATTGCTACTGCCATTATTAAAAAGTCAAATTAGCTCAAGTGACTAAAATTTGCTATAAACAATACCTATAGAGAACTAACTAGGTAGAGTCTTCAAGATAAATAATCTCATACACACAAATAACTGGGTTTATTTTTATACACCATTATTTGATTTATACACTATATAAATCCCTACTTAGGTTTTTCTAAAACTATCCTATGAGGCATGGCTTAGGAAGTATTCTATGCACTAAAAATCCTACGTGTCTCTTGATTATCAAATATAAGAAGCAGTTATCGTAAAGTGACGGTTTTTTATGTGTACGCCCATAACATTGCAATTATTTAGGAACAGTTACTGGAATATATAAGGTATTCGATCTTCTCACATTCCACCCAAACCGCTCCCTACTTTTCTCTTTATCTCTCTGTTCCCTATTTTCTCCAAAACAATCCGTTTTTCTCCAAATTATTATGGTCTTTATAATTATCAAACGCGAATTATTTTTTGCATTTGAGTGACAAAGATGATGATTCCAAGGTAATTGTTTTTGATTGGTGATTATTTTAATTGAAATTTTGGGTGATTACCTTTTGAGCATATCAAACTCATAATCTTCTATTGATTCAGTACAATATTTGGACGAATCAAGGCTTTCTTATATGGTTGAAATGCTTTAGTTATATAGTTCAAGTTAAACACACGCAGATGCCAACAGGTTGGGTTACTTTAAGTAGGTATGATCTTATCTTGATAACGTCTTATTTGTATGTATGTATATAAATTAACACTTTCAAGTTTTGATCTTATCCACATCTTTTTATAAAACCTACTTGATAATAATAACCTAATTTTCCTATATTTTTCGTATTTAACATGGTGTTCACTTAGAGGTTTGTTTGTGATTTATCATGGTACCTCTGGATACCAACCAGAATACATAATACTAATATATATATATAGGGGGAAGTGAAGGTGGTGCTGTTATGCACCCAACTTGGGTGAAATCTCTCTCACATGCTAATTTTTTAAACCATAAAAAACATGGGGGGCCAATTATTTATTCATTATATATTAAATATTAAAAAATTAGTATGTGAGAGGGATTTCACCCAAGTTGTGTGCATAACAGCACCACCTTCACTTTTCTCATATATATAATTATAAAACTAAGTTGTTTAAGGATCACGCTGTAGGTTAATGATCACGAGCTGGCAAATGTTGCCATCATTAGTGCAGGTAATGTTTTTGAATTTGGAAGTATGATTTCTGTTGATTCACGTCGCATAGGATTTGAGCATTGCAATTTAAGGCGACTTTCCAATTGTGATCATTGCAGAGGGCATGGAGAAGGAAGCTTTGGCTCCGTTAATTCGGAATAAACTAGAGGGCGAACTGAAAGCAACAACTATTAAATATCCTGCCTTTGGTAAGTTCAAGAGCCACTACTTATATGATATTGCTATTTGGACTAGAGGCAGTCATTCTTATGTCTTAATGGTTTTGTTCTTTTATCAAGTAGGACCAGTTGTTCATATTCATCATTACGGAATTAGCAGAAATGAGTGAAATGTCTAGATGAGATCAACCGCATATGTTGACTAATATTGAACACTTTCTGATTTTTTATAACTTTGAACTACTAACTATGACAAACCATCTTTTTGTAGAAACCGTGTTTAGGGATAATGCAGTTTGACACTTGAAAGGGTCCGAGATGATATGCTTGGGACTGCAAACCTTACTAAACACTCTACATAAATAGTTACTGATGGGAGCACTAAAGCAGCTGTCAAGAAAAGGGTCACTCAAATCCGAAAGTAATATCTAAAATGTAGTATTTTCTTATAGGCTGCAGGCTGGGTAACGGGTCAAAATGAATTCAGGTCAAATCAGTTGTCGGCTACTGGCATTTCTTTTTAATGTTTATTTTCTTACATTCCATAAATTTGATCAGCCCTCTATTGTTTTAAGAGTTAGATCTTATTCAAGATAAGTATGTAACTACTAATCATTGCATATTGAGAAGGAAAAAGTTGGAGTTGTTAGGCATGTTCATATAGTGTCATATATGTGACTTATGATAGTGTTTCCTGTTACATTATAGACATCTGAAGCTATCGTTATTTTAGTATTGTAATATGTTATATGGAATGTTCTACCTCTTATTATAGTGTGTGCTTCTGGAGGGGCACGTATGCAAGAAGGAAGTTTGAGCTTGATGCAAATGGCTAAAATATCTTCTGCTTTATATGATTATCAATCAAATAAAAAGTTATTCTATGTACCAATCCTTACATCTCCTACTACTGGTGGGGTGACAGCCAGTTTTGGTATGTTGGGGGATATCATTATTGCCGAACCAAGTAGTTACAAACTATGCCCAGTATCTCATGTATATATATATAACCAAACAGTGGTGAAAATTGATAGTTTTACAATACTAAACTACTTTTCAGCATATAAGAAATGGCAAAATCTAATTCGTTTGAATTTCAAAATCTATTTTATAAATCTTATATAGTTCAAGTTAAACACACGCAGATGCCAATGGGTTACTTTAAGTAGGTATGATCTTATCTTGATAACGTCTTATTTGTATGTATGTATATAAATTAACACTTTCAAGTTTTGATCTTATCCACATCTTTTTATAAAACCTACTTGATAATAATAACCTAATTTTCCTATATTTTTCGTATTTTCGATGGTGTTCACTTAGAGGTTTGTTTGTGATTTATCATGGTACCACAGGATACCAACCAGAATATATATCATAAAATGCCTAAATATGATATTTCCCCATTATTTAGATTGTGATATATAGGCCAAGCCTGTTGTTTAAGGATCACGCTGTAGGTTAATGATCACGAGCTGGCAAATGTTGCCATCATTAGTGCAGGTAATGTTTTTGAATTTGGAAGTATGATTTCTGTTGATTCACGTCGCATAGGATTTGAGCATTGCAATTTAAGGCGACTTTCCAATTGTGATCATTGCAGAGGGCATGGAGAAGGAAGCTTTGGCTCCGTTAATTCGGAATAAACTAGAGGGCGAACTGAAAGCAACAACTATTAAATATCCTGCCTTTGGTAAGTTCAAGAGCCACTACTTTACTTAGATGATATTTGCTATTTTAATTTTTTTTGCATTACTTACAAACTATTATATAGATTGACTATTGCAGTCTTTTTATACAATTTCAACATAACAAGAATATGTCTCTTTGATAGCAAGAAGATGCACTAAGAGGAATGGTATAATTTGTATAGGTACTCACAAAGTAATCCTCAATAGCTAGGATATTGAGGAGCTGGTTAAAAAGAGTCGAGGAGGTTGCAGGGCCCTGCAGGCTGCAGCCAAATTAGTAAATGGTTGCTGAATACAAGCTTCAGAAGAAGAAAAGTGATGACACAGAACCGCTTCTAGAACCCGTTGAAAGAAAGCAGCAGCTTTCTGCAGAAAGTAATCAAACTCATCTATTATACATATTCATCTGTTGTGTTTCTTTGTTAGTGATGTCTCATAAGCATTATCGTGCTTCAGGTTGCGAGTGTCGTAAAAAAAGGGAGTGATGAGGGCTGTCTATTGTTGGGCTTGGACCCCAAAAATGCTCGCCCAAATTGGATGATTCTGCATGTCCTTCAAATAACACCGCCTCCAGTCAAACCACTTGTCATGAAGGATATCTCAGCTCGGAGTGAGGCAAGTTTCCTTAAAAACACCTAAAACAACTAAAACTGAAGGAATTCTTTTGTCTTAGAAAACGTTTTAAGCGTAATATCCAATTTTGAGGGGGTAAAATGGGTAGGCTTGGTAGTTGCCCGAATAGCTTATGTTCGGATCGACCTATAACCCCCCTTGTCTATCTTCTTATTAATGGGTTATGTTAATTATGATTACATAAGTTATGATGACAATCATAATCAAAGCATTTTTATAAAGCATTCAGTAGGTTGTATGCATCAGTACTTTGGGTCACTGCAGAACGATATGACCCGTTCTTAGTTTTTTGTCAAATTATTTAACCATCCTACTCCCTATCGCCTCAAACCATCTTATACATTCCGTGGGACCCCCTTTCCCATCGAACTCC
>CM067169.1:49946563-50094063 GCA_034093135.1 Erigeron breviscapus
GCCACAATCCAAGAATTGTAGAGCCCCGAGAACGGGCCCAACGAACGTGGCTCCTATTCATGTCGTCCCTCCCCAAGGTAATCAACAAAAAGGCGAGTGTTTTGGATGTGGTAGTCGTGCACACTACGTGAAAGATTGTCCGAAATGGATTGAACAACAAGCTGAAGTAGCAGAGCCGGCAAGGAAAACTTACTTAGGATCTCACCCCTTGTGTGGAAGGTGTAATCGCCATCACTCTCCCACTAGCCAATGTGGGACTTGCTTTAATTGTAATCGAATCGGGCACGAGGCTAAGATTTGTAGAGCACCGAAAGCGACACCATTGAATGTAACGCCTCTTCAAACCATCTATCCCCAAGCTGACCACACTCGGAGCCATCAAGGTGTTTGTTTTGTGTGTGGTAGCCCCGACCACTACAGAAATGCTTGTCCTAGATGGATCCCAACTCTCTCGACAGCACACTCACCTTCATTACCATTATTTCGTTTCCAGATTACTCTATCACTTCTGTCCAAGTTTGCAGCAATAGGAATTTCACCAATATGGATATTGAGCTATACAATCTGATGGTCAATTTTCCATCACCCATTGACAAACACTAAAAAATTTGTATAAAGGCCCGCTACGATGCCACCAATCATACCAAATTGATGTACTAATCCCATTTCCTACTAGATGTCTTATATGAGACCCAACTTTATCTCTTAAACTCATTGCTTCATAATTGTTTTTTCCTATTTTCATTTCAGGCTGCTATTGATCTGAGGATCAAAACCCTCTTGGATGCCACACTTAATGTAATTGTTAAAAAGATTGAGGGGATGTCTGCTGATAAGATTCTCAAGATCTGCAACGTTCCTGGTTTTTGTCATAAAGATTTTCAACGGTGGCACGCTCTTCATACTTGGGCTTACAGTTAATGACCTAATAAGTGTGTAGTGTACATTGTGGATGCCTCCTGCTTCCGGATGCTTAATATGTATGTTGCATTACTTGCATATGACTTATTAATCTAAAATAGAACAAATGGGCGTTTGACTAATTGTGTTATTTTTAAGTTTTTTTCATTTTGGATAATATGGTGTATTATTAAGTATGACTAGTTTTTTTTGATTTTAAGTTTGAAACTAGTACAATATTCGTGTGTTGTCTGATTTTTTTTTTCTTTTTTTAATATGACATTATTTGTATCCAAGATTCAATAACCATCCTTTATATAAATCATCTGGAGCTGCCAATTGGTCCATTATTAAAGCTTATGAGGCACTTCAGAAGGAAGAAAAAGATCATTCACAAGGAGCTGCGGACTTTACCCTTACCGGTTTACATTATTGACAAACCAGCAAGAAAACTGTTCGAGAAATGAAAAGGAAGCAAGTCACGATACTGATGATGATTCATACAAGAAAAAGGCCAATTTGAAAACTCTTGGGGATGGTTCTCATGTTAATATGCTATACATGCACAAAAATCCAATAAGCTTGGGAGAGGTGCTTTGTTAATTCGCAGGAAGGGAAATTTTTTTAAAACGATGGGTTTGTTACTGGTCCAGGGAAACGAACCCTGCTTTCGTGGTACCAACTGCTTTCCCTATGTTTACTGTATTTAATGTGCAGACTTACATGTGTGGTGGATCAAAATAGGCTGGTCACAGATCAAAGTGGTAGCTTATGGTATCGGCATGAGTTGATTAGATACCGAAATGCTTTAGGTCTGACTTTCTAAATTTTGATGTGTTTAATATGACTACAGAACTTACATCATACAACAGGAGTTATGTGTCAAACTTACGCTTTGGGTGACTTTCAACCTGTTTCCCGTTTGCTACATTTTTATTGTTCCCAATTGACCAGTTAGAGATGCCGCTTAATTTGGATTGACACAATGAGTAATGGGGTGAAATTGCCTCCTATACTGTTATAAATAGAACTATCTTAGAGGGTGAAATGCAATTCTAGGCTACCTGTTGCTTTGTCCGTCATAGACAACTAGTTTTGTCTTGGTGTTTTTTTTTTTTTTTTTTTTTTTTTTTTTTTTTTTTTTTTTTTTTTTTTTTTTTTTTTTTTTTTTTTTTTTTTTTTTTTTTTTTTTTTTTTTTTTTTTTTTTTTTTTTTTTTTTTTTTTTTTTTTTTTTTTTTTTTTTTTTTTTTTTTTTTTTTTTTTTTTTTTTTTTTTTTTTTTTTTTTTTTTTTTTTTTTTTTTTTTTTTTTTTTTTTTTTTTTTTTTTTTTTTTTTTTTTTTTTTTTTTTTTTTTTTTTTTTTTTTTTTTTTTTTTTTTTTTTTTTTTTTTTTTTTTTTTTTTTTTTTTTTTTTTTTTTTTTTTTTTTTTTTTTTTTTTTTTTTTTTTTTTTTTTTTTTTTTTTTTTTTTTTTTTTTTTTTTTTTTTTTTTTTTTTTTTTTTTTTTTTTTTTTTTTTTTTTTTTTTTTTTTTTTTTTTTTTTTTTTTTTTTTTTTTTTTTTTTTTTTTTTTTTTTTTTTTTTTTTTTTTTTTTTTTTTTTTTTTTTTTTTTTTTTTTTTTTTTTTTTTTTTTTTTTTTTTTTTTTTTTTTTTTTTTTTTTTTTTTTTTTTTTTTTTTTTTTTTTTTTTTTTTTTTTTTTTTTTTTTTTTTTTTTTTTTTTTTTTTTTTTTTTTTTTTTTTTTTTTTTTTTTTTTTTTTTTTTTTTTTTTTTTTTTTTTTTTTTTTTTTTTTTTTTTTTTTTTTTTTTTTTTTTTTTTTTTTTTTTTTTTTTTTTTTTTTTTTTTTTTTTTTTTTTTTTTTTTTTTTTTTTTTTTTTTTTTTTTTTTTTTTTTTTTTTTTTTTTTTTTTTTTTTTTTTTTTTTTTTTTTTTTTTTTTTTTTTTTTTTTTTTTTTTTTTTTTTTTTTTTTTTTTTTTTTTTTTTTTTTTTTTTTTTTTTTTTTTTTTTTTTTTTTTTTTTTTTTTTTTTTTTTTTTTTTTTTTTTTTTTTTTTTTTTTTTTTTTTTTTTTTTTTTTTTTTTTTTTTTTTTTTTTTTTTTTTTTTTTTTTTTTTTTTTTTTTTTTTTTTTTTTTTTTTTTTTTTTTTTTTTTTTTTTTTTTTTTTTTTTTTTTTTTTTTTTTTTTTTTTTTTTTTTTTTTTTTTTTTTTTTTTTTTTTTTTTTTTTTTTTTTTTTTTTTTTTTTTTTTTTTTTTTTTTTTTTTTGGTTATTATAATTAGCATGTCAATATACTTTTGCAATGGTTATTCTACTTATATAACAAACTAAATTTGAATAAAATGATTTTAGTTTAAGGTAATTGTTTCCATTTTACTCTCTTGACCTATCTCTCTCCCTAATAAAGCAAGGTTCCATAACTCAAAATCCTTTTAAAAAATTGCCAAGTGGCAGCCTTCCCCTTTATTTCAAAAAAATTTCCGGTCGTCGTAAGGTTTCACAAGAAAAAACATCATTATTTTACAAAAAACAGCAAACCTATCTATACAACAATAATATTGAATCAAAATCAAATGAAACATAAATCTATTCAAGAAAGATGAGTGGCATATCAAAGGTCACCCCTTCAAAAATCCCAAATCAAAATAGTCAATCTAAACTCAAACCCATCATCTTTATCTTTTTCTACATCAATAATGAGAAAACAAAGTAATTTATATATTTAGTTATCTAATCTCTATTTATATCTATGTATATATTGATATATCATTTATATATTATTGAAAACTCGTTCAGTAATTTATATATCTTTTGTTGAAAACCCAAAATCTTAGATGAAGCCTGAAATCAACAATGGGTGTTCTTCAAGTTGTTAAGGGTTTTTTATGTTCATAAAAATGTTCCAATTTACAAGGATCTGATTGTGTTATACAGTGCTGGCTTTTTTTTGTGTTTCACTAAATCTGATCAGATTACCGAATGCATATCAGGTATTAATTTCCGGTTTTCAATTAAATGGTTTTTTATGTTCCTATTTACGATTCAATTTTTTCTACTTTATCTTTGAGAAAAGTCACTTGATATACATGAGTAAATAATTAACTTGAGTTTCCAATAATCACTCACACATATTTAAGTTGTATGCTTTATTTTGGTTCTGCATACTTTATTTTACTATTGTTTAGAGTTATTATACATATGAAGAAACTATTAATCTACTATTAAGTGACTTTGATTCAATGCTAACGAGCTTTTTAATTGCATTTAGTAGCTTCTATTGGGTGAGAGGTGGTGATATGATTTTCCATGTTTAAGAAGTCATGTTTTTAATAGAATATTTGATTATATATGATCAACGAATACTTGCTAATAAGTATGATGAATAATAAAAAGCACAAGGAATCTCTTGCCAAACCAGTGATAGTAGCAAAATGCACTTCACGTAAAGTTCCTTGATGTACACAAAACATTTTATGTGATTTAAGCTTTTAGGCAAGAGCCCCTTTCTTAAGACAAAGTGGACATGTTTAGGCGTTTAGCCGTGTATGAAACATGGAAAGTTGTTATTCGTGTGTGTGGCTTAATCTACAAGTTGAATTCGGGTTATTAACCAATTGTTTTTTTTTGTCGAAGGTTGTTCTCTCTACACTTGATTTCACGACATTCAAACTGCCGCCTATTGGAGAGCTATTGGAAATCAAGTTCTGCAGTTCCTTTTTCACTCCAGACTGATTTCTGATCTGGTATAGTACTATAATCTTAACATCTCTTGCCAAACTGTTTTTGTTGTAATATGTGTTATATGGCTAGATGAGTTACTTATATCTACTATAGAACGTCAAAAGTTTCATCAGATTTTGAAGTTAAAAGTAAAACAATTGATGGATGTTTTTTCTCCTTGACTATTCTTGATTCTTGACATTGAGACACCTAGAAACGATAGAGGATAAACATAGAGAATTGCATTAACACGCTTTGTTTCATATGAAAAAATGATATAAAACTCCGAAAAATGAAAAGAAACTTGAAATCGAATATGAAAATGATGAATTCTTGGGCATGATTTTATCTTAGCACTTTTTAGTATGACATTGTTGCACCATCAAGATCTTGGGCAAAACTGAATATGTTCATTTTGTCGTATTACATTTAGTTGATAACCTACTATACTATTGGTCTAAATTAGTATGGCATCCTCTCTAATGTGGAATGCCCAAGCGACAACTGGAGTTTGGTACATATTTGATATGGCCATAAAAAGCTACTGTTATGTAGGATATAAAACGGGTTATAATCTGATGTCTTCGGTAACTTATTTGAACCATCTATTTTGTCAGTTTCAAGTGTTCAGTTGTTACTGCCATAGCATTGCACAAATGGAATCAATGGTGGTTATGTTTATTCGTAGATTGGTGTACCAAATGGGTTATGGCTGTGCAGAGTGAACAAATGGGTTCAAGTGCAACTTGTCGTGATTATATTTCTTTTGTGGGGCTGAAATTTACAAGTCACTTTTGATTTATTGTCCTATAATTTTGCCCGCCAACAATTGTAAGTTTAAAATTTGTCTTGACAACAAAGTTTATGGTCTCCTTTAATTAACTCGGGATAAGAACATTTGCATAACAGTTTCACGACTGGCAAAGAGACTCAATTAACTTTAAAAAAGAAGTGTCCTGGTAACTATTGTGGGAATAGAGTTTGTGTGGGTTTTGCCATTGTTTTGCATAAGCAATAGCATGGAGATCAGATTAATCATTTGTTTGGCTACATTGTTTTTCAAAGAAAAATGTGTTGATTATGTTAATTTAATTTTTCTCATGTTGCAGGACTACTAATTTTGGGCTACTGGGTCACATGGCTTAGTACAAGTTGCACTTTTGTGTAACTGGTAATGATTGGATGGTCAAGACGCAAGAGAATCAAAGATTTGGAATAGAAGATTATTTTGTATATAATGTTGATTATTTTATTAGGAGGTGGATGCGAAGAATTTGAATTGTTATTGATTATGTAACGGTGTATAGCTACTTGTGATATATACATTAACCATTTTAAACAAATTGTACTTGATCAACAGAAAACAGTGCATATATATTAACAGTACAAAATGCAATCAACATGATAAAAGCTCATTAGATTGGACACTAAAAACCAAATTTATTTAATATGCCCGCGTAATACGCGGGTTGATTAGCTAGTTAAGATAAACACAAAGCCCAAACCGACCCATTCATAAGTTAATTCTTCAAAATTGCCAACTCTTCTACCGATTGAAAACTTAGAAGAAATGGGTCGCTTATCCATGTTTAGCAATAATAAATAGATCCAATATATGTGTAAATAAACTTTATGCCTTAAAGTAGATGGTGCATATTCGTTGCTAAGTCTTTCTTGTTTTTACTTTTTAGTGCTTTAACATATCATAGGTTCAGCAAAGTAAAAAATAAAAATTGGCATCACATACTTGTTCCTCCATCTCATGGAAGTTGCTTGGATTTACTGATTTAAATATCTAGTGGTAATTGCAATATCTTGCCAGTTCTGTGTCAGCACATCTGAAATGAGGGTCGACTTGCAAACACTTTCGATATTTTTAGAAATAGTTAACGGGTCAATTATGATTACAACTTTATAAGAACATTCTTAAAATACTGATCTATTTCTTCACACACAAAAATTTGAAAGATAATCTAAACCTATAATTGAGGTGGCTGTATATGGATAACAGACTGCTGTCAGCATGCAAGATATTTTTATATGATCTGTTTTGCATTGATTATGACCCATCAATAAGCACACAGGTCAAATTCTCTCCTCCCCCGCCCCTGATACTCCGAGTCACAAATCAAAACGATAGTTTTCGGTATCAGGATGAGTTGATTAGATACCGAAATACTTTAGGTCAGACTATTTAACTTTGTGTGTAGACTGAGTTTTACACGTGACCAAGTCGTTGACCGGGTCTCATCCGAATCTGGCCGACTCGACCCATTTAACCCCCAATTGGGAGTTTCCGTACGAATCGGCCGAGTTTTATAAATCTGGTTAAAATGGATGATGGTTGTCGTTTGAAAAAAAATAATGGTCTTAAAAAGAGAAAAATTTTACACCCCGGAAAAGTTCTAGATACACCGAGTCCGTCAGACAGCCAGGTGGTTCTCTTATTCATTTATGCATTGTTGGGGAGGGGGATACTCAAACCTAACCCTAACTTTACGAAAGCCGCCCGCATAATCTTTTCATTATGCCTCCTACACCGAGTCCGTCAGACAGCCAGGTCCTCTCTTTCTTTCTTTTCATTTTTTTTTCTTTTTTTCTATGAATTGAATTGCAATTGCATAAGTTACAGTAATAATTTTTTCTCTTCCTTTTTTTGTTTTTTGTTTTTGTACTTCAGTTTCAATTAAATTGGCCCAATTGTTGTTGTTAGAGGTATAATTAATTAATTTTTCTCTTTATATAATTAACAAAATTTATTTATTTATTCCAGTATAATAATAATAACAACAAATTTGATCTCATGGATTTGTGTAAACCAAAAGAAGTGGCGGCTCAGTATTCATCTCTATCTGATGACGAAAGGTGATACTACTACTTACTTCTCGTATAATAATTATTTTTGTTTCTTTTCTTGCTTTTTCGTGTATATATTATATATAGAAAAATGATTAACCCTCCTAAAATTCTCATAAAAATCCTCTCAAAACTTTCAAAACTTGACATGTATAGTCCACTAATTCTTTTACCTATTCGCATCTCTTGATCTTGCCACATGTCATTATCTTGTAGTTAGGAGGATTTTTAAGATAATTAGTTAGAAGGTTATCATTTCCCATATATATATATAAGTTTGGGTAAAAACCTCTCACATCTTGATTTTTTAATCCATAAAAATCACGGGGGCCCAATCATTTATTTATTATACAAAAAATATTTAAAAAATAGTATGTGAGGGGTTTTTCACCTAAGTTGGGTGTGTGACAACTCCACACTCATTTTTCTCATATATATATATATATATATATATATCCCCATATATGCTTATTTTTGTTTTTACGGATTGATTGTAGATGTAAATGGGTACTATCAGTGATTTTGATGAGTCAATGGTGAGTCTCCATTCGTTCATTCTTACAGTTCATATATGTTTTCTGATCCTCTACAATTGTAATTAAAATGTTTTAAAACTTTTTATCTCTCAATGAATTCATTGTAGGTTTCGGAATTATAAAAGATATGAAAGATATGTAAGAAACGAATTAGTAGCAAACATTGAGTGGTCTTCATATCCAACTAATGAAGAATTGTGAGTAGTATATTTGGAGTATCTTGAATTAATTATTCTAATTTTTATCAAGGAAAATGCTAAATGGAGCCTATAGAGTTGCACTTAACGTGCATAAAAAATGTACCTTTCTATATCTAAAGTCCACCCTTGAATTTTATGATAAGTGTACAACTATTTAATGCACTTTAACGAAAGCCCTTAGGGCTGCGTTTAGCAAAACCCTTCTATCAATAGTAGTAGTAGTCTACTAGTTGTAGTATATTGATTGTTTTTGTAGCAGTTGAGGGAGCCTGGTTTATATACTTTATTTATTTATTTATAACGAATTGATTGTTGTTGAAGAATGAGGGTGTGGGATTTCGACGAAGATGATGCAGAAAATCTATACAATCCATTCCAGGATGAGGACTTCAATCGATCACTTGATAATCGCTTAGGAAAATTAATATACGAGGAAAGGTATATCGATCCAGAGGAAATAATGTTTGATGAAACAAGGTATAGTAAAACTAATAATGGTGAAGTTAATTCAGAAGTAAAAGTCAATCAATCTGATGAAGGAGTTTGGACGGGAGCAAAATTCAATATTGATGTTGACAAAGAAAGAAAACAAATACTGGATTTGGTTAAACAATATCGGAAGAAGAATGAGAAGAGGAAGCAGATGTTTGAGAAAATAAAGACAGAAGAATGATGATTGATGCCGATTTGGTTGAAGAATCTATTTATTTATTTCAATCTGAAGAAGAGGAAACTTAACAACTCCAGTATATATTAGTATATCAATCTTGTTGCTTTTTATCATCCCCTTGTCAATCGATATTTTGGTTGAGGATATTTGTCTTAATATGCTTTTGTGTGTGTTAAGTTTGACATTTTTATTTTAATATATTTGGGGACAATTATAGTCATTTGCTTTTATGTGTTAAGATTTTTAATTTATATTTTAGGGGACACTTATTGTCATGCTTCTTTGTTAAATTTTTAACACGCTATAGTTTGTTCTAGAGGCTAGAGTTCTAGTAATGTTTCTAACCGCAATTTTTTCGTGTATTATAAACTTGGTAGGCATCAGTTGGTTGTCTTTATTTGTTGCTCGATCCTATTTAACATATTTTAGATAGCGTGACTGCCGTTGCCCCAATTGGTGGCCAAAGAAGCTTTTGTTGTATAACTAGCCCAGGAGTCTGGAGCGTTGCAAATACATAGTGAGTTGGTCGATGTATGTGAATACAGTTCAGAATGAGATTAGTTGCAGAAAAGTTATTATTATAATCTGTTCTTCTGCTAATCTGTTTGTATTGGTACGGTTGCAACTCATGTCTCCTTTGCCACTTAGTGTTTCTAGTTGTAAGGGCCTAACTATTTCTGCTTGATTGTATGAATGCTACTGCTGCTTCTGTTTCGTGTTCTGTCAATAGGCTGCATATGGATGTGCATTGCATAAGTAGTTCCTGTCTTAAAATGTGACATTGAATTGGTGATCCCATTTTGTTTCGTATAGAATATAATGTTGGAACATCGTCCTTGTACTTTCTTCTTCTTCTTCGACAGTGAAATGAGGTCTTGAAACCTAAAAGGAAAAAAACTATGCGAGAAACCAAGAAAAAGCCTGAATGAAAAAACATGAACGAGTTGCGAGTTGGCAAAATCCGGGTAGTAGAAGGGGATGCGATGTGTCGGGATGAGATTGTGCCACGCCGTGATTACTATCCATACTGTTTTCTTATGCAAGAAATCAAGGAAAAGCCCGAATGAAAAAACCCGAACGAATTGCGAGATGGCAAGATCTGGACGGTGGAGGGGGATGTGATGTGACGGAATCAGATTGTGCCATGCCACCGTTACTATTCAATACCGTTTTCTTTATTTGAGTAATATGCATATGCGTACATTTCATGGTTTGTTCAAATAGAAAACTGGAACATACATCATAGACGACCTATGCAATCATCTGGTATATTTATGAGTGACATGAGCATTTAAATAAATTGAGGTCGATTGATTATAAAACTTCTGCACCGAATTCCAAATAATAGGTAGTAATTTCAAACCATTAAAAAGGTGAAAATTTGTTAAAATCATCTCATATGGAGTTCCGATTTTTAAAACTTAAGCTAAATAAATATTCTGAGCAGAATTAACACATACAGAATACTAAGCTATGGTTTCGAAAGATGAAGTGACCTTGGGTCCTGGAAGTAGAACTTGCTTCAGCACATGGTCTGTAGCAGAATAACGATCATTTAACAAGGTATATGGATGTGGTTTTTCTTTTACAGGTTAGTCGGGAAAGGTGAGTCTATTCTTACTCTGGCGGCCTAACCGGATTATCCCGTGACCTATGCGGCCTAACCGGATTATCCCGTGACCGTGTCCAAACCTTCCCCCGGGCCACCTCCAAAAATTTATCTAGCGGGATTTAATCATGAGACCGGCCTTTTGTTTTGAAGTTGGGGATGTTAACCACTAAGGCACCTTCGAGGTGGTTAATGATCATTTTACATGTATGGAGTAAAATAGATATTTTGTGCATGAGACTCAAATAAAGATCTTTTACATGTCTGAACCGTCCTTTTATAAATTTCTAGCCCCAACCAGTAAAACACTTCTCTCTCGCCGCCGCAACGTGAGGTACCGTCTAGTATATAAATAAAAAGGAAAGGAAAATACATGCTTTATAACCATAAACATTGCTATGTTTTATTTGAAATTCCATAAACATTGCTAATTTTTTATCCCCCACTCACCCACCCACAAATAGCTTTATTGTTGTATCGTGATTTAATTATTTAGTTTAGCTTTAGGGTCCGTTGTGGGCTCAAATATGGGTTTCCTGATACGGTTTGCAAGCAACCTCTTCATTCAAATGGTTCATGTTCAAGCGATAAGTTTATGGTTCAGAGTTGCAAGTTCATAGTTGAAAATTCAACGTGACAGTTCAATTTTAAGTTTCAAATGTCAACATAAGTTGACTGTTGACGGGTCAAGCTTCAATTTCAAGCTCGACAATGTCAAGATCAAGAGTCTTGGTATGTTCAAACTTTCAAAGAATGTGCGTCTCTATGGTCCTAGGCTTCTCGTCTACCTTCAAGTATATTCTTGATTATTGGATCTATTCAAGATTTTTTGTATACATATCATTTTGTGAAAGGAAAAAAAAGACAGAGAGTTCTTTTTGCCTTATTAAAGATAGCTTCAAGAATTTTCAAGGAAATTAGGTGTTTCCTCCCCAAGATGAAAATTATACAACTGCTGCTATAATGAAGCCATCAGAAGCAGACGTGGCAATATCATGCGATGGAATGGCAAACGACACCTCATATCGTGCATTCGTGTGTACTGGGATTGTATTCTACTTAGCATGTGCTCTATAAGCCAGCCAGCATTCATCATTGCGAGTTTCTTGACCTAACTTGGGACGTGCTACGAGAATACGTAGCAGATCAGTAACAATTGCTCCACTCCATCAGACACCATAAACACGGAGTGGATCACAACTAATTACCTATCACTTGGTGTGATACAGAGTACAGACCACACAAAAATGGTGTGAAGCACACGCCATCTCATGGCCACATACAATGTGTAGTCTAATAGACCTGTATATTTTGTTACTCTTTATATTTAATGCGCACGTCCCTCTTTCCCGTCCTTATCTTAGAGCTTTCTATCCATTGCTTACTAAAACCCATCCAACAATAACGAAAAATCTTAAAAATCAAAACCATTAAAAATTTAAGACGACATAAACAACATAACTGATGATGATCAAGTAGTTAGAAAAGCATTCAATAATATCATATTAGAAGATCACCTTATTTGATTACAATTCTGATTCCAAATGCACAAAATAACTTCAAATACTATAAAGAAATTAAGCAGCAAATTTAGGAGCTTCCCTGTTCTTGATGATCTTTTTCTCCAACTCATCCTTCTTTGCACCAATAACCCTTTCCAGCTCCTTTCCTTGTTTCAACAACACAATTGTCGGCATCGCCTGCACCTCGAATTCTTGTGCCACATCCTACAATCATCCAATCAACTTTAATCATCTAATCTCCCCAATTCTTCTCAATTTCAATAATATCACATTCTAAACCAAGTGTTCTAAATCGTCCAGCCAGTTGCGGTGGGATCAATAACAAAAAATACAAAGTATTTGATATGGTAAAGAAAGGATGTTTATATATATATAACAATAATCAATAGGAAGCTTTTCTTTCCTCGATTTTTACTACAAGTTAGGTATGGGCCATCTGATTATGGGCCGGTTTGAGTCTATCAAAAATTAAAAAATCCACAAAATCTCGCGAGATAACACCCAAATCAGTACAGATTCTGATTCAATATCATAGAAACAATATCAAGGTTTTTTCCCCTAATTTCCTAATTCTACAAGTCTTATATCAGGAATCATTAAAATTGATGTTGATCAATTACAGGAATCATAAACACAACAGCTGAATTTTTTATAAAATTAACGAAAGAATAAAAATAAGAATAAATATATGAAGGAAATACCTGTAATTGATCAACATCAATTTTAATAAAATCAATTTCTGGATACTTAGAAGCAAGAGAGCGAATAAAAGGCTCTAACATCTTACAAGGACCACACCATGACGCTGAGAAATCAACCACCATTAATTTAGGTGATTGTTTTGACTGATTAAAGTGAAGTTGCCATCTGTTTGATGAATGGAATTCTATCACGCGTGATGCTTCTGTTTCGCTGCCGCCGTCCATCGGTGGTTGTTCTCCGGTTCCGACTAAAGCTGATAGAATCGATCCCATTATCTCTTTTTTTTCTACTATTGCTTTTCTTTCTTTTTTGCACAAGCGAGATTTACTAGAGATTTTTTTTTTATATACTTAATAATGTAGGGGCTTTTTTTTCTTTTTTTTTTTTTAACAGGTATATTGCCATTTTTTTTCTTTTTTTTTTTTTAACAGGTATATTGCCATTTTTTTTCTTTTTTTTTTTTTAACTATTCTTTTCTTTTCTTTTTTTTTTTTTTTTTATTTCACTTTTCTCTTTTTTGTAAGTTTTTTTGTTCTTTCTGAGGAACAGGTATATTGCCATTTTTTTTCTTTTTTTTATATAACAATAATCAATAGGAAGCTTTTCTTTCCTCGATTTTTACTACAAGTTAGGTATGGGCCATCTGATTATGGGCCGGTTTGAGTCTATCAAAAATTAAAAAATCCACAAAATCTCGCGAGATAACACCCAAATCAGTACAGATTCTGATTCAATATCATAGAAACAATATCAAGGTTTTTTCCCCTAATTTCCTAATTCTACAAGTCTTATATCAGGAATCATTAAAATTGATGTTGATCAATTACAGGAATCATAAACACAACAGCTGAATTTTTTATAAAATTAACGAAAGAATAAAAATAAGAATAAATATATGAAGGAAATACCTGTAATTGATCAACATCAATTTTAATAAAATCAATTTCTGGATACTTAGAAGCAAGAGAGCGAATAAAAGGCTCTAACATCTTACAAGGACCACACCATGACGCTGAGAAATCAACCACCATTAATTTAGGTGATTGTTTTGACTGATTAAAGTGAAGTTGCCATCTGTTTGATGAATGGAATTCTATCACGCGTGATGCTTCTGTTTCGTTGCCGCCGTCCATCGGTGGTTGTTCTCCGGCTCCGACTAAAGCTGACAGAATCGATCCCATTTTCTGTTCTTTTTTTTTTTTTTTTTTTATTTTTTTTTTTTTTTTTTCTTTTTTTTTTTTTTTTTTTTTTTTTTTTTTTTTTTTTTTAACTATTGCTTTTCTTTTCTTTTTTTCACAAGCGAGATTTACTAGAGATTTTTTTTTATTTTGTTTTTGATACTTAAATACTTAATGCCAATGGGTTAAAACCCCATCTTCATTCCGAAGTCCTGCAATGATGCTTGGATCCTGGAAGACCAGGGTTCGAGTCTGAGCAGGCGAGGTTTTACCTCCAATTTAACGTCGTGCCTTCTGTAGCGGTTAAATTGGTGGGTTTTCTCTCCCCTGTGGTCCCTGACTTCGTGGATCGGTCGCTAGTGACTGTCTGCCCGTATGGATGTAACGGCTAGCCGTGACACGAACGTTAAAAAAAATACTTAATAATGTAGTGGGCTTAGGTTTAATTACATAAGTAGCCCTTGGACTTTAAGATAATGTTCAACTAATGTTCATTAGGTGAGTTTTGAATAAATTATTAGATTATTACGTAAAATAGATTTAAAACAATGTTTTAATTAAAACGTGGTTTTCATATATCTTATTCACAATAGATAAAAGTTTATGTTCGGATTTGTAAAAATTGAACGATATAATAGTTATGTACTTATATGCACTTTTTGGGTTGAATCACATGCCAAGTGTGTAGAAATATGTTTGATGCCATTACGTTATGGTTGCTAGAGATTAGATAACAAAAAAGGGAATACTTAATTATTAACTAACCAATAACTAACAAGACAAAATTGTTTTGTGTGCAAAGGATCGATGTCCTTATGCAGATAAAAACACAACTACTAGAATATAAAACTCCACAATATAAAACTCATTTCAAAATCCAATAAGGGCGTGGGCAACCCATGGAAGTTGGGTGCGTGGTGAGTGTGGTGCCAAAATTCAACACCGCCGCCTTCAATTTTTGACGGGTCATGGTGAAGGTTTGCGTGGTGTGACCACGCATCTGATATTCCAAAAGCTACAAGATCGAGGCATGCAACGGCTATGGAACGGCTAGTTTGACTTGTTTTGTATTTTTTTTTTTAACTTTACATCTTCTCTATATATATACACTCTTTAATTATCAAACACACTACAGCTCTCTCACAATACTCACACTTTCTTTTCAACAAATCTACTAAAAATCAACAATACACAACTAAAAAAAAGGAAAAACGTATTGGTTCCACTGTAATCTTAGATGAACCACTCGAATGGTCCGACGATAGCAGTCTAGCGGTGTTTGCGGACGCCATTGATGCCGAGGAGGCCGCCGACGCCGAAAGTTCTACGGCACGGTCAAGGCGTAAATTCGTGAACCGCAACCGTTGGGCTGCTTCAGAAAGGTTGCATCACGACTACTTTTGTGATGAACCCAAATACGACGAAGATTTCTTTGAAGATAGGTATCGTATGCCTAAGCATTTGTTCTTAAAGATCGTGCACGATCTTGAGTCCAGATACACGTATTTTCAGGACTCGTATGATGCCCGGTTGGCAAAGAGTTTTACCCCGATACAGAAATGCACATCTGCAATTCGACAGCTCGCAACCGGCAATCCACCAGATGAGTACGACGAGTATTTAGAGATGGCGCAAAGAACATCACGTGAATGCCTTCAATACTTTTATGACGCTGTTGTTCGGACATATAGCAGCGAATACCTGCGTAGACCAACAACACTTGATATCTTCCGTTTGTTTGAAGCACACGAAGAGAGACATCACTTGTCTGGGATGTTGGGTAGTCTAGATTGTACACATCTTGCTTGGAAGATGTGTCCGATGGAGTGGAGGGGTCAATACAAAAGGGGTGATCATGAACACCCCACTATTATGATGGAGGCGACGGTGTCTCAGGATTTATGAATATGGCACGCATTTTTTGGTCCTCCGGGTGCTTTGAACGACATCAATGTGCTGCAACACTCTCCCTTGTTCCTCCCCGGGCGTATGGGGACTGCTCCTTACTGTCCATTCACTGTGAATGGACATACTTATAGACGTGGCTACTATCTAGTCGATGGCATATATCTTACGTGGTCTACTTTTGTTAAAGCGTACAAATATCCTACCGACCCGAAAGAAAAAATGTTCAAAACAGCGCAAGAGTCGGCTCGCAAAGATGTTGAGCGAGCATTTGGTGTTCTGAAAGGAAAGTGGGGTATCCTTTCTCGACCTTTTCGCCAACGCTCGATGAAGACAATACGGAACTTGGTGTATGCTTGTGTGATTATGCACAACATGATCATCCAGGATAGTGGTCGAGCGATCTGCCCAGTTCATATAGGGGATCCAGTTGTGCAGCCGAATAGTGCCCTAGACGCCTTACCGGAGATACTAATGTGTCGTATTTTTTACCCATTTCCCACAATGTATTTAGTTGTTTTTAAGTGGTTTTCGAGTCGTTTTGTATACATTTGGTGCGTTTATGGTATTTGTTAGTGTTTCATGATATTAACAGGTACTTGAGCATAATTCTGGAAAAAACGACATGAAATGTGATGAGACTTGACTAGAATGCTACATATTGGACGCGGCTAGACGGAGCATCATACTACAAAGCTTACGATGGACCAAATATATTATGGTGGCAGTAGTGTTCGTGAATTGCAAAGAGAATTGGGAAGCAGATTTGTTGTTCGTGTGTGTGTGATGGGGCGCAGGAGACAAAGAAGCCCAAGAAGGCTTTATGCTTTTCGTGACAACAGCCCAATGTGGCAGCCCATTTGATGGTCCAAAGAATAAAGTCCAAGAGAAGAAACAAAGTGAGCAGCCCATCCTTTTTGGTCCTTGGGCGGTCGAACGCAGCAGACAACAACAACATAAGTTGTTAAACCGAGTACTATATATATTAATTATTACTAGGTCAACAGGAGGGAAGCAAGTAGGTCAAAATTAAATAGGGGTGTTGTTGGTTCGTGGGTGATTACGGCCGCAAGAAGGAAGCAAGCAAGCAACTAGCTCAATATTAATTACTAGCTTGAATTAATTTAGAAGGAGGTCAAAAGTAATTTAAATAAAGGTTGGTGTGTGCGTGCGAAGGAGCAGCCAGAAACAAAGGTTTTTTGCTTTGAGAATTCGCGAGCAGCAGCATTAATTCGATCATCATCACAGTCTCCAACATAGTTCGATCTCTTTATTTAATTCGCACTTTATTATTAGTAGTTACAACATTGCAAGACTTTATTACTATACAATTATTCTTATGGATTATATTTATTTGATGATTGTTTGTTTTATTTGTCTTGTCATGAGTAGCTAAATCTCTCAGCACCTACTTGGATAGTGAACATGTCATAGGGTTGTTTGATGTTATTTGCATTTGTTGAACAAGATTTCTATGTTTAATCGAAGAACCATATTTATTTGAGTTTAAATATTGTTTTTATCTTTTATATTTATTGATTGATAATTGTAATTAGAAGTTCGGAAGAAATCTATGTCATTGTCAATTGATTTGTGAAACGGTTAATCGGTCTATAATTAACCTAAAGTCGTTGGAGTTCGGAAGAAACCAGCGATAAAGACTTTAAACAATTAAATTCATTTTGAGTGGGTAAACGTCTATGATAGAGGGATCTGATTAGGCGAATAAGCAGTTCGGAAGAAAGCTTTTAAAGATTAAATCATAAAATCAACTTAGGTTCTTAATGCTTAATTGTTTGAGTAGAAATTATTCGCGGGAGCGATAACTATATTTTGAGCAATTAAAGTTTCAAGTATAACGGGAGTTCATCTTGACTACTTTTTAAGTCGTTCAACAATGCAAGTAATGTTTAGACCCGATGATTGACATGTAAGCTGATTCAAGTAGGTGTCCTTTTAAATTATTGTTTCAAACAACAAAATTCTCTTTTCGAATAATCCTGAGGGATTACTAACCATTTTCTAACTAATTGCAAAGTGACAATTCGGTCACAAAACCCCCCTTTCATTTGAATTACTTTATTTTTAACAATTGCTTAAATAAGTCCTTGTGTTCAACCTCGGATTTACCAAGTAAACTATATTGCATACGAACGGGTACACTGCCCGCAAGTGTGTAGTAGTCAGTAGCTAGCTATTTCGTGTTCATAAATTTAAGACTAGAAATTACACATCAAGTTTTGGCGCCGCTGCCGGGGACTTTTGTTTAGTAGTTGTTTAATTTTGTAGTTCGATCCTTTCTTGTATTCATTTACGAGAAAGTTACTTGCTTATTTAGGTTAGCGTAATTTATTGTTAATTTTTTATTTTATTTTATTTAGTTCTAGTACATTTTATTATTTAATTTTTCTTTTCCATTTGTGCTTTTCACGGGGTGTGCTAGTGTTTGTTTTGTAGTATTAGCGTAACCAATGGCCGGTCAAGACTATGAGTTGGAGGCAGAATATCCGGACGAGATTCGGTACTTTAAGCAATTACCCAACGAAACTTGGTATGAAGCATGGTTGAGGATTAGATACGTAGTTGATAAGTTAAACACGAACAACATTTTTGTTTGTGAACTTGTTAGGTTTTATTTGCGTGGGCTAGATAACTAATCATACGAAATTCTGAGCGAGGAACTCTTAGGGATGAATACGGATGGGGTATTTGATTATTTGGAAGAATTTATTCAATCTGAAGAATTGGTGTATGAGCCCAAAAATGAAACAATATGGTAAGAAGAGTATGAGACTTCAGAAGAGAACGAAACAACGGAAGCTTATGATCTCTTGGAAAATGAATCTCATACCCCACCTCCTGAAAGCCAAAAATATCCAGAGATACAGGACTCGAAAGAAGATGATTATCAGCTAACTCATTCGGAACCAAATGAACTAACACTTATTAGCAATGAGCCAGTGATTGAAGTTGTTGATTTGGAGATTTGTTCCTCCTTTCTTGGTAAGGTATGTGATGTTTCTTATGATGATACTAATGTTGCTAACTATATCTTGCATGATTTGGAGGATGAAGTCATAATCGACTTGGATGAGGAGTTGGTAACTGGTCCAACAAAGAGGATTGAGCTTGAACACACCATTATGGATGAATTACCGAAAGTTCAAGCATGTATTAAATTGGTGAGCAGAAAGAGGAAGCTAAAGGAAGCATCGGCTACTTTCCTCCTTGATAAGTGCTTAATTGTCTCTAAAAAGAGACGTGTTTACTCTTCAGGTAACCCAGTATTGTTTGATAGTTATAAATTGATGAACTGGGTAGATTTCGTGGATTTAAAAATGGATGTGATAGATCATGTGAATGGAGATTTTGAAAAGGTGAATTTTATGGAACGGGTAATGATAAAAGTTAAGTTCACAAAATTTTCACCTTACTCGTGTAGGCCACCGGACTTTTTATGTGTTGATGATGTAAACAATTTGTGAAGTCCCTCACACGATGGTTTAACCCACGAGTGTAAAATACAACAAGTCAAGTATGAACTAGAAATGGACTAGTATTGCTTTAAATATAAAGACTTTAAGCAATAAATAAATAAACAAGTATGTAATTGGTGGAACACAAATGTAATTTTTCAAGTGTATTTTATTTATTGATGATAAACAAAATACAAGGTTGTTGCGGAACCTAGATAATACAAATGTAAGTATCTAAACAACCTATGAATTACAAGTGATCTATATTTGCTAAATAAACTTCTTAGATCGATATACTTAAAGATGTGAAGTATAACCGTTAAGATCGAGAGTATTTAGGCAAATTCACCAAATTGCTAAAAAAGTAATTTGAATGAGAGAAAATGACTTAGTATTTATAGGCAAAAAGAATTAATATTTAATTCTTTTTGCCGTACAAATATGGTTGCATGCATTTAAGGAAGTTACTTTAATTCCTTAAATGCATTAAGTAACTTCCTTAAATGCATTGGTTAAAGTACAAGGATAAAGTCACATTGATGTGACTTATCAACCTTTTAACCAACCACCTTTACACACGTATTGTACTTTTATCAATAGACAAGTGGATTGTCCGGTAGAAGTGTGTAAAGGCATAAAGTAAATTCCTCGTAATCAGTGTTCAGACTTGTAAGGTCTAGAACACTATCAAGTCTCCAGTCGGGAGATCTGGTAAGACTGTCAGTGGGCTCCACTGCTTGTCAGTCTTCTTTCTTCAAACTTCAGTCTTTGACTTTAGTAAGAATGTCTTCAGTAGAATCGATCTGGACTAGAGTGAAGTCCAGTGAGCCAATCTGGAGAATTCCAGATTTCCTGTACAAGTAAATAGCTCACTGGTCTTCACATAATTTCTGGACAAATCTTCAGAGGGCTCCTGTCTTCAAGTCTGGAGCAAGTCCAGTAAAATTGGACCTAACACAATTGGATTCTGACAAAGGTGAAAGTTAACTGTTTTTCACAATTTGAGGGTAGACCGCCCAACACTTTAAGTGTGGGGGAGTCAGAGACCATCCAGTTTTCCCCCTGAATGTTAAGCCTATCTCCTTCAGTTCAGTCCATCCAAAAGACTGGACTGAAGCATTCTTCCTTTCATCAGTAAAGTTACCTTCTCTGGTCAACTTTACTTCAAACTTGGTCATCTGTTCATGGTTTTCAGCCAGTTTGATTTCAGCACCAATGATCCTTCTGATATATGCCCTGAACGTCATCAGTTCATCATATTTTGATCTAGTTCTGGCAACATGGATCATATCTTTAGTTTCCCTGGATGCCTTTCTTTGTTCAACAACAGACAGGATTTCTTCACGATTTATTCTTTGTGAAATATCCAAGGGAATGAATGTGCTGAGGTCTGCATCTCTGAGTGCCTTAAGCTGTTTGGAAGTGAGTTTGGGCAAGCCCTTTATTTTCTTTCTATATTCTATCTCCAGAGCTGCAACATTCTTTCTGATCTTCTTCTGGAGATTTACCAGTTCCTCCGTCCTTTGTCTGATCAGCTCAACTACACTGACACCATAAGTTACTGCATCATACGTTTGTTCTTCTAAAGAGTACCTGGAGCGAATATGAACATCATCCAATGCGTCCAGACATTGATGAACTCTGGGGTCTTCCTTCATTTTCTTGTATACATCAATATGAATGCCCAACCTGCCAGCATTATAAGCATCAAGAGTCCCCATATTTGCCATCTCCCTTTTGTGGGCCAGCAGTTCATCCCTTTGCCTTTTCTTAAAAATTTCTATCATTATGCATTCCTGCTCCAGTCTCTTAGAAGTGTCTTCATCAGCAGTAGGAAAATCTGATGAACCTTCAGTGGTTTCAATCACTCCTCCAGATACCACATGTTGCTTTCTTTTTGTTGACTTCAGAGTAGTTGTGATATCTGGGAATGCTTCAAACTGGGGCTCACTGGCATCAGTACCAGCAGCCTCTTCTTCATGCACACTTGTTTCTTGTGCACTGGCATCAGTACCAGTCACTTGTTTTTCTGTCACAATGGCTTCAGTACCAAGGGCCTTTTTCAGATCTTTGACCTTAACAATTTCAGTGGCCATAGCTTCCTTCACAGCTTCCTTCTTCAATGCTAAACTTTCAGCATCACCAGACTTTTCCCCCTTGGAAGTATCTCCAGTTTGGGACTTGAGATGATTCCATATCTGGTCAAGAGTATGACGCTCAGACGACCCAAATGTTCTTCCTGCCACTGGAGTGGTGATGTTGGCAGTTTGCCTGAGTTGATTCACTTCCTTTTTAATAAACTCTATTTATTTAGGCAAGTGTTTTGGCAACTTAGCATCAAATAATTTTGCCATTTGAGGCAACAACCCATCTTGTACATTCCTGACAATTGACCCAGAAATTTCTTCATTAAGTTCTTTCAGCATATCACCTCTAAATTTGCGTACAACTGCATCACTGAGGGTGCTGATAACCGAGTTCTGGTCAAGTGTGAGCCTGCTCTCCAGATGACTTAATCTGGTGGTCAACTTCTGAACCTCTTCTGTTAGTCCTGCCAGTGGTTGAGCAATTTCATTTTTCACTGCAGACTGAACAGAATTCACCAGCCTTGCCTCCAAGCCCTGGACTGCCACTTTAATAGTTTCGGAGTTTTTATTGGTGGCCAGTACCAGTTCATCAAGCTTCTCAAAGGGGGGGGGGGGGGGGGGGGGGGGGGGGGGGGGGGGGGGGGGGGGGGGGGGGGGGGGGGGGGGGGGGGGGGGGGGGGGGGGGGGGGGGGGGGGGGGGGGGGGGGGGGGGGGGGGGGGGGGGGGGGGGGGGGGGGGGGGGGGGGGGGGGGGGGGGGGGGGGGGGGGGGGGGGGGGGGGGGGGGGGGGGGGGGGGGGGGGGGGGGGGGGGGGGGGGGGGGGGGGGGGGGGGGGGGGGGGGGGGGGGGGGGGGGGGGGGGGGGGGGGGGGGGGGGGGGGGGGGGGGGGGGGGGGGGGGGGGGGGGGGGGGGGGGGGGGGGGGGGGGGGGGGGGGGGGGGGGGGGGGGGGGGGGGGGGGGGGGGGGGGGGGGGGGGGGGGGGGGGGGGGGGGGGGGGGGGGGGGGGGGGGGGGGGGGGGGGGGGGGGGGGGGGGGGGGGGGGGGGGGGGGGGGGGGGGGGGGGGGGGGGGGGGGGGGGGGGGGGGGGGGGGGGGGGGGGGGGGGGGGGGGGGGGGGGGGGGGGGGGGGGGGGGGGGGGGGGGGGGGGGGGGGGGGGGGGGGGGGGGGGGGGGGGGGGGGGGGGGGGGGGGGGGGGGGGGGGGGGGGGGGGGGGGGGGGGGGGGGGGGGGGGGGGGGGGGGGGGGGGGGGGGGGGGGGGGGGGGGGGGGGGGGGGGGGGGGGGGGGGGGGGGGGGGGGGGGGGGGGGGGGGGGGGGGGGGGGGGGGGGGGGGGGGGGGGGGGGGGGGGGGGGGGGGGGGGGGGGGGGGGGGGGGGGGGGGGGGGGGGGGGGGGGGGGGGGGGGGGGGGGGGGGGGGGGGGGGGGGGGGGGGGGGGGGGGGGGGGGGGGGGGGGGGGGGGGGGGGGGGGGGGGGGGGGGGGGGGGGGGGGGGGGGGGGGGGGGGGGGGGGGGGGGGGGGGGGGGGGGGGGGGGGGGGGGGGGGGGGGGGGGGGGGGGGGGGGGGGGGGGGGGGGGGGGGGGGGGGGGGGGGGGGGGGGGGGGGGGGGGGGGGGGGGGGGGGGGGGGGGGGGGGGGGGGGGGGGGGGGGGGGGGGGGGGGGGGGGGGGGGGGGGGGGGGGGGGGGGGGGGGGGGGGGGGGGGGGGGGGGGGGGGGGGGGGGGGGGGGGGGGGGGGGGGGGGGGGGGGGGGGGGGGGGGGGGGGGGGGGGGGGGGGGGGGGGGGGGGGGGGGGGGGGGGGGGGGGGGGGGGGGGGGGGGGGGGGGGGGGGGGGGGGGGGGGGGGGGGGGGGGGGGGGGGGGGGGGGGGGGGGGGGGGGGGGGGGGGGGGGGGGGGGGGGGGGGGGGGGGGGGGGGGGGGGGGGGGGGGGGGGGGGGGGGGGGGGGGGGGGGGGGGGGGGGGGGGGGGGGGGGGGGGGGGGGGGGGGGGGGGGGGGGGGGGGGGGGGGGGGGGGGGGGGGGGGGGGGGGGGGGGGGGGGGGGGGGGGGGGGGGGGGGGGGGGGGGGGGGGGGGGGGGGGGGGGGGGGGGGGGGGGGGGGGGGGGGGGGGGGGGGGGGGGGGGGGGGGGGGGGGGGGGGGGGGGGGGGGGGGGGGGGGGGGGGGGGGGGGGGGGGGGGGGGGGGGGGGGGGGGGGGGGGGGGGGGGGGGGGGGGGGGGGGGGGGGGGGGGGGGGGGGGGGGGGGGGGGGGGGGGGGGGGGGGGGGGGGGGGGGGGGGGGGGGGGGGGGGGGGGGGGGGGGGGGGGGGGGGGGGGGGGGGGGGGGGGGGGGGGGGGGGGGGGGGGGGGGGGGGGGGGGGGGGGGGGGGGGGGGGGGGGGGGGGGGGGGGGGGGGGGGGGGGGGGGGGGGGGGGGGGGGGGGGGGGGGGGGGGGGGGGGGGGGGGGGGGGGGGGGGGGGGGGGGGGGGGGGGGGGGGGGGGGGGGGGGGGGGGGGGGGGGGGGGGGGGGGGGGGGGGGGGGGGGGGGGGGGGGGGGGGGGGGGGGGGGGGGGGGGGGGGGGGGGGGGGGGGGGGGGGGGGGGGGGGGGGGGGGGGGGGGGGGGGGGGGGGGGGGGGGGGGGGGGGGGGGGGGGGGGGGGTTTCTGGTGGAACATTTTCAGTCTGCTGTGGGTCAGGACCCTGATCATAACCTTGTGTATTTTCTGGGTTAGTCATCAAGAATACAGATCTAGGCAAGTTTGTTAGCCTT
This sequence comes from Erigeron breviscapus, assembly GCA_034093135.1. Lineage (NCBI taxonomy): Eukaryota > Viridiplantae > Streptophyta > Magnoliopsida > Asterales > Asteraceae > Erigeron > Erigeron breviscapus. The sequence goes on from CM067169.1 coordinate 49,970,660, forward strand.
CTGCTCTGATACCAATTGTAAGTCCCTCACTTGATGGTTTAACCCACTAGTGTAAAATACAACAAGTCAAGTATGCACTAGATTGGACTAGTATTGCTTTAAATATAAATGCAAGAATATAAAGAAAGCAATAAAGACTTAAGCAAGAATATAAATGATGAGACACAATGTAATTTTTCAAGTGTATTTTATTTATGATGTTAAATAAAATACAAGGTTGTTGCGGAACCTAGATAATACAAATGTAAGTATCTAAACAACCTATGAATTACAAGTGATCTATATTTGCTAAATAAACTCCTTGATCGAAATACTTAAAGGTGTGAAGTATAACTGTTTGGATCGAGAGTATTTAAGCAAATGCACCAAATTGCAAAAAGTAATTTGAACGAGAGAAATGACTTAGTATTTATAGGCAAAAAGAATTAATACTTAATTCTTTTTGTCGTACAAATATGGTTGCATGCATTTAAGGAAGTTACTTTAATTCCTTAAATGCATTGGTTAAAGTACAGGGATAAAGTCACATTGATGTGACTTGTCAACCTTTTAACCAACCACCTTTACACACGTATTACTTTTTTCAATAGACAAGTGGGTTGTCCGTGTAAAAGTGTGTAAAGGCATAAAGTCAATTCCTCGTAATCAGTGTTCAGACTTGTAAGGTCTAGAACACTGTCAAGGCTCCAGTCGGGAGATCTGGTAAGACTGTCAGTGGGCTCCACTGCTTGTCAGTCTTCTTTCTTCAAACTTCAGTCTTTGACTTCAGTGAGAATGTCTTCAGTAGAATCGATCTGGACTGGAGTGAAGTCCAGTGAGCTAATCTGGAGGATTCCAGATTTCCTGTACAAGTAAACAGCTCACTGGTCTTCACATAATTTCTGGACAAATCTTCAGAGGGCTCCAGTCTTCAAGTCTGGAGCGAGTCCAGTAAATCTGGACCTAACAAATTCCCCATATTTGTTTAGAAATTATGCAAGGATTTTCAAGCTTCTATCTATACATTTTGTATGCTTGGAAAACCCTTAATTTTGACTAAGTCTAAAAATTTTAAGTAACTGGAAAACACTCTATAGATCATCAGTGTTCCAGTTTTCATCTTTTAGTTCTAACTTAGACTTAATCTGATCACTTACTTGTGAATCAAAAATTGCAACTATATTTACATACATCAACCGATAAACAGTTACAATTTTGATCAAAAATAAATTACAAAACAAGTAAATGATAAAAGAGTTAGGCCCTTCTCTTTGAGGTCTGTCCATGAGCTTCTTCAGTGGCCTTTCCCTTAGCTGAAGGTGAGGAAGGTAATGAAACTGCTGGTCGCATACCCAGAGCAACCTCCATCTGTTGCTTAACATTCCATACCTTCTCAATTCTCTTCATGAATGCTTTGATATCAGGAGATACATCAGGTTTCCCCTTGAATGTCAGACCTATCTCCTTCAGTTCAGTCCACCCAAAAGACTTAACTGAAGCATTCTTCCTTTCATCAGTAAAGTTACCCTCTCTGGTCAACTTTACATGAAACCTGCTCATTCCTTCATGATTCTCAGCCAACTTGATTTCAGCACCAATGATCTTTCTGGCATTTGCCCTGAACGCCATTAGTTCATCATATTTTGATTTGGTTCTGGCGACATAGATCATTTCCTCAGTTTCCTTTGACACATTTCTCTGTTCAACAGCCTTTTGAATTTCAGCCTTATTGATTTTCTTGGAAATGTCCAAAGGAATAAAAGTGCTGAGATCTGCGTCTCTGAGTGCCTTCATCTGCTTGGCTGTAAGTTTGGGCAGGCCTTTAAGCTTCTTTCTGTACTCTATCTCCAGAGCAGCAGCATTCTTTCTGACCTGTTTTTGGAGGTTTACCAACTCCTCCTTTCTCTGAGCAATGAGATCCAGTATGCTTACCCCATAAATTTCAGAATCATACATTTGTTCTTCTTGTGCACTGGCATCAGTACCAGTCACTTCCTGTTCATATGTTCTGGCATCAGCACTGAAAGCCTTTCAAATTGCACCAGCAACTATTTTGATAGCACTGTCAACATCCTTAGATTTTTCTGGTACATTGGCCTTGACTATTTCAGTGGCCACAGCTCCCTTCTTCTCAGCAGACTTTTCCCCCTTGGAAGTATCTCCAGTTTGTGACTTGAGATGATTCCAAATAAGGTCAAGTGTGTGACGTTCAGCCGACCCAAAAGTTCTACCGGCCACTGGAGTAGTGATGTTGACAGTTTGCCTGAGTTGATTTACTTCCTGTTCATATGTTCTGGCATCAGCACTGAAAGCCTTTGAAATTGCACCAGCAACTATTTTGATAGCACTGTCAACATCCTTAGATTTTTCTGGTACATTGGCCTTGACTATTTCAGTGGCCACAGCTCCCTTCTTCTCAGCAGACTTTTCCCCCTTGGAAGTATCTCCAGTTTGTGACTTGAGATGATTCCAAATAAGGTCAAGTGTGTGACGTTCAGCCGACCCAAAAGTTCTACCGGCCGCTGGAGTAGTGATGTTGACAGTCTGCCTGAGTTTATTCACTTCCTGTTTAATAGACTCTATTTCTTTAGGCAAGTGTTTTGGCAACTCAGCTTCAAACAATTTCAGCCTTCACTGCAGTCTGAACAGAAGTCACCAGTTTCTCCTCCAATCCCTGGACTGCCACTTTAATGTTTTCAGAGTTTTGATTTGTGGCAAGTACCAGGTCGTTCAACTTCTCAAATACCATCTTTTCATTTTCAACAAATAAAGTCATTTCGGATGAAAGGTTGTTTGTTAAAATAGATTTAAAATTAGAAACAACCTGAGAAGATGACTGGAGGGATCTCTCCAGGTCCGCCACCTTATTTAAAAGGCCTTGGACCTCGGTGGAAGAAGAAGTGGAGAGACCGCCAGGAGGAACAAGATCGGAAACCATTCTGGTTGCCTGAGGAACTTGTGTCTGGACTGCTTCAGTGGATGTTTCAGATGTTACAATAGTCGAGTCCAGCACACGAGGGAAGTTCAATGGTGCTTCAAGTGGTGGTGGTTGATTTGGTGAAATCTGGAAAGTACTTGATGAAATTAATGTAGTGTTTGTCGGATTTGAAGGTGGTGGAGGTGGTGGCAAATCTGTTTCTGGTGGTGGAGATGGAACATTTTGGAATTCTGGGGGTGGTGGCATTTCTGGTAACCTTTCTACTTCTTCAACATCATCACCCATAAAATTCATATCAGTATCAAAATTATTACCTTCTGACATGGGTGAGTTAGTCGCATCCCAATCAAAATCTGTATCAATTCTTCGAGTACCCATCTGATCACCAACATCTATATTCAGATCCAGTTGAGCTTCCTGCTCAACATTTTGTGCAATATTTTCTTCTTCAACAATGGGAGTACCATCTGCAGCCATCACATCACCAGCAACCGTTGTTTCTTCACTTGTTGTTCCTACAACATTTTCACTGGAAACATCTCCAGATTCCTGGTGGGAGGATTCTGGAGGAACAGTTTCTGTTCTGTCACCGATTGCAACACCTGCCAGCCTAAGACGTCTGCTACTTCTTGGTCTGGTGGGAGGGTTTGGTACAACAACTTCAACATTCTGTTCAGGAGCCACCTGAGTAATTGGTCGTACCACTTCATCATCGAGAGCTCCAGTGGGCCTTTCATCTTGGTTCCCACCTGGAGCCTCTTCCAGATCAACCCTTTCTACATTATCCCTTTCCACATCATCCCTTTGAAAAGTGAGCATGGCCAGAGGAATATCTACCTCATTTGTTTTAGATTTAAGGTTGGCCAAGTCACGCATATACTCACAAACAGAAAAGTGAGTGGTTTCAAAATCATACTGGTTGCCCAGAGCTCTTTTAAATACAAGTGAAAGAAAACGAATATAAGGTACAAAGGCTTTTCTACCTTTCACTTTAAGACGCTCTACCAGATCATCAAAGAGTATCTTGGCAAAATCCACTCTATTACCAAACCATAGGCAGTAAGCAATCAGAAGATGTGTTTGGTTGATCTGATCAAGTCCTCCAGAGCTTCCCCCCAAACACTCAACTATGTGAGTGAAGAAATATCTCCATGAGTCTGTTAATTTACTCATGTAGATAGTACCTTTTCTGGATAGTTGGCCATGCTCATCCAGGATTTCTGTGTGCCCCATTAATCTGCACACTTCTCTTGTATTTATGCCAGAGGGAAAATCAATAGGCATCTCATTTTCAGAAAAGTAATGTAATTGAAGAACAGTACGAAGAGTGTCAACAGTGAATGACAAGGGTCTGGTTCCTTGTTTTTAGAGTATAAGTGATTGTGGAGGTTGATTCAACATACTCTGCTGTGTACCAGAATTCACACAAATAATCATGGTACATTCTTCCTGGATTTAGGGTTAGGGCACCATAAATAGGGCAGGAAAGGCACCTCAAACACGCACTTCAACCTATCCAAGTAGAGAGGGACACATTTACAAAGCGACTTAAGTCACCTCAAACACGCACTTCAACCTATCCAAGTAGAGAGGGACACATTTACAAAGCGACTTAAGTCACCTCAAACACGCACTTCAACCTATCCAAGTAGAGAGGGACACATTTACAAAGCGACTAAAGTCACCTCAAACACGCACTTCAACCTATCCAAGTAGAGAAGGACACATTTACAAAGCGACTAAGTCACCTCAAACACGCACTTCAACCTATCCAAGTAGAGAGGGACACATTTACAAAGCGACTAAGTCACCTCAAACACGCACTTCAACCTATCCAAGTAGAGAGGGACACATTTACAAAGCGACTTAAGTCACCTCAAACACGCACTTCAACCTATCCAAGTAGAGAGGGACACATTTACAAAGCGACTTAAGTCACCTCAAACACGCACTTCAACCTATCCAAGTAGAGAGGGACACATTTACAAAGCGACTAAAGTCACCTCAAACACGCACTTCAACCTATCCAAGTAGAGAAGGACACATTTACAAAGCGACTAAGTCACCTCAAACACGCACTTCAACCTATCCAAGTAGAGAGGGACACATTTACAAAGCGACTGAAGTCACCTCAAACACGCACTTCAACCTATCCAAGTAGAGAGGGACACATTTACAAAGCGACTTAAGTCACCTCAAACACGCACTTCAACCTATCCAAGTAGAGAGGGACACATTTACAAAGCGACTTAAGTCACCTCAAACACGCACTTCAACCTATCCAAGTAGAGAGGGACACATTTACAAAGCGACTAAAGTCACCTCAAACACGCACTTCAACCTATCCAAGTAGAGAAGGACACATTTACAAAGCGACTAAGTCACCTCAAACACGCACTTCAACCTATCCAAGTAGAGAGGGACACATTTACAAAGCGACTAAGTCACCTCAAACACGCACTTCAACCTATCCAAGTAGAGAGGGACACATTTACAAAGCGACTTAAGTCACCTCAAACACGCACTTCAACCTATCCAAGTAGAGAGGGACACATTTACAAAGCGACTTAAGTCACCTCAAACACGCACTTCAACCTATCCAAGTAGAGAGGGACACATTTACAAAGCGACTAAAGTCACCTCAAACACGCACTTCAACCTATCCAAGTAGAGAAGGACACATTTACAAAGCGACTAAGTCACCTCAAACACGCACTTCAACCTATCCAAGTAGAGAGGGACACATTTACAAAGCGACTGAAGTCACCTCAAACACGCACTTCAACCTATCCAAGTAGAGAGGGACACATTTACAAAGCGACTTAAGTCACCTCAAACACGCACTTCAACCTATCCAAGTAGAGAGGGACACATTTACAAAGCGACTTAAGTCACCTCAAACACGCACTTCAACCTATCCAAGTAGAGAGGGACACATTTACAAAGCGACTAAAGTCACCTCAAACACGCACTTCAACCTATCCAAGTAGAGAAGGACACATTTACAAAGCGACTAAGTCACCTCAAACACGCACTTCAACCTATCCAAGTAGAGAGGGACACATTTACAAAGCGACTAAGTCACCTCAAACACGCACTTCAACCTATCCAAGTAGAGAGGGACACATTTACAAAGCGACTTAAGTCACCTCAAACACGCACTTCAACCTATCCAAGTAGAGAGGGACACATTTACAAAGCGACTTAAGTCACCTCAAACACGCACTTCAACCTATCCAAGTAGAGAGGGACACATTTACAAAGCGACTAAAGTCACCTCAAACACGCACTTCAACCTATCCAAGTAGAGAAGGACACATTTACAAAGCGACTAAGTCACCTCAAACACGCACTTCAACCTATCCAAGTAGAGAGGGACACATTTACAAAGCGACTGAAGTCACCTCAAACACGCACTTCAACCTATCCAAGTAGAGAGGGACACATTTACAAAGCGACTTAAGTCACCTCAAACACGCACTTCAACCTATCCAAGTAGAGAGGGACACATTTACAAAGCGACTTAAGTCACCTCAAACACGCACTTCAACCTATCCAAGTAGAGAGGGACACATTTACAAAGCGACTAAAGTCACCTCAAACACGCACTTCAACCTATCCAAGTAGAGAAGGACACATTTACAAAGCGACTAAGTCACCTCAAACACGCACTTCAACCTATCCAAGTAGAGAGGGACACATTTACAAAGCGACTAAGTCACCTCAAACACGCACTTCAACCTATCCAAGTAGAGAGGGACACATTTACAAAGCGACTTAAGTCACCTCAAACACGCACTTCAACCTATCCAAGTAGAGAGGGACACATTTACAAAGCGACTTAAGTCACCTCAAACACGCACTTCAACCTATCCAAGTAGAGAGGGACACATTTACAAAGCGACTAAAGTCACCTCAAACACGCACTTCAACCTATCCAAGTAGAGAAGGACACATTTACAAAGCGACTAAGTCACCTCAAACACGCACTTCAACCTATCCAAGTAGAGAGGGACACATTTACAAAGCGACTGAAGTCACCTCAAACACGCACTTCAACCTATCCAAGTAGAGAGGGACACATTTACAAAGCGACTTAAGTCACCTCAAACACGCACTTCAACCTATCCAAGTAGAGAGGGACACATTTACAAAGCGACTTAAGTCACCTCAAACACGCACTTCAACCTATCCAAGTAGAGAGGGACACATTTACAAAGCGACTGAAGTCACCTCAAACACGCACTTCAACCTATCCAAGTAGAGAGGGACACATTTACAAAGTTCCAGTGATATTTTCCAGAAAATTTTGTCCAGTGAGAAAATAAATTAATAAATTCCCCCTGAAAATAAAAACATTTTAAGGACAAAAATATTTGGTCCGAGTCTTCCCCCTGGAATGTTGATCCATAAATCTTTTAAAGTAAAGATAGTACACAAAGGCGTTCAATATCTAAGTTCTCATAGATTTATAAATCTTTAAATCAAGGATCCCTGATAGTACACAAAGGCGTTCAATATCTAAGTTCTCATAGATTTATAAATCTTTAAATCAAGGATCCCTGATAGTACACAAAGGCGTTCAATATCTAAGTTCTCATAGATTTATAAATCTTTAAATCAAGGATCCCTGATAGTACACAAAGGCGTTCAATACCAAGGTTCTAGATTTAAGGGTTTAACATTCCCAACTCACCAACAAGATATTCAAATGTTTTAACATCCAGTGGTTTAGTAAAAATGTCAGCGAGTTGTTTGTCAGTGGGAATAAAATGGAGTTCAATGTTACCTTTCATAATATTGTCACGAATGAAATGATACCTGAGATCGATGTGTTTTGTCTTGGAATGCATGACTGGATTGTTTGAGATAGCAATGGCACTGGTATTATCACAAAATATGGGAGTCTTTGAATATTTAATACCATAATCAAGCAACTGGTTCTTCATCCAGAGTATCTGAGCACAACAACTGGCTGCAGACACATACTCAGCTTCAGCAGTGGACAATGAAACTGAAATTTGCTTCTTACTGGTCCAGCTGGCCAATTTGCCACCAAGGAAATGACATCCACCAGTAGTGGATTTCTTGTCTATCTTACAACCTGCATGATCAGAATCTGAATAACCCATTAAATCCATGCCTAAGCCTTTGGGATACCAAAGACCCAAACTGGGGACACCTTTAAGGTACTTCAGTATGCACTTTACAGCAAGCATATGAGATTCTTTTGGATTAGACAGATACCTGGCACATAAACATGTTGAAAACATAATGTCTGGTCTACTGGCAGTTAAATACATCAATGAACCAATCATGCCTCTATAGACAGTGATGTTCACTGGTTTTCCATCAGGATCTGAGTCCAGTGTCAGTGGTGCAGAAATTGGAGTGGGTTTAGATGGTGAAGAGTTCATATCATATTTCTTTAAAAGATCTCTAACATATTTTTCCTGATTAATAAAAATACCATCTTTGTTTTGTTTAATCTGGAGTCCTAGAAAATATGTTAATTCACCCATTAAACTCATCTCATATTCTGAGGACATTATTTTCGAAAATTTCTTGCACATGTTTTCATCAGAAGACCCAAAAATTATATCATCAACATAAATTTGTACCAGCAGAATATTACCTTTTTCACGAAGAATAAATAAGGTATTGTCAATTGCACCTCTTTTAAAACCATTTTTCAACAAGTGTTTAGTCAGAGTATCATACCAGGCACGTGGAGCTTGTCTGAGACCATAAAGGGCTTTGTCCAGACGATATACCCAGTGGGGATGTTTTTCATCAACGAAGCCTGGTGGTTGCTTGACATAAACTTCTTCTTCCAGTTTTCCATTTAGAAAGGCACTCTTTACATCCATCTGGTAGACCTTGAACTGATGATGAGCAGCGAATGCTAAGAATATTCTGATCGCTTCAAGTCTAGCCACTGGAGCAAATGATTCATCAAAATCTACATCTGACTGGCAGTACCCTTGTGATACCAGTCTGGCCTTGTTTCTGATAACATGACCATCTTCATCAACCTTGTTCCTGAAGACCCATCTGGTTCCAATTGGTTCTTTCTTGCCAACTGGGAAAGGGACCAGGTACCACACCTTGTTCCTTTCAAACTGGTGTAGCTCTTCTTGCATAGCTAACACCCAGCTTGGATCTTCCATAGCCTCGTCAATCTTCTTCGGTTCTACCAGTGATAAGAAGCTGACATACAAACATTGTTCACTGGAGGCTCTTCTGGTCTGAACCCCTCTACTGGAGTCACCTATGATCTGATCAATAGGGTGAGCTTTTGTCCACTTAGAGTAATGACCAGGATTATTACTGACAACAATATCAGTGCAAGAGTTCAGTTGAGTCTCCTCTGGTGTAGCTTCAGGAGGAGGATCTTCCCAGACTGTTTCAATCTTCTTCGGTTCTACCAGTGATAAGAAGCTGACATACAAACATTGTTCACTGGAGGCTCTTCTGGTCTGAACCCCTCTACTGGAGTCACCTATGATCTGATCAATAGGGTGAGCTTTTGTCCACTTAGAGTAATGACCAGGATTATTACTGACAACAATATCAGTGCAAGAGTTCAGTTGAGTCTCCTCTGGTGTAGCTTCAGGAGGAGGATCTTCCCAGACTGTTTCAATTTCTTCATCTGAATCATTTAGATCACGACTTGCATCATGAAATTCTTCATTTGAAAACATTTCTGGTATAATTTCAACTGAAACTGATACTGGAGAAGTAGTACGAACATCTGATCCAATAACAAGTTCAGAGGGTAGTTTGAAACTCATTGAAAGATAGAAGGGAGTACTACTAGGGTTTTTCTTCTTTTGAACTGGTTCCAAGTCAGGATGACTGGAAACATCTTCAGATGAATCTTTATTGTAGTTGATAGGATCAGATTCACAGAAGATAATTGGATTTACTGTGGGAGAATCAAGGACTGGCTTTTTGTTGATTGCATTATTTGATTCATCGAATGTGACATGTATTGACTCTTGTACTCTTTCCAGTCTCTTGTTGTAGACTCTGAAAGCTTTGCGAATGGCTGAATATCCTAAGAAATATCCTTCATCAGCTTTGGCATCGAATTTGCCTAACTGACTGGAGTCGTTCAGGATGTAGACTGGACATCCAAAAACGTGAAAATAACCAATATTTGGTTTTCTATTTCTTAATATTTCATAAGATGTCTTCTTGTGTCGCTTCACGTACACTGACCTGTTCTGGGTGTGGCAAGCAGTAGCAATTGCTTCAGCCCAGAAACTGGTGGGAAGACCAGATTCAGCAAGCATACTTCTGGCAGCTTCTATCAACGTTCTGTTCTTTCTTTCTACCACTCCATTCTGCTCTGGAGTGCGTGCTGATGAGAAGTTCTGAGAGATGCCAGTGTCAGTACAGAATTTCTCCAGAGTTGCATTCTGGAATTCTGTTCCATTGTCACTTCTTAACTGACACACTTTTCGCTTATACTTGAGTTCAATCTGCTTGATAAGAGTGATGATTTCAGCAGCAGCTTCATTTTTAGACCTGAGAAAGATAACCCAACAATATCTGGAGAATTCATCTATGATCACCAGGGTATATCTTTTACCAGCACGAGTCTGAACATTCACTGGACCAAAAAGATCCATATGAAGTGGTTCAGATATGCTAAAATTCTGCTTGGTCTTGAAACTGGCACGTTTCTGCTTTCCCATATAACATCCTGGACATGGCCTTTTCTTTTTGAAGGAAACTGAAGGTATCCCATCTGCCAGTTGTTTTCTAGACAACTTATTAATATTTTTGAAATTTAAATGGGATAACCTTTTGTGCCACAACCAGTTTGTGTCTTCATCAGCTTGAGTATAGAAACACTGCTCTGAAGGAGAGCTTTCCATATCCATCACATACACATTCCCTTTTCTGGGAGCAATCAATACCACCTTCCAGTCTTTGTTGAATACGATGCCATGAACAATATTGAACAAAACTTGATAGCCATCATCACACAGTTGACTAACACTGATCAGGTTATATTTCAAACCATTCACATATGCAACTCGTCTGAATTTGACCTGTCCATTGTTCAGAACACCATACCCCTCAGTTTTTCCACAACCATCATTTCCAAAAGTAATGGAGGGTCCATCAGAAATTATGAACTCCTCCAGCAGGGTCTTACGTCCGGTCATTGTCCTGCCAGCTGCACTATCAAGATACCATGTATGTTTCTTTCGATCGCCCTGCACATCCACCAGATATATTAGTTAGATTTGGGAACCCATCGACTGATGGGTTCACTGGATCCTCCCTTATGGATCCCTGGGGGTATCTGGTTGAGTTCACTTTATTCGACAGTAGTTTTTGTTGAAAACACTATTGGAGTTGATAGTTTTGAAACCTTTTTCTTATTTTTCTCAGCAGGAGCAATAATTTTCTCTTTCTTAGAAAAAGGTTTAGAATTTTTTTTAGGGCCAGATGAGGTACCCTCAAAATTGCTTAATCTTGCATTACAACTTTGAACTTGACGAGCCAGTAGTTGAAACTGGCTCTCCAGCCTTAACAAAATACTTTCTTCAGATGACACCTTAGCCTTTCCAGATGACTGGACATTTGGCTTAGGAAGGGAACTGGTCTTTTTCTTTTGAACATGGGGTTCTTTTAAAGACGACTGAGGCAAAGGTTTATTCTGCTTGACCTTTTTAACTGGAGCAGTCATCTGGGATGCTCCAGTCTTAACCTCATAAAGTTGAACTGGTGGTATAACACTTGCTTTGGGGGTATTTGGTTCATCATAAATGGTACTGGGTTTGACCTCTTCTGGTAATTGATCAATGACTGGAATCAATGCAGCAACATGGGTATTTCCATCCCGATAAGCACATTTTTGGGATGGAAATTGATTGATTCCAGCATCATATGGCTTTCTTGTTTCTAGCCATGATTTAATGACCTGTTTTTCTTTTTCCAAAATTATCTCAAGGTCATGTTTTTCTTGTACCAGTTGTTCAATGACCAAAACTTGTGCTTTAAAAGCCAGTTCAATATCCTGGAGTTCTTTTAATTTTGATTGTAAAATTGATATTTCAGAGAAATATATTTCAAAACCTTTGGTCATTTCAGATCTAACAGTTTCAACATAAATTAAATCAGAATTTAGAACTTCAACAATGTCCAATTTTAGTTCAGGATCGGTCTCAAGATCATATCCACTAACCTTCTTGAGTACGATATCCACCCATCTTCCAGATGTTACATCTTCTTTCACCAAATGCTCTTCATCAGCCAGACCCATAAAACAACAATCTCTTTCCTCTTCTTCATCAACTGATGAATCATCAGAGGGAACCCATGCTTCTTCAGTGGTTGCAATCATGCATTTATTATTTTCTATTTGTTGGGACATGAGAGCAATTTGAGCCTTAAGCTTTTTGTATTTTAACTTGTAGCTATCATCAGGCTTTTGGTAAGAAACAGATGGACCAGGCTGAGAGACAAACTGACTGGACCTGCACTCCTTCATGAAATGACCTTTTCTACCACACTTAAAGCATGTCAGATTGGTCTTATCAGTAGAGGAACTGGGTGCACTTTGTCCAGTGGGCCTATTTGCTCTTGCTTTGAAACGGTTAAACGTTTTAGCAATCATTGCAACCAGGTCATCACTGTCAGTTTCATCACAGTCTGGAGATATATTATTCGTGACTCCAGAATCCATTAGTTCAGACATCATCTTCTTCATAGAAAATACATTCTCAGAAGATATTAATGCCGCACAAGGTGGTTCAGTAGGACTGACCACTATGGAACTACTGGAAGCATGATTTAAAGCATCCTTTTCTACCTCAATCCTCTGGGCTTGATTCTCTTCAGTGAATCTGAAGGCTCCATACAATGTTGACAAAGTATGGAAGTGCAAGGTTTTTCCTTGTCTCAAGACCAGAATCATGTGAGACCATTTTGTTGGAAGAACATCACAAAATTTCTCCAAAAGTATATCCTTGTCTTTCTCTACCCCCAGTCCTCTTAACTGATTGATAATGCTCATAAATCTGGTGTAAGTACCAGTTAGAGACTCATTGGGGAGAGCAAAAAATGACTCATACTTTTTGTTTAAGGAGACTTTTCTAGTAACAATAGTATCATTACCTCCTTCATACTGGTTCACCAGTTCATCCCACATGGATTTAGCACTGGGATAGAGAACTAGTGTGGGAATTAGGGTTTCAGGAACAGCCCCGAGGATCATATTTTTCAAAATAGTATCAATATTAACAAGTCTTTTATCCTCTTCTGACCAATGTTCTTCCCTCTTTTCCCTTCCAGATCTAGATCCAGTTGGATCAAGATGTGGGTTGAGAGGACATCTAGGAATATAAGGACCTTTATTTAAATTTTTTATCATATTCCTCTCAATGCCAGTAATGTGAAGATTCATCCTAGCTTTCCACGTGCCGAATTCATCACTGTTCCCACTAAATTTGGGAACAGAAGTGTTCGAGTAATGCACATGCACATGTGGAGAAACAGGAGTAGGAGGAGGATGAGGATGATTGTTATTAATGGGTGGTGGTTCATTTACTTGTTCAATAATAGGAGGATAATTAAGATTAGTTTCTTGTGTATTTTCTGGGATGGCCATCGTGAAGCAGATCTAGGTAAGTATATTAACATTCTGCTCTGATACCAATTGTGAAGTCCCTCACACGATGATTTAACCCACGAGTGTAAAATACAACAAGTCAAGTATGAACTAGAAATGGACTAGTATTGCTTTAAATATAAATGCAAGAATATAAATAAAGCAATAAAGACTTTAAGCAATAAATAAATAAACAAGTATGTAAATGGTGGAACACAAATTTAATTTTTCAAGTGTATTTTATTTATTGATGATAAACAAAATACAAGGTTGTTGCGGAACCTAGATAATACAAATGTAAGTATCTAAACAACCTATGAATTACAAGTGATCTATATTTGCTAAATAAACTCCTTAGATCGATATACTTAAAGATGTGAAGTATAACTGTTAAGATCGAGAGTATTTAGGCAAATTCACCAAATTGCTAAAAAGGTAATTTGAACGAGAGAAATGACTTAGTATTTATAGGCAAAAAGAATTAATATTTAATTCTTTTTGCCGTACAAATATGGTTGCATGCATTTAAGGAAGTTACTTTAATTCCTTAAATGCATTGGTTAAAGTACAAGGATAAAGTCACATTGATGTGACTTGTCAACCTTTTAACCAACCACCTTTACACACGTATTGTACTTTTATCAATAGACAAGTGGATTGTCCGGGTAGAAGTGTGTAAAGGCATAAAGTCAATTCCTCGTAATCAGTGTTCGGACTTGTAAGGTCTAGAACACTGTCAAGTCTCCAGTCGGGAGATCTGGTAAGACTGTCAGTGGGCTCCACTGCTTGTCAGTCTTCTTTCTTCAAACTTCAGTCTTTGACTTTAGTAAGAATGTCTCCAGTAGACTCGATCTGGACTGGAGTGAAGTCCAGTGAGCCAATCTGGAGAATTCCAGATTTCCTGTACAAGTAAATAGCTCACTGGTCTTCACATAATTTCTGGACAAATCTTCAGAGGGCTCCTGTCTTCAAGTCTGGAGCAAGTCCAGTAAAATTGGACCTAACACAATTGGATTCTGACAAAGGTGAAAGTTAACTGTTTTTCACAATTTAAGGGTAGACCGCCCAACACTTTAAGTGTGGGGGCGTCAGAGACCACACCATGGTAATTATTCGGGGTTGGAGTCTAGCTAACGACTCGTAAATAAATTAAACGCTTCTCGGGAGGCAACCCGTGTCTTTTATTTTGTTATTTATATTTAAATTTTGCATTTTCCTTTTTGTTTGTGTTTGTGAATAAACTCTTTGATGATGGTTGTGTTATGCTATTTGATTGATATTCTTGTTATGCGTTGATTTGTGTGTTCATGTTGATATCAAGTTTTGTCATATGCATATGCTGGCAGTAAGTGCAACGCTATATTCTTGTTGGCATCATTCAAGCATGGAACACCCGTCATACCCGGCAAGTTTTTCTTGTTCTTGATTTTGCTTTTTATTTACTTTCCCCTATTTTCCATAGTTTGCCTTAGTTCATTGGACATTGAGGGCATTGTCCCACTCAAGTGTGGGGGGGTGGTGAATAGAAAAAAGTCGGGTATTTTCAGAGGAATTTTTACACTTTTGCATGCTTTTCCTTGTAGTTAATTGCTTTTGTCACTTAATTATAGATATTAATAAGAAATTTGACTACATCCTTGGTACAAAGTTTAATATGTGGAATGTGTTTTGACTGATTAATGTGGCAATCCCTTCTGGATTAATAATATGACTAGCACGCTTATAGCACCAAACACCCAATTTTGTGAGATTATTGATTCATTGCTAGTATGCTAGGTGTTTACGGTCTTGGATTTATTAGCCTTGTAAATTTGTCCCTCTCGTTGGCTTTTGGATTTATTAGCCTTGTAAATTTGTCCCTCTCGTTGGCTTTTGGATTTATCCAAGAGTAAAGGTTCTATTTTGAGTTGTGAACTATGATGTGTTAGTTTGAGGTTGGTTTTTCCATTTCCGGATTATTTCATTTGCTATGAGTGTGCCGGTGATTGCGTTGATTCTAGAACTTGTCCTGGTTGATCGTTCCGTGTTATTTATTAGAAGAGGCAAATTTAGGATAAAACCATTTGTTCTTTGTATGTTCACCCCTTGTTTCGTAAAATAATTGTTATGTGCATGTTTTGTTAATGTGCTTAGTAGCTAACTACACTTGTTAGTGAACCACCTGTTAAAACCCTTATGTTGCACTCACTTTTAGTGCAAGAAACAATAGAAAACATGTTGTCATTAGCCTGTTCTTTGTAATTAAATCCACCCCAAATATAAACCTTCTCTCGCTATACCGATAGTCGAAGTCCTGGTAGGTCATTGGTTGCCTATGCTAGTGGATGGTTTGGGTTTTATCTTGTTATGTCGGGTTGGGATATTCTCATTTCATGGGGGTAGATTGATTTCGTCATGATTATTGGATCAAGTCTGGATTGTTCATCTTAGCATTTTATTAAATGATTTGTTACTGTTTCTACATTATTTAAGAGAATACCAATTAGTCAGAGTAAAAGTAGCTCACAAAAAAAAAGAATAAAAGAATTGAAAAACAGAAGAAAAAAAAATAGAAAAAAAAAATGAAAAAAAGAGCTTGGGCTGTCAGTTGGTATTTCTCACCTTTTGTCAAATCATTTTTCGTAGTTGGTTCATCTATAACACCAACAAAAGCTTCATCGTTTCTACAAACTATTGAGTTGAGTTGGTACATCTTTATAACCAACAAAAAGGTTTACATTGTTACATTCTTTGGTTATCATATTCGGGTTGGCAAGTTTGTATAAGTTAACATTGGTTAGATTGGTTTAGGAGTTGTTTGATTGTCATACACCACAATGGTGTCGGTTTCTATCGTTCTATTGGGGGTATTGTCGGGAAAACTTCTCGGGTATTGGACTGTTGGCAACTGATGACATGGGATTTAATGGATTAGACTATTATGTGAAAACTTTGTTAAATGTTGTGTTATTTCTTTTTAACACCATTTGTTAACCCAAATTTCCATACCCTTTTAAATACCCTGTTTAGCCTCTGATTTGTTACAACCCTTAAAGTCCTCTTCTGATAGACGTTGTAGTGCTTGCATCATGGCGGTGAAGGAACGAACCTAGTACAAGCCTATGGTAAAAGATTATGCATCACGACTAGGCATTGAGTGATTATTCAAATATTCACCCCAAAAGTAAGTTAGTTGGCGTAGGATTGACGAGATTTCACTGATTCGATTCTTTTGTGCTTAGTCGTGTTATTGAGGATTGTATATCAGTCAAGTATTGTCAAACATTACGGTTTTCATTTAAGATTAAAACTGCCTAACCATCTCTTCTCTTTTTCAATTATGGTTGAGCTTCTTTTTGATTACTGAAATGTGGTTTCCATTATGTACCAAGGTTATTATTATTTTTCAGCTTGGAATTGCTAGAGGACAAGCAAAGATTAAGTGTGGGGGGATTTGATGTGTCGTATTTTATACCCATTTCCCACAATGTATTTAGTTGTTTTTAAGTGGTTTTCGAGTCGTTTTGTATACATTTGGTGCGTTTATGGTATTTGTTAGTGTTTCATGATATTAACAGGTACTTGAGCATAATTCTGGAAAAAACGACATGAAATGTGATGAGACTTGACTAGAATGCTACATATTGGACGCGGCTAGACGGAGCATCATACTACAAAGCTTACGATGGACCAAATATATTATGGTGGCAGTAGTGTTCGTGAATTGCAAAGAGAATTGGGAAGCAGATTTGTTGTTCGTGTGTGTGATGGGGCGCAGGAGACAAAGAAGCCCAAGAAGGCTTTATGCTTTTCGTGACAACAGCCCAATGTGGCAGCCCACTTGATGGTCCAAAGAATAAAGTCCAAGAGAAGAAACAAAGTGAGCAGCCCATCCTTTTTGGTCCTTGGGCGGTCGAACGCAGCAGACAACAACAACATAAGTTGTTAAACCGAGTACTATATATATTAATTATTACTAGGTCAACAGGAGGGAAGCAAGTAGGTCAAAATTAAATAGGGGTGTTGTTGGTTCGTGGGTGATTACGGCCGCAAGAAGGAAGCAAGCAAGCAACTAGCTCAATATTAATTACTAGCTTGAATTAATTTAGAAGGAGGTCAAAAGTAATTTAAATAAAGGTTGGTGTGTGCGTGCGAAGGAGCAGCCAGAAACAAAGGTTTTTTGCTTTGAGAATTCGCGAGCAGCAGCATTAATTCGATCATCATCACAGTCTCCAACATAGTTCGATCTCTTTATTTAATTCGCACTTTATTATTAGTAGTTACAACATTGCAAGACTTTATTACTATACAATTATTCTTATGGATTATATTTATTTGATGATTGTTTGTTTTATTTGTCTTGTCATGAGTAGCTAAATCTCTCAGCACCTACTTGGATAGTGAACATGTCATAGGGTTGTTTGATGTTATTTGCATTTGTTGAACAAGATTTCTATGTTTAATCGAAGAACCATATTTATTTGAGTTTAAATATTGTTTTTATCTTTTATATTTATTGATTGATAATTGTAATTAGAAGTTCGGAAGAAATCTATCAATTGATTCGTGAAACGGTTATCGGTCTATAATTAACCTAAAGTCGTTGGAGTTCGGAAGAAACTAGCGATAAAGATTTAAACAATTAAATTCATTTTGAGTGTGTAAACGTCTATGATAGAGGGATCTGATTAGGCGAATAAGCAGTTCGGAAGAAAGCTTTTAAAGATTAAATCTGCCTAACCATCTCTTCTCTTTTTCAATTATGGTTGAGCTTCTTTTTGATTACTGAAATGTGGTTTCCATTATGTACCAAGGTTATTATTATTTTTCAGCTTGGAATTGCTAGAGGACAAGCAAAGATTAAGTGTGGGGGGATTTGATGTGTCGTATTTTATACCCATTTCCCACAATGTATTTAGTTGTTTTTAAGTGGTTTTCGAGTCGTTTTGTATACATTTGGTGCGTTTATGGTATTTGTTAGTGTTTCATGATATTAACAGGTACTTGAGCATAATTCTGGAAAAAACGACATGAAATGTGATGAGACTTGACTAGAATGCTACATATTGGACGCGGCTAGACGGAGCATCATACTACAAAGCTTACGATGGACCAAATATATTATGGTGGCAGTAGTGTTCGTGAATTGCAAAGAGAATTGGGAAGCAGATTTGTTGTTCGTGTGTGTGATGGGGCGCAGGAGACAAAGAAGCCCAAGAAGGCTTTATGCTTTTCGTGACAACAGCCCAATGTGGCAGCCCACTTGATGGTCCAAAGAATAAAGTCCAAGAGAAGAAACAAAGTGAGCAGCCCATCCTTTTTGGTCCTTGGGCGGTCGAACGCAGCAGACAACAACAACATAAGTTGTTAAACCGAGTACTATATATATTAATTATTACTAGGTCAACAGGAGGGAAGCAAGTAGGTCAAAATTAAATAGGGGTGTTGTTGGTTCGTGGGTGATTACGGCCGCAAGAAGGAAGCAAGCAAGCAACTAGCTCAATATTAATTACTAGCTTGAATTAATTTAGAAGGAGGTCAAAAGTAATTTAAATAAAGGTTGGTGTGTGCGTGCGAAGGAGCAGCCAGAAACAAAGGTTTTTTGCTTTGAGAATTCGCGAGCAGCAGCATTAATTCGATCATCATCACAGTCTCCAACATAGTTCGATCTCTTTATTTAATTCGCACTTTATTATTAGTAGTTACAACATTGCAAGACTTTATTACTATACAATTATTCTTATGGATTATATTTATTTGATGATTGTTTGTTTTATTTGTCTTGTCATGAGTAGCTAAATCTCTCAGCACCTACTTGGATAGTGAACATGTCATAGGGTTGTTTGATGTTATTTGCATTTGTTGAACAAGATTTCTATGTTTAATCGAAGAACCATATTTATTTGAGTTTAAATATTGTTTTTATCTTTTATATTTATTGATTGATAATTGTAATTAGAAGTTCGGAAGAAATCTATCAATTGATTCGTGAAACGGTTATCGGTCTATAATTAACCTAAAGTCGTTGGAGTTCGGAAGAAACTAGCGATAAAGACTTTAAACAATTAAATTCATTTTGAGTGTGTAAACGTCTATGATAGAGGGATCTGATTAGGCGAATAAGCAGTTCGGAAGAAAGCTTTTAAAGATTAAATCATAAAATCAACTTAGGTTCTTAATGCTTAATT
Source organism: Erigeron breviscapus (assembly GCA_034093135.1). NCBI lineage: Eukaryota > Viridiplantae > Streptophyta > Magnoliopsida > Asterales > Asteraceae > Erigeron > Erigeron breviscapus. Next base: position 49,990,374 of record CM067169.1, read on the forward strand.
GTTTGAGTAGAAATTATTCGCGGGAGCGATAACTATATTTCGAGCAATTAAAGTTTCAAGTATAACGGGAGTTCATCTTGACTACCTTTTAAGTCGTTCAACAATGCAAGTAATGTTTAGACCCGATGATTGACATGTAAGCTGATTCAAGTAGGTGTCCTTTTAAATTATTGTTTCAAACAACAAAATTCTCTTTTCGAATAATCCTGAGGGATTACTAACCATTTTCTAACTAATTGCAAAGTGACAATTCGGTCACAAAACCCCCCCTTTCATTTGAATTACTTTATTTTTAACAATTGCTTAAATAAGTCTTTGTGTTCGACCTCGGATTTACCAAGTAAACTATATTGCATACGAACGGGTACACTGCCCGCAAGTGTGTAGTAGTCAGTAGCTAGGTATTTTGTGTTCATAAATTTAAGTATTTCTAGTATGTTTGTATTTAAGCATTAAGTAACTTCCTTCAATTTCTTGCTCCCCCTCAAACAAACAATCATTTCGGAGTACCTTTATGTTAGGTCGAAAATCGACCAAGTATAATTTGTCCAGAAATAGTTGAAGTTCAGTAAACTAAACTTGTCCTTCAAGATCAGTTGTACTTGCCAATCGGGTTCTTGTTAACTATCTTATATTTGGGACTCACAATTGGTATCAGAGCAGCAAGGTTGAATTAAATTCATTTTGAGTGTGTAAACGTCTATGATAGAGGGATCTGATTAGGCGAATAAGCAGTTCGGAAGAAAGCTTTTAAAGATTAAATCATAAAATCAACTTAGGTTCTTAATGCTTAATTGTTTGAGTAGAAATTATTCGCGGGAGCGATAACTATATTTCGAGCAATTAAAGTTTCAAGTATAACGGGAGTTCATCTTGACTACCTTTTAAGTCGTTCAACAATGCAAGTAATGTTTAGACCCGATGATTGACATGTAAGCTGATTCAAGTAGGTGTCCTTTTAAATTATTGTTTCAAACAACAAAATTCTCTTTTCGAATAATCCTGAGGGATTACTAACCATTTTCTAACTAATTGCAAAGTGACAATTCGGTCACAAAACCCCCCCTTTCATTTGAATTACTTTATTTTTAACAATTGCTTAAATAAGTCTTTGTGTTCGACCTCGGATTTACCAAGTAAACTATATTGCATACGAACGGGTACACTGCCCGCAAGTGTGTAGTAGTCAGTAGCTAGGTATTTTGTGTTCATAAATTTAAGTATTTCTAGTATGTTTGTATTTAAGCATTAAGTAACTTCCTTCAATTTCTTGCTCCCCCTCAAACAAACAATCATTTCGGAGTACCTTTATGTTAGGTCGAAAATCGACCAAGTATAATTTGTCCAGAAATAGTTGAAGTTCAGTGAACTGAACTTGTCCTTCAAGATCAGTTGTACTTGCCAGTCGGGTTCTTGTTAACTATCTTATATTTGGGACTCACAATTGGTATCAGAGCAGCAAGGTTGAATTAATATTAATTCTTTAACCTTTGATCTGCAAAGATGGTTGACACTGAACAACAAGAAGGTCCTAACCCTAATGTCAATGCTAATACTCCACCTACCCCCCAATCATCCCCCCCCCCCCCCCCCCCCCCCCCCCCCCCCTAATGCTACTACTCCACCTACCCCTACCCCCATTATCAACAACAATATACCATTGCATAATGTGCATGTACACTTTCCAAATAATCCTGTTCCCAAGTTTGATGGGAACAGTGAAAATTTTCAAACATGGAAAGCATGCATGCTCAAATACATTGCTGGTGTTGAAAGACATTTGCCCAACATTTTAAAAGAAGGACCCTTTGTCCCCATGAATGCTTCTACTGTTGTCAGAAATGCCGATGGGACTCCTAGGTTATCACCAAAGGAGAAGGATCATTGGTCTGAGGAAGATCATAGACTTGTAGACCTTGACACAAAATTACAAAATATGATCTTATATGCTTGTTCCTGAAACTCTCATGCCCACTCTTGTTTTACTTGAAAATTCTAAATTAATGTGGGAGGAACTAATGACACAGTTTGAAGGTAGTTCTGAGACAATTGTCACAAGAAAAGTTGCTTTAAATAAAAGATATGAGTCTTTCTTTGCTATCCCTGGTGAAACTTTAACTCAAACTTACATTAGATTCACAAATCTGGTAAATCAACTGAAAGCCTTGGGAGTAACTAAAGATAAAGAAATTTTGTTAGAAAAGTTTTGTGACATCCTTCCTTCTAAATGGGAAAATTTGATCTTGGTTTTGAGACAAGGAAAAACCTTGCACAGTCACACTCTTGCTTCCCTATATGGAGCCTTCAGATACACTGAAGAGAACAAAGCTGAGAGAGCTGTGGCTGAGCAAGATGCCAAAAATCATGTTTCTACCAGTTCTGGTATGGTTCACTATTCTGAACCACACAGTACTGCCCTACTATCTTCTGAGAGTGATCAAACTGACTCGATGAAGAAGATGGTTTCTGAAATGTTAAAAACTGGTATTTCTGGTAATGTCACTCATGATTGTTATGAGGATGACGATGATGATCTGGTTGCCATGCTGGCTAAAACGTTCAATCGTTTTAAGGCCAAATCAAATCGATCTGGCAAACCATTTGCTTCCAGCGCTTCTATTGATAAGTCCAATCTTGAATGCTTTAAGTGTGGCAAGAAAGGACATTTCATGAAGGAATGCAGATCTAGTCAACCTTCATCATCACAATCTGCCCCTAACCATTCTATTTTTCAGAAATCTGATGATAGCTATAAGGCCAAATACAAGAAGCTGAAGGCTCATATGGCACTCTTGGCACAAGACAACTCAAGCAATAATAGTTGTATGGTTGCCAAAACTGAAAAATGGGAAGATTCTGATGAATCGTCTGATGATGAAGAAGAAGTTAGGGACATGTGTTTCATGGCCATAGAAGATCAAGGTCATTTGGTCAAGACTGATGTTGAATCTGGTCGTTGGGTGGATATAGTTATGAAAAAGGTTAGTGATTTTGGCTTTGAAAGTAATGAGGAACACAAACTGGACCTTTTAGTTCTTTTAGAGGCTGACATATCATTTGTTGAAACTGTGCGTTCAGAAAGCCTAAAAATGTTTGAAAACAATACTTCTGAACTGAACGCCAGTCAGGCCAGATTGAAAGAACTGAAAGATGTTCAGTTAGCCCTGAAAAGTTACCAATCTATGGTTGCCACTTTAGAGTTGGAAAAGGAAGAATTAAAAAACATCCTTGAAAAAGAACAAAAAATAATTAAATCATGGATGAAAGCACCAAAACCAGATGCTGCAATTAAAAATACTTTTGCAAATCAAAGAGCAGCATATGAATCTGGTGATCTTCACTTAGCATCTATAATCACTGATTTAGATGCTCTTCCAAAACAACTGAAACCAGAAATTATTTTTCCTGAAGTTGGCAATCTGAAAACTGTAACTGAAGTGGCCCAGGAACAATCTGAGGGGAATTCTGAAGCAGCTCAGACAACTGCTTCAGAAAAGAAAGCTAAAACCAAAAAGCCTTCTCCTCAGTCTTCATCTAAGGTTTCTAAAGGCCAAAAGAAGAAGAAAAATGTCTCCCCCACTGAGCCATCTACCTCAGATTCAGGTAAGGCTCAGGTGTCTAATGAAGAATCAATTTTGTTAAGGTTAAAAAGTTAATTTCAACTATTGGCTAGACAAGTGCAAAGTTGCAATGCACGATTGAAAAATGTTGAAACCACTCCTCTTCAACCTAAACAAAATGCTAAACCTTTTTCTAAACAACTCAAGCAGAAATCTGAAAAGAAAAAGGTTGAAAGCTCCATCAAACCAACTGTTTTTGTGTCATCTGAGATTATGACTGAGACCCCCTTTGATCCTTCAGTTCCTTATGAACCAAAGAAATCTGAGACTGCTAAGGGAGAGTCTAGTGAACCCATCAAGAGATGGGTTCCCAAAAAGAACTAATCTTTGTGTTTGTGCAGGGAGACCGAAAGAAGAATATATGGTTTCTGGACAGTGCTGCTGGCCGAACCATGACTGGTTATCAAACCCTGCTGGAGGAATATAGGGTGCAAGAGTGGCCCTCAATAACATTTGGGAATGATGAAAATGGAAAAACTGAGGGATATGGTGTTGTGAATAATGGTCAAGTCAAATTCACACGTGTTGCATATGTGAATGGTTTGAAATATAACCTGATCAGTGTCAGTCAACTGTGTGATGATGGCTTTAAGGTTTTATTTGATATTTCACAAGGCACCATATTCAATAGGGATTGGAAGGTAGTGTTGGTTGCACCAAGGAAAGGAAACATTTATATCATTGATATGAATAGTTCACCTACTGAACAATGTTTCTACACAAAGGCTGATGAAGACACAAACTGGCTGTGGCACAAGAGGTTATCCCATCTGAACTTCAAAAATATTAATAAGTTGTCTAGAAAACAACTTGTTGATGGGATACCTCAGATATCTTTCAATAAAGATAAGCCATGTCCAGGATGTGAAATGGGTAAGCAGAAAAGAGCTTCATTCAAGACGAAACAAAGTTTCAGTATAACTGAACCTCTTCACATGCTTCACATGGATCTATTTGGACCAGTGAATGTTCAGACAAGAGCAGGAAAGAAGTACACCCTTGTAGTCGTCGATGAATATTCAAGATACTGTTGGGTGATTTTCCTCAGATCCAAGAGTGAAGCTGCTGCTGAAATCATTGCTCTCATCAAACAAATTGAACTCAAGCATAAGCGAAAAGTTGGTCAGCTCAGAAGTGACAATGGCACTGAATTCAGAAATGCCACTCTGGATTCCTTCTGCACTGAAACTGGCATATCTCAGAACTTCTCTTCAGCTCACACACCAGAGCAGAATGGTGTTGTAGAAAGAAAGAATAGAACGCTGATTGAAGCTGCTAGAAGTATGCTTAATGAATCTGGTCTTCCTAAGAATTTCTGGGCTGAAGCTGTTGCAACTGCTTGTTACACTCAGAACAGATCTGTGTATGTAAAAAGACACAAGAAGACTGCCTATGAAGTACTCAGAAATAGAAAGCCCAATATTGGATATTTCCATGTCTTTGGATGTCCAGTATACATTCTGAATGATTCCAATCAGCTTGGTAAGTTTGATGCAAAAGCTGATGAAGGGTACTTTTTAGGATATTCATCTATTCGCAAAGCCTTTAGAGTCTATAACAAGAGACTTGATAAGGTTGATGAGTCAATTCATGTTACCTTTGATGAATCCAATTATGCAATCTTCAATAAACCAACTCCTGTACCACCCTCAGAAAATCCAATCAGTTTTGGTGATTCTGATCCTGTCGTCCAATCTGATCAGTCACCTGAACCAGTTTCTGAACATCTTAGTTCAGAACCAGCTAAAATTCAGAAAAGCAACATTCCATTCTATCCCTCAGTCAGTTTAAAACTACCTTCTGAACTGACTATTGGATCTGATGTGCGTGCTGCTTCACCTCAGATATCAGCCTCCACTGAAATACCCCAATCTGAAGAGTTTCATGATGCAAGTCACGAGCTGCAGGAGGAAAATGATGAGACTGAAATAGTCTTTTCTGAACCTCCTCCTGAAGTAATTCAGAGGAGTTCTTGCACTGATATCATTGTACATCCTGGTCATTACACTAAGTGGACTAAGGCACATCCAATCGATCAAATCATTAGAGATTCCACTAGTGGGGTTCAGACCAGAAGAGCCACAAGCGATCAATGCTTAAATGTCAGCTTCTTATCACTGATAGAACCGAAGAAGATTGACGACGCTATGAATGACCCAACCTGGATTGAAGCCATGCAAGATGAGCTTAATCAGTTTAAAAGGAACGATGTTTGGGAACTTGTTCCTTGTCCCAGTAATCTGAAGAAAGAACCAATTGGGACAAGATGGTTCTTCAGAAACAAGATGGACGAAGATGGCCATGTGATTCGAAACAAGGCAAGACTTGTTGCAAAGGGTTACTCTCAAGAAGAAGGAGTATACTTTGATGAAACTTTTGCACCAGTTGCTAGACTAGAAGCTATCAGAATTTTCTTAGCTTTTGCAGCTCATCATGAGTTCAAAGTCTATCAGATAGATGTCAAAAGTGCATTTCTGAATGGTGAATTAGAAGAAGTTGTGTATGTACATCAGCCACCAGGGTTCATAAATGAAGAAAAGCCTCATTGGGTGTACAGACTGAACAAAGCTTTATATGGTCTGAGACAAGCACCTAGAGCCTGGTATGATACTCTTACTAAACATCTTCTGAAAAATGGTTTTAAAAGGGGTACAATTGATAACACTTTATTCATATTGCATGATAAAAGTGATATCTTACTTGTACAAGTTTATGTTGATGATATTGTGTTTGGGTCTACAAACAACAAAATGTGTAAACAGTTTTCTGAAATAATGTCTTCTGAGTATGAAATGAGTATGATGGGTGAACTGACATATTTTCTGGGTCTTCAAGTGAAACAAACCAGTGATGGTATTTTTATAAATCAAGAAAAATATGTCAGAGATTTATTAAAGAAATATCAATTTGATTCAGTCTCATCAAAAGATACTCCTATTTCTGCACCATTAAATTTGGACTCAGATCCCAATGAAAAACAAGTGGATCCCATAAAATATCGTGGTATGGTGGGATCCCTCATGTACTTAACTGCAAGTAGACCTGACATAATGTTTGCAACATGCCTTTGTGCAAGATTTCAGTCTGATCCCAGAGAAGCACATGCAAATGCTGTGAAAAGGATCTTCAGATACCTTAAAGGTGTCCCAGACTGGGTCTTTGGTATCCCAAATGCTCAAGTCTAGATCTAATGGGTTATTCAGATTCTGATCATGCAGGTTGTAAAATAGATAGGAAAAGTACCACAGGTGGTTGTCATTTCCTAGGTGGCAAATTGGTTAGTTGGACAAGCAAGAAGCAAACTGCAGTGTCACTCTCCACAGCTGAAGCTGAATATATTTCTGCAGCCAGTTGCTGCGCTCAGATTCTGTGGATGAAGAACCAACTAACTGATTATGGTGTTAAGTACACAAAAACTCCAATCTTTTGTGATAACACCAGTGCCATTGCAATCTCTCACAATCCTGTTATGCACTCCAAAACCAAGCATATCGACCTCAGGTATCATTTCATTAGAGATCACATTATTAAAGGTGATATTGAACTTCATTTCATTCCCACTGATAAACAACTCGCTGATGTTTTTACAAAACCCTTGGATGTCAAAACATTTAAACATCTCATCAGTGAGTTAGGTATGCTAAATCCTGTATAGCATTACCTCAGGGGGAAGTGTCAAATATTTTTGTTTAAAAGAATTTTTCTCTAAGGGGGAACTTTGCTTTCTGAAAAATATTTTGTCTGAAATGACTCAGAATTTCTGAAATGACTTCAGAAAGTTTGTGTGAACTGAGATGGTTCAGATCCAATAGTTCTGACCATGCTCAGATTTTATGTATAAATTCTGAGATAAGTTAGTCCTTTATAATGTCTTTGGATACTTGGTCGTTGTGTGTACACGTGAAGGTTACTGCATAACGTTTAAATAAAGATACCTTCTTGCTTACGTGGCACACAAGTGGCGCCGTAAATGAAAAGTTATGATCACTTTTACATTAAGAATGTTTAAAAGTTTTTCGAAAAGTGGGGTCTAACCGTCGTTGCATTAAATGCGGACGTATACCCAAAATTATTTTCGGACTTCAAACCCGATCAAAATTGTTTTCATTGGGGTTTGAATTTCAAAATTATTTTTCTTTTATTTATTTTGGAAAATCCTTTGTATTCCATCATAAATATAAATACTTTTCTCCAAAACAATTCCTTCATTTACTTCAGTTTTCATTTACTCCCAATCATTCATTCTCTCTCATCTTTTCTTCTTCCAAATTCCAAAACCTAAATTCATTCTTCATTTTCAGTTTTTCCCTTGTAGAAATTATGGATAAACAATCTCAAGCCAAATCTCTTATCACATTCGAATACAACCCTCCATCTCCAGCAGTCAAGCCCAGTTCACAATGGCCGAAGGGGTTTGTGCCAACAACCCTAAGGTTCAATATGAACAATTTTGTGGCACCTCTAAATGCAAAAACCAAAACACTCATGGGGAGGATAAATAAATACTTAGAAGGGTGTCCTCTCCATTATGCATTGACTGCTGATCCTCAAGTATTGTATCATCGATACTTACTTGAATTCTGGTACACCGCTGAGATAAGCAAGGATGAAAAGTCCATTGCTTTCACATTAAAAGAAGGCACAAAGCGGTGTGTCATTTCTCTTGATGGGTTCCGGGAGGCCCTTCAATTGAACTATCTCAGATCTCCATCAGTCTATGCAAAAAGACTGAAAGGTATCAATTTCAGGGAGGTTCTGAGAGACATGGGTCATGATAATATGATCGATGAAGAAGGCAATCTGAAAACCTTTGGGCATATATTTTTGTCTGGATTTGGAAACTGCTGGAGGTATTTCTGGACACAGATTGTCGAGTGCCTTGGGGGAAATTATGGTGGTTTAGACCAAATTTCCCTGCCACAAGTTGAAATGGGCTACTATATGTGGCATGGAATTGAGGCAGACTTCGCTGAGATTCTCTTCTCTCAGTTGTTGGTAAAGTTAAAAGGAAAAAGAAGTCTGCATATCTCTTTTCCAAGATTTCTGAGCATCTGCTTCATGCAAATTCTGGGCGATGCATATTCTGAAGGGGGACCTGAGACTTCAGCCACAGAGTTCTGCAGGGATATATCAAAGGCTTCAACTTCTGACCCTGAACCTGAACTCTCAGCTGCAATGCTTCAGGTAATTAATAAAACTGAAACAGCACGACCGGCTGGCTCAGAAAGGTCACCGAACGGGTCGCAAAAGAATGCGAGACCCATTGGTGCACCTAGTGGCAAATTATTGAAGTTGTTCAAACCTTAAACAACTTCTTCTACCCAGCCACCTCCCCCATCCGATGACCAACCTGAGGATCTCCCAAAAGATCCCTCAGGATCACCAAAGGGCTTATTAAAACGTCGCAAACTTAAGAAGCAGTCCTCACAGCCCAAGGACATTAGTACCGAAGCTAACCCTTCTGGTTCTTCCCAACAAGAACCAGAAGAAAGTCAAATGGAAAACCCACAAGCAGCCATCCCCAAAACTTCTTTAGGAGGGGATGGTGAAGAAAATATAAGTGAGTCCGCCCAACTCACATTAGAGTCTGTGTCTGCACGTGCACCCCCTGTAACTTCACCAATCTTACACTCCTCTGCAGCACAAACTGATGATGTTTCTGAGGTGACACCCTTAGAAACTGAAGTTTCACACTCTACGGCCCATGATGTGATTCTTGATGATAGCACGAGGATCACTGAGGCAACCCCTGTGTCTGCTATCGCTGGCGATGATACTTTGGTTGAGCCAACACAAAATCAATCTGGTGACGATGCATCTGCAGCAGCAGTTGTTGAACCAGAAGTAGGTTCAGGCACCAGTGGTCTAAACCTGGGCATATCTGATCAGACTGCAGTTTTGACTGACCTCTGGGATGAAGATGAGCCACCTCAAGGGAATCTTGATTCCTTTGCTGATTTTGAGTTTGATGAGAACTTATTAAGGGAGAATCAGTCTTCTGATTCTGAGCCATCCCTTGATCTCACAAACGTCCCTCCTCCCCTAGAAATCCAAAATTTAAATGTTGAACAACCATATCGCCCACCGCCAATGTCTCATGAACATCCATACTTTCCACCAGGCTCAACACCTGCCTATGTTACCTCACCCACTTTTCAACCACAACTACAACACTTACACCCTCAAATTCACCAAGTCCCAAGGCCAAGGAACTTTGATGAGCCAGAGCAGAAGGAGTTGGACTCTGAAACTGAATCAGAGGGTCCATCTGAAGTTAGATTGGAAAAGACTTTGGATGGCCTTAGGACTCTTCCCTTTATTGCTTCTGCTTCTACACAACCACCTCCTCCTTTGAGTGTGGAAGCACAGTTAGAGAAATCAAATGCCGAAGTCCAAAATCTCCTTATTCAGGTTGAGGGCTTAACTAAATCTCTAACTGCCAACACTAAGTCCCTGGCTGATATGAAAGGTGCTCAGGTTTTTCTTGGAACTGAGTTGACCAAAGTTGCTGGAAATGAGGGATTGGTGGCTGGGAAGCTGAATGAATTGGCGTTTGCTTGCAATAACATCTGTGCAGCAATCAGGGAAGCCTTCAGACTGGCCAAGCAAGATGTGCAAGCTTCAGTTGTTGCGAACTTGACATCTGGTGTTGAAATGATCAAACAAGAGGTTATGGCAGTCGGGAAGGAAGTGAATGAGTTGGTCAAGAAGCCAAGTGTTAATGAAAAAGAACTTGGGTCTTCTATTAGTGTTAGTGTTATGGAGAAGATGAAGTCTGAGCTCTCTCAGGATCTTGTTGCTCAGATTTCAGCTTCAGTGGCTGAGAAGGTTGAAAAGGAAGTCAGATTGATGGTTTCTGAACTTACCAAGGCTACAAATGAACAAGTGGACAAGGCTGTTGGTGAGGTCAAGCAGTCTGTGTCACTACTTGATAAGTCAGTTCAGAACCAGTCAAAACAGTTGGGTGAAATTCTGACTCTCCTTAAGAAAGAACAAGTTGTTGCTCCTCCTCCCCCTGCTTCATTTACTGAAGAGGATCGCAAGATGCTGAAAGATTTGAAAGATCAAGAGGCACTGAACCTTAATTCTTCCTTCAGATTAAGGGCTCAGTTCTCTACTATGGCTAAGGGTATTTGTGATTGTCTGGAACAACAAAGTTGGGAACCCCTGAAGGCAGTCAAAACTGCAATTGAGTTATATGCTAAAATGCCTTCAGAGATTCCCAAAGGGGGAAAAGATATGCCAATTGGTCTGCTTGCAAGCACTCAAGAATTAATAGAAGCAACCAAGAAGCAAGCTGAAGTACAATCTGGTAGTGCTTCAGTTCAGGGGGAACAACCAGTTAAGCAGGCAGAACCTGCAAAGAAGGATAAGGGCAAGGCCCAGATGGTTGAAGAACCCAAGTCCAAAGGTTCTGGACTTGTGGTTGGTGAAAATGTGGATGAACATGGTTTTCCCTTGCATGATCTTGATGCTGATAGTGAGAAATTGAAGGCTCTGCAAAAGCAAGTCTCCAATCAATTCATCATGTGGAGGGAAAACAAAGAAAGAGAAAGGGATCAACACTTGAAAATGGGAACCCTTGATCTTGTTAATGCTGCATCTCTTAGTCTTCCTTTGGAAAGATATGTGAAAATTAAAGAAGACCCAAGAGTGCAAAATGCATTGGTTGATATGGCTGAATATGAGTATGGGGTGAAATACTCTCCCATAGAACAAAAGCTGGACCATCTCACATTCAAGATGTCCATTGAGGACTTGGTGAAGAATAGAGAAAAAGAGATGGAAATTAAAAAGAAAGAAATTCTGGCTGGAGTTCTGAAAGTGGAGAAAGAGTTGTCTGGACCACCCGTTAAGCCCAAAGTGACTGGACCAAGGACTTCAAGAAAGAATATCCGAGATGCTGACCTCTCCACATTCAAACCAATTTCTGAAGATGCTGCTGAAATCCAAAGAAAGCTTGAGAAGGATCAGTATGAGCATTATATGAAGCATCGATCTCATTCAGCCAAGATAGTTGATATTGAAGTTACGAAGGCTGATGGATTGAAGCTTTTTGACTTGGTTATAAAAAGAGAAGGAAGGGCAGCTGAGGAATATACTCAGGTTTCAGTTCACGAGTTTGGGATTACTGAACATAGGGAGATGATTCAGATTCTTAAAGCAAAACCAAAGTCTGCTCTAAGTGGTGCATGGTTGTCCAGAATACAACAAAAGATGCAAGCCAAAGTAGAGATTGAGTGCAGACTGTTTGGATCAAAGGAATTCTCCCCACTGAAGAGGAAAGCTACTGAAGCACCTTCTGGTTCAAGGCCTGCGAAGAAGTAGTTTCTTTTTCAGAATATCATTTACTTGTATTTTATTTTACATTTGTAACAAACATTTCAAGTTTGTATATATATGTTGCAAATTGTAATCGATAAGTAGATGGTAAGTTTAAGTTAGAAAAACAACAAGAAAATTCTGAGGCATCAATGATCTATAAGATGTCCTTAGAAAATTTTACAACTTAAACAAAAACTTGTATTTCAGACTTACAAACATGTATAGATAGAAGTCTGAAATGCATGCACTATTTCAGAACAAATAGGAGGAATCTGTTAGGTCGAAAATCGACCAAGTATAATTTGTCCAGAAATAGTTGAAGTTCAATGAACTGAACTTGTACAGAATTCTGAAGTCGTTCAGAATTAGTTCACTGAAGCTTCATTTCAGTTCAGATCAACGTATCAGAATACCGTTCAGAATGAAGTCAAAGACTGAAGTCTGAAGAAAGAGAATCAAGCTCAGATGTGGAGCTCAGAAGTTGATTCTACCTGATCGAAGACTGAAGCATCTCAGTGTAAAGTACTTACACCACTTTACACAGATTACGAGGAAGACTTTACTTTACATACCTTTACCTGGTTAATAGATTTATCTATTAATAAAAGTACAAGGATAAAGTAAAAGGTTGGGAATAAAGTATGACAAGTCACATCAACTGACTTTTATACTTTACCTCAAAAGTTAGCATATAAGGAATTAGGTTTAATTCCTTAAATGCTCCCAACCATATTTGTACGACTTTAAGTCCACGTCATCATGGACTTGTCCTATAAATATAAGTCTTCTCACAATTTGCAAAATGCTTGAAACTTTGGCATTGCAACTTGTGAGATATACTCTAAGTAAACTTATGAGTATTTCCAAGTTATTTAGATCACTTGTATTTCGGGATTGTTTAGATATTTACACTTGGGTGTTTATCTTTGTTCCGCAACAATCCTTGTATTTGTTTATACATCAATAAATCAAATACATTGAAAAAGTACATCGTGTCTCAATGCTACATACTTGAATATATATATATAGTTTCTGCCATTTTGTTCTTGCATTTACTTTAAGTCTTTATTTCTTGTTATCCATAATCTGGATCGTAAACTGAACTTGTCCTTCAAGATCAGTTGTACTTGCCAGTCGGGTTCTTGTTAACTATCTTATATTTGGGACTCACACTTTAACAATTAATCAATTCATGAATTCACTCTTGCTCCCCCTCAAATTAACAATCTCTTCAAACTATGAAAGAACGTAACTATCAAAGTATCAACAAAAAGACAATCTCCATCAATCTCAAACTCTTCTAATTATCAAACAATGGTCATTTTTACAACAAATCTTTCTATTATCGACCATGTACTTTCCAAAGCTAAAATCATCTTGAATATTCTCGATCTCGACACAATCTTTCAATTCTCACAACCCCGTTTTCACGGTTTAGGTTGTTTCCATTTCGCTCGCCGCTATTACGGGAATCATTATAAGTGTCCAATATTAAATTTTCAAGATATTTTATTTATAGAGAAAATTACATTTTTGGTCCCTCAAGTTGGCAGGATTTTCAGTTATTGCCCTTAAGTGAATTAATTACAGAAAAAACCCTAAAGTTGGTCAATTTTTTCACTTTTCACTCCGCGACTAACAACCGTCTATTAGTTTCGTTAAGAGAGGGGCATATTCGTCATTTCACCATGCTCCATTCTTCTTCTTCTTCCACACTGAAACACTACGCCGGAAAAGTTAAACAATACGCCGGAAAAGTTAAACAATACGCCGGAAAAGTTAAATTCGCAATATCTCTTTCTTTTCTTCGATTCAGAACACGAAACCGGTACGAAAAAGGTCAGAATAGTAGTTCGAACAAACCCTAACCAACAAATTTCTGATTTAACGATCGCCGGAAAACTAAAAATGGCGATTACTCGCACGGTTTTTCGAATCCGGACCCAAAACAAGTTGCAATCAACTCAGAGTTCGATCGCGCAGAAAGGCTAGCCAAAAGAAATCTGAATTACAGTTTGCCGGAAAAACTTGGATTCGCCGGAAAGTGTAACCGTCAACAAAAATCAATCGATCAAAAAAATGAAACCATCATCATGATCAGAATTCGACCGTGATAATAACTTGATGAATTCCAAATTGATTTGACGAAAAACGACGACGAGATCTATGAAAGAAGTTACGAAACTTGATAAATCTAGGTTTGTGTTTGAGTGTGGAAGAAGCTTGAAGAAGAAGAAGAAGAAGGAATTATGGTGAAATGACAAATCTGCCCCTCACTTAACGGACCTAATAGACGGCTGTTAGTCACGGAGTGAAAAGTGAAAAAATTGACCAACTTCAGGGTTTTTTCTGTAATTAATTCACTTAAGGGCAATAACTGAAAATCTTGCCAACTTGAGGGACCAAAAATGTAATTTTCTCTTATTTATAACTTTAATCTTTAATAATTTATATTTTATTATATAATATTTGATAAGTTATACCGATGTAAACATATGTAAAATTCAATTAATTCATATAATTTTCATCGGATATTATACAATACAAACTAAAATATCTAAGGTGGAAGATTAAAACAAAAAGAATGTTAGAAGTTTAAAAGTTGACAATTTTAATGGGAATATGGGATGGATGTGTAATTTTCGCTTAAAGTTTACATTTAATACCAATTTTTTCTAATGTCGAGAGAAAAATAAACACAACTGAGTAATTTTAACTTACATGATAGCAACAAAAAGTTATACACATGTCAAATTTTTTCCTAAATATTCTTAAACTTTAAAAAGCAAATTAAAAATCATTACAACATCTGCTTAATTATTTTTGTTTTCTATTTTTAAAGCTTATTCAATTATACGAGAAAAAGGTACTCGCGCGTTGCGGCGGTGATGGGGGTGGTGATGTAATGACAGTGGCGGTAATAAGGTGATTTACTTGATGGGCTCCTGCCTTAGCCGTACGGGCTTCCCTCGGATTTAAAAATTTGTCGAAAGTATATCGAATGACATCTCTAATGAAAGAGCATGAAATTTTAAAAACACTCATATAATTTTTATAATTTATCGATGTACAGTTTTTGAGATAAAAGATTTTGAATGAATTAGAGGAATAAAATGATTTATGGAGGAGAGAAAAAAAACGAGTGGTTGAGATTTGAGGAGAGAGAAAGAGTATTATATGAGTAGTTATTTTAGGTAAATATAAAATAGATATGAGACATTTTAAGGAAGTAAATGTTGAAACTTAAAATTTAGTCAGAGGCTATTTATTTTATAATATAGTATAGATAGTATAGATATAGATATGATGATGTAAAACAAACAACAACGATAACATGAATCCTTGCAATTGGTATGGTATAGAGAAGATGGATATAGATATTCATACGTTTACTCGATAATAAAAGGATGCTTCAAAAAAACTGTAGGATTTTGAATTTTGAATTTTCAACATCGATCTATGCCAGTTTGTAATAGTATAGGGGGTGTATGTGAACATCTATGCCGGTTGGTAAAATAAAGTAATAGTCTAAGCCTATAAGGGGTGTGAATGCAATATTGCAAAGACAGTTGAAAACACAAAACGACAAGAGTTTTCAGTTAAGACGACGACCACATTAGTCTCTCTCCTCACACCCCCAAATTTTTCCCTCCTCCCAAATTTCACTTTCCCCCTCATTTCTCACAACCTTTTCCAATGGAACAACAACAACCCGATAATCAAACCCTAGTAATCAACTCTCTATCGATCTATCTTACACTATCTGATTATTTCACACACACATTTATTATATTATATACACTTTGTGTATCTATATATATACTTTAGAAGATCACATTTATACGCTTTCGATTTCAATTTTGTTGTTTTTTTCTTTATAATTATTTTATTTTTTTTTGAATTTTGTAGAAAATGGAAGCGTTGAAAAAGGCTTATGCGGATATGATATTGAATATATCAAAAGAAGCAGCTGCTCGTGTAATGGCATCGGAACGGAAAGCGCTTCGATTTCAACACGATCTCCGCAACACTAAAGATGAAGCGCTCCGTATGCTTCTTCGATTCAAACATATGTTAGATCTAAAGGTATTATATATATATATTTTATATATCTATTTGTGTATCTATATATATACTTTAGAAGATCACATTTATACGCTTTCGATTTCAATTTTGTTGTTTTTTTCTTTATAATTATTTTATTCCGTTTGTTTTTGAATTTTTGTTATTAGATGTAATTATTGGTAAGGTCTTTGACCTTGGAGGGATCCACCTGGGTTCGAGTCCCACTTCCCACATTTATGGGAGTGGATTAATAGGGATTTTTTGAGAGTCATGAGTTTCATCTCAGGCATGCATGTAATTTAGGACTAATAGTAGATTAGAATGCCGTTCTAAAAAAAAACTATTTTATAAGTTAGACTTTGTATTAGTTTGGATCGATCTTTGGCCAGTTAATCTATGAGGTCTAAGTCCACTGCCAAACAAATTCAGACCAATTGAACTATTTTATTAAGTTAGACTTTGTATTAGTTTGTTTAGAAAAGGCTATCTTAGAAAGAAAAAATCATATAAGAATACTATTATTTGTTTCATGATAGTGAAAACATGTTAATTTGTGTGTGGTTTAAAATATTTGTTAATATCGTTGACAGATGGTGTTACAATGCTGTTGTTGAATAGTACTTGATGAACATTTAGCTTAATAGTGTCAAAAGAAAGTTATCAATATTATTTCTCAAGATCGTGTCATTTTATTAGACTCCCCACAAAGTCTCCATTCATCCTCCCCAAGTTTACTGATGCACACTAATTAGTCACTTACTTCCTCGGTTTATCTGCTGCATAAGACCATAAAGAATGTTATTTATGATCTATATAACTACATGTTACTCGTACATTATTCTTGTTTCTGCTGCAAAGAATAGCCCAAGATGGAAACTTTGAGAGATTTAATAATTGACTGCGAAATTATCTGAATTTTTCATGGTACAGACAAGTGAAACAGAAAAGGCAAACTTGGGTCAGCAAAAGAGAATTGAAGAATTGGATGCACAACTCAATGAAGCGGAAGGTGTGATTGCTGATCTTAGAGCAGAACTAAGGAGTGCATATGAAAGATTGGAGGAAATGAAGAACAGACATATGTTACAGTCAAATGGGCCATCTGAAAACGAGGACATGTCTTGGGAAAATGCAACTCATGATGAGAAGTTAGATGCTATTGAAGGATTGGAAGAAATGAAGAACAGCCATATGCTACCATCAAATGGAGCATCTTTAAACGAGCACATGGATCAAGAAAAGATAGCTCATGATAAAAAGCGAGATGTTATCGAAATATTGGAAGAATTGAAGAACAACCATATGCTACAGGCAACTGGACAATCTGAAAGCAATTGTATTCATCAAGAGAATATACCTCATGCTAAGAAGATATATTTTGCCAAAAGATTGGAAGAATTGAAGAACCATATGCAACAGTCACATGGACTATCTGAAAATGAACAAACACGTCAGGAAGATATAGCTCTTGATAAGAAGTTAGATGTTAGTGACCAGTTTATATGCTTTTCACAATATGTGAAGTGCTTCACTCGAGCAAAAGAACCTGCTACATCAGCTCCCAAGTTAGCTTCCATAATCAAGGGAAACAGAGAGCCCGAGTCATATAGAAATGGATGTACTCACAGAATTCGAGCAATTGCTGAGATTACGGATACAAAGAGCATTAATAGACCAGAAACTGTATCCATTCACAGCAGTGTTGTAAAAGATCAAGCTGTTAAAGTTAAAGTACTTCCAAGAAACCGAGTTAGATATGCAAAGTCAAAGCGCAAACTTTCTCGATTTTGTGATGCCCCGTCCATTAAATCCACTAAACGGACTGAAAGGTTGAATTTCAAGGAGAACACTCGTGTAGAAGATGAGAAATTGACAGAAACTAATGGACACGGTGCCTGTGGCATCCGTAGAAGCATCAGAAAAAGGAAACTTAGGTGTTGGGATGAAATTTCTTCTTTGTTCAAATCACGCTCTGCTCTATCCCGTTGCAAGAAGTACTCGGGCAGTAATGGGGTGAAATTTGATGAACGTCAATACAGATCAAAATTTACAGATGCTTCTAAAGAAACCAAGTGTGATGAGGACAGTAAGTTAGTAGATGTGTCAGTGGTTGGAAAACATGAACTTGCTATAAAATCTGCCAGGCTTTCAAGTTGCAACTCCATGGCTGATGCAGAAAAAGTACTCAAAACAGATTCTGAACAAACTGGAGATACTGATAAAAGCAGGGATCTGAAGTATACATTCAGCAGGAAGCGCAAAAATGTTTTATCGTGTAAATCGGATAACAGCTCTTCTCCTGAAAAGACCTGTTTGACCGGCGAAAATGAGAAGCTTAATATGATAGACGACTCCATCGACAGTCAAAACTTGGTTGAGGTTGCTTGCCAGGTTATTTTTTTTTAATTTTTTTTTTTTTGCATACCAATATGATAATATTAGTCCTTCCATCTCATATGTTAGGATATCTGTTCATATCTTTGTGTCATAAGAAAGTTTATACGAATTTTCTATATCTCATTCTAATTGTTAAGAACAACAATTTTTAAGAAGTTTAGGGGGCCCAACTTTTTGACTGTACATTCTAAATCTTGCTTCATATCATCAACATCTTTATTTTATCTTAAATCAAGTAAATAGGATGCACAATTTGTTAGATGGCCTAAACAGAACATTTTTTTGTTTGTACAATACTAATCAGAGGTGCGGAGTTTGATGGGTTAATTGGTAAGAAAAAAGGGTTGGCTTTGTCAATTCACAAACGTTTTTTAGCCTCTTTGGTATATTGCTATATGGAGTAATTAGTTAATTACAAAAGTTACATATTTAGATGAAAAAGTAATCATTTCAACTAAAGCAATTCAGGAGGCGGCTGATGCATTGAAATTACTTTCACCCGTTCTATCTATCTTACCCATTTTTATATTATATGCTTGGGTTTGACCCGCTAGAATAAAAAACATATTTCAAAGCCACCCATTTGTAGGTAAATGGGCCATACTTTCCACCTAGGCTTGACTAATTTTGTGTTATCTGTTTATGCAGTTAATATCCTTGTCTGGGGAGCATAGTTGGTGAAAACATTCACTGCATCAATATGTAATCATCCAAAACAGTGAGATTTTCTTCATAACCAAACATATAGTTTATGGAAGTTCTTGAGGGCTTTTAGTCATATTTCAGGAAGCATGAGTTCATGTATTTATTTGCTTGGTGAAAGACTAATAAGTATATATTAAGCTATATAAGTTCAATGATCCATTTATTCTTGTCAATTCATAAATCAACAGTTACATCAGATTAAGTAAACATTGCATTTTTAACATCATCTAAACGCGATACGGAGGTACACCTTGAGGCCTAGTGCGGTCACATCACTTGCACTAGGCACTTCTACTGCTAAATTATATACTTTTTTAATTACATATTCGAATACTAAGATATATTCGTTGTATATACATAAACTCTCCTTATCCTATCAGTTACATCAGATTCATCATCTAATTTGTGCCTAACTGATTTAAATGATGGTACATGTGGGACAGATGACAAGCAAAATACAATCTCTGAAATAGCATGCAGAAACTAATAATTCATAATGTGTGGATTGTGTACGCTAGAATGCGCAATTTGAACCCATTTACTTATGAATTGGTTGATCTGGTTATGATGTATATCTGATAGATCAAACGCATCAAACAGAATACAAGGAAATGGGTCAAACAGGTTAAAAGTCAACCAAAGTACATTTTTGATACTTACAGCCAGCCCTGCCAGCAAATTGTAATTAGATCAAACCCATTTCTGTTCTATAAATGTGAACAGAACAAGCTTGCAGGTCAGCCTCCCGAGACCACCCATTTGACATTTTAACTTATTACCCGACCCGTCAGACCCATCCAATTTGCCACCAGCCCGCCACTGGTGTAAGACATTAGTTCATTATGAACAACTCAGCAGCAGTCTGGTGGAAAGAATCTATTTTCCATCTATGGGAACCTATGACTCAAATGTTCCCCATATTCAGAAATTACCGGAGGTGCCTCATTTAAGTCATTTTTAAGATTTGCAAATCAATGACTCATCATTGGACTTTGGTGATGGTTAATTACATAAAAATCTTTTTTTTTTCCTTTTTGACAAAACCAATATGTATTTTGTTTAACGAAGGGAATATGAATTTTGTTCTATGCTCGAACAATATGTATTTTGTTTAACGAAGGGAATATGAATTTTGTTCTATGCTCGAACAATATGTATTTTGTTTAACGAAGGGAATATGAATTTTGTTCTATGCTCGAACTTTTTTTATCTAACTTGTTTTCATACCTCGGATAAAAGTATGATTGTCTACAACTCATCTCACACATACCTTATTTTTGATGGGATAAGGTACTATTGCTATAAATTGTTCTCAAAACAGTTCATTCTTAAAATTCAGATTTAAAATCTAAAAAGAATTCAACTACAGTTTCAATCTTCAAACAAAATTGATAACTATATTAGTAATATTTACACATCTGTAACATAACCTACAGATGTACCCATTAATTCTCAAAAATGGCAAATAATACAACTTACACATGTGTAAGCGGTATATCCTATGTATCAAAAATGAAAAATGGAAAAAATAAGTGACATCAAGAAAAATAGCTATCCACTGCTCAGAAAAAGATAAAACAAAGTCCACATGATCAAAAGTTTCAACCACATATTTAATAACTAAAGCCTTAAACACAAGAACATTAAACGCCAAAATATTTCAACAATTGGAGGTAACCACGCAAAAAACGACACAAAATAATGAGATTAACATCATAAGTCTACTAGTAGAAATCATCATAGAAAAGTCATATTAACCAGCTCGAACAACATTTAGGCGAAGGAAACAGCTTCCTGAATCTTTTTTCTACCACTTTTAATGTCATGCTTATCTCCAAACTCTATAGCATACTGAAGGACCTTTGCCTTGTAAAGGTTACATTCTTCGAGCAAAATCTTGGCAATATACTTTGATCTTAATTTGTTTAGCTGAGCTGGCTAAATTTCATTCCCCTCACTTCGGTCATGTCCCTCACTGATTGTTGATCTAAATGATATTAAACTTATAACATGAACTCGAAGTCTCAAAACTTTCAACTTTCCCTTCACTGCCATATGTAATTTATATCCACATTTATCATCCATCTCTCAGGAGCTACAAATCAAGAGTGTCGAACAATGAATATCAAGTTTTCATATTGCCCTCCTAAAAAGATTATGCACTTGAAGGTTAACACTGAATGTAACCACTAATATACCTAATTGCATTTCGAAGAGAAAAATATAAAAAGAAATATACTTGACAGTATTGAGGTGTCAATTTTGATATAGTCATAATTAGGGATGTGTTTTATTTATAAAAAGGGTCAAAACAGGCTTAGCTATCTAACTAAAAAGAAATGAGTCAAATGCATAGAACCACCTAAATTACTTTTTAAGAAACCCAAGATTATTCTAGTATTACAGGAAGGCAAGGCCGTCTGGATCAAAAAGTTATTTTTGGGTGGATTATGTAGATAAACCAGCACATTATCTTCCTTGTACAAAAAAGAGCAAAGTCTGCTAAATTAACTCATTGGTTGGAGACTGAAAGTTATTAATTTTCAAAAGTAACATAGATGCGTAAGTTGAAAAAAGATTAAATGATCAACTTTCAAATCCCCGGTGCTAAAACATTCTCTTAGCTAAGCATTTGAAAATTCTTCATTTATATTCGACAATGAAAAAATATTCTTCATCACTTATACTCAGACTCAAGCTACCCTGTCAGTTTGATCTCTTTTATCAAGTCATCAAACTACTATTACTTTAGCTCGTTCCATAGATCAGCAGTGTTCTCCTAATTAACCCAACTACCATTTATTTGGGGATAGAGATCCCCTAAAGTTGAGATTAACTTTAAAGGTGAAGTTGGACAATCCTTAGCCCTTAGATTGAAATGAATGGTTAAGATTCAAAAAATAAGTTTGAATGAGACCTTTGATTTTAATATTACCTATGAAGTTGTTATAACTTTAGAGGATCCTAATCCTATATTTGGACAGTAATGTTCCTCATCACAGGGACAATTTGTACCCCCTGTTGCCTTGGCATCCGAAGCAAACTTAAATAAGCCACTCATAAACAACCACATACCACAAGGGTCACTCCTACCAGCTCTACCCAACCCAACATGTTTTAATTCACAAGAAAGATACAGATTCTGGCCAAAGCCCGTTTTGACACCCAACCTAGTCGCCTAGCTTTCCACCTCTATAATTTATTACTTATAAAGAAATAGAAGCAATATGAATTTTAGTAAATGGAATAGCTACCGTAGTATCCGCCACCCAAACTACAACTAAGTTCTGCTAATATGAGTATCCCAATAGCTTCCCATCATCCATGCAGAGGTCGCCCAATATTTACCATCCCATATCAGCAGAATCGTGACATATAGCACGCTCCCATGAATACACCTAAAGTAAACCAACGACATATTTTAGGTTAGCCATATATTTATTCAAAACACAATATTATAAATAATGAATGAATTTTAATACCTTTAAACTGCTATCTAACCTAGAAAAGATAGATTTCCTATCAGGGTGAAATCTCAAGCTGAATCATCTTCAATTTGACGTCCCAAGCTGATTCATGTTTTCAAGCTGAGTGGTCTAATAAGTTGACCATTGGTCCAAGCTGGGTCAGGTTACATATTAAGTATTGGCCAATCTGTTCAAGCTGATTTAACCTTAGTCTGATCCAACTTGTAAGCCTATTCAACTTCAATCTGATGCTACCCCGACGTGAGTAATCCAAGCTGACCCTGTTGAAACAAGCTAAGTAAAATTAAATCTGGCTCTTTTGTGAGCTGATTACTTCCCAAGCTAAGTGAGAGTCATACAAGCTGAGTACTCTGCTAAGTATTCTGCTAGTAAATGCAAGATCCATATGGCGTATCGTGTGAGTGTAGTCAAAATTTTGTCTTGACACTTGTTACCCATCTCACCAATTGTATCATCACTTGCCCATCTGCCCACCAAGTAGCTCTCAACTTTGTAGTTATTTCTTTAGAGTTGCATACAATCGATATTCAACATCATATCCATGTAAAATTTTGTATATTGAATTTGAATAATCTAAAAACCAATAACATCATACCTAAAGCTGACCTAAATCTAAACTGACCCAACCCTAACTGACCCAAATCCAAAGCTGACCCAAATCCAAGCTAACCCAACCCTAAAGCTGACACAATTCTAAGCTAACCCAACACTAAGTTGACCCAAATCCAAGCTAACCCAACCCTAAGTTGACACAATTCTAAGCTAACCAACCCTAAGCTGACCCAATTCCAAGCTGACCAAAATCCAAGCTAACTCAACCATAAGCTGACACAATTCTAAGCTAACCCAACCCTAAGGGGGTGTTTGGTTCATGGAATTCATAGGAATTCCATGGAATTGGAATCTAAATTCCATTCTTTCCCTTGTTTGGTTGGTTAAAATGATGGAATTGGAATTCAAAACATTCCTTCAATTTCCTTAAAATGCAGAATTCATAAATCCTTCACTAAATCAAAGGAAAATTTTCAATTCCATTGGAATTGAAACAATTTGACTAAAAAACCCCTCAAAGTATACAAACCTTGCTTGAGTGTTGTATCTCTGCCGACATCTGTTGTTGTACCGCCGCCAACCACCGCCGCCATCAACTACCTCCCTGACACTATTGCTTATAATTTCCGGCCACCACCGTTTCGTATGATTTCCGGCCAAGGGAATCTAGATCTCATAATCGTTGTATAGTTATGTTAAACAATAGTTTGTAATTAAAGATCTTTGTTGGATGAAAATAAGATCTTGTTTGGTATGATTAAAGAAACGGCAGTTGGAAAACAAAATTGATTAGAGAAAAAAGTAGAAAAAAGTTGCAGGTGGGGAAGTTGATTGGTAGTGATTTTTAGGTGGCGCACATATCTCGATCTATTATTATTAGTATTACTATCACGGTACCCGCGCAATGCGGCCGTGGTGGAAACGGCGGTTTGATGGTGATGGAGACGGCGGATGGTGTAGGTTGATATAAATGTAATTAATATAAAGGTGGTAGTTGATATATTTTATAAGATAAGAGCTTATGGTGTAAAATTAGTTCATTAAGGGCACTTAAGTAATTTCTTATAAGTAGTAAAGGAGGGTTCATTAAAGGTAAATTGGTCATTTTCAAACTCTTCTTTTTCTAACTTTTCAACAATATGCTATAATTTTTGGGTAAGAATTCCCTAAAGTTATTTATAACTTTAGGGGTAAAGTTAAAAGCATCTTGACCTTTGGATTGAAATCAAAGGTCAAGATTCAAAGATCATCTTGATTAACAACTTTACCCCTAAAGTTACCATCCATAATTTTTATAATGGAGTAATTAGTATTAGTATTATTATTATTATTATTTTATTATTGTATAAGATCCATACCAATATACTACGTATAATAAACATTTAACAAAAGGGTAAATTTGTCATTTGCTAAAATTTAAATCCCATATCATTTAACTGAATTCCATTAAATTCTGTCAACCAAACATATAACATATTTTAGAACTTTCAGATTCCAATTCCTCCACATTCCAATTCCTTCAACAAATTCCAATTCCTTCAAAAACATTCCGTGAACCAAACGCCCCCTAAGTTGACACAATTCTATATCTATATGTATGTTGTATATATACTTATATCAGAATTTACAAAATTGTAGCTTCAAAATACTACTCCCTCCGTCTCATTAAAAGTGTCCAGTTTTGAATTTTTAAAGTCTTTTTTTTACAACTTTGACCAAAAATATTTTTATTTGTATTGCATAATACTTGATGAAAGTTATATGAATAGATCGAGGTTTAGATGTGTTTTCATTGGGTATAACTTTCACCAAGTATTATATAATACAATAAAAAATATTTAAGGTCAAACTTACAAAAATAGACTTTGAATATTCAAAACTGGACACATTTAATGGGACGGAGGGGGTATGTCACAATGCTAATACAACATCAGCCAATAAAACCTCTATACAGCTATATCACCGCCCCCATCATTTTTTGTCAGCAAAAATTAAGTAATATTTTCATGTAGACATAAAAAAGGGGTGGCAAAATGTATGCAGTCACTGCCACCACCAAAGTCCACTGCCACAGGTTGAGAAGCATAGTAGTCATGGCCACCAGAAGTCCCGCCACAATCCATATTTACTGTTTGAGAATAAGCATAATAGTCATTGCTACGAGCCCACGAAAAGCCCCACCATACACTGAAGTCCCATAAGAGTTATCATCTCCATTCCTGAAATCCTGACCACCAAATTTGCTAGATACATAACGCTGTTCATTAATCAATGCATAGCTCTCAGCATAGTGATTAAGCCAATCTGGTGCCTCCTGATGTGCATCTTTTATAAGCTCGAAATTGCTTTAGCAATTCATTGAAAAAAGCCGTTGCTAATCCAGATTTACCAGCACGGCAATCCTCCCAATTCTCTGAACATAGATATCAATGTCATGGAGGCCCCTTATGCCATGTCATCTACGTGTGCTAAACATGATAAGATTGCCTTTGAATTCTTAGGGAGCTCAACACGAGAGCCTTACATGGTGTCTAGGTAACTGAGTTCCAATTATGGTTTGACCCAACTGCCAATTTTTACAACTACACCATTCACTTGCATAGTTGCATCCTACTGAAGTTGTGTAAGTGAACACGGTCAAAGCACCAATAGCCTTCATCTTGAATCGTTGTTTACTTCGATAAACTTATAATCCATCTTGTTAACATTTTGCAGCTGATACATTGATAGTATTCCTAGAAGAGTCTTTAGGAACTATCAGAGTGAAAGGATCGGCTACGGGCTACCCTAACCAACAAGAATGTGAGTCTACTCCAGTTTGTGGAATGCCCATAACTGGACTACAAGAGATGGACTAGTCAAATTTGACTGGACTGCTGCACCTTTTGTGGCTAACTACCAGCAGTTCGGGGATATAAAGCTTGTAAGTTGAATGCTCCAGTTAGCATTAGCCAGTGTGTCTACACTCACCTCGGTCAGGTTCTAATGGGTTAGAGATAACCGTATGATGTACAACAACTTCACAGATTTCAAACACTTCAAAGGACAAATACCACCCCAATGCTTTAAGCCAAAATACTAACTCGCGAAACACTTAAACATTAAAGATTCTTTTTTCCAACTATCAAATGACTAAGAAACACAAACAAACTTATGGGCATTTCATCAAATTCGTAACGTGTAAAAATACAAACGACAAAACCAAACAAGATACAAACTTTATTTCAAAATTCATACATCAAATCAAACAACACAAACATAAACACCAACAACAATAAGTAAAGTACCAAATAAAGTCAACCCAACATGTGTTTTTTCACCAAGAAACATCCCAAAGACAGCAGTGGCAGCAAATGTTGTTGCATTTGTAACCGGAACAGCAAGCGATATCGGGGTGTCGTTCAAAATAGCGAAAAAAGCAGCAGAAGCTGATAAGTTAATAATAAAAGGAACAGAGTATTGCCATACTAATATAAGATTTAGCCATTCAATTAGGGTTTTAAGAATTGGGTTTTTGTGGGATTTTGATGGTGATGATTTTTGGTCAGAGATAAGGGCGCCTTGACGCATTAGGGCGTTTGTGGCGCCCCAAATTAGGCCCACTGCCACCATCTTTTCGATGTCTCCGATCACCATTCTGGGTTTGCTCTGTGTCAGTTCATGGTGGTCAACGGGTCAAATGTATATAAGTATTGACAACAAGTAAAAAAGAAAGAACTCAAAATAATAAGGGCTTTTTGGTCATTTCGGAAGCAAAAGAAAGTAAATTTGATATTGGTACTATATATTTCTGATAAATTTACCATATACAGAGTGTTACAAAATACAAATTGTATAACATGTAAAACCATCTGATACGTAAGTTGCTAAAAATCTATAGTATCAAGATCACCTCACCTCCTATTCTTAAAAAAAAAAGAAAAAAAAAAGACAATCATCCAAAACCCATAAGAGACGAGCAGTTCCTTTATTGAGAGGTGTTCACTTTATTTAAGTTTTTGGAAATACGGAAAAAACTTATAACACTATCAGCCCTTTTTCTTTTAAAATATCCACATTAACCCTTTATATCAATTACCTTTACAGCAATTATCTAACATCACTCGACGCCGCCACTACCACCAACAGCCGTCCCCCACCACCACACTGTCGTCGCCACGAAAACCGCCGCATTGCGCGGGTAACGTGCTAGTATATTAAAAGTGCTTATTCGTATTGTTGCGTTTTATCATCTGAATTGTAAAGAAACGCAACAAACCGTGTCATCAGATATTCACAAGCTTGGAGGTGCATGTGGAGGTCTTTGACATCAAGGTTTGTCGAGATTCAACAAGTGCAATGAATAATGATGTGAGTGGTGGGATGTTATTGATTTCGAAGCTTTATGAATCACGTCAAAAAACGCATCGTTGTAGCTCGTGCTATGTTAAAAATTCCATAGATTTTGTTAACTAGTGCACTGGACAGTCAATCATCAAAAGAGTGAAAAGATGCATTTTAGCGAGTGATGGTTGGGCAGACTAGCGTGATAGTAGTGCAATGGTTGACAGTGCCGTCTCCGAAAATGTAAAAGAGTTTTATGACCCGGCTCAAGCATAAAAGATGGGCCTAAAATAATAAGTAAAAAAATTAAATAAAAACATAATATTACGATAACAAATGTCGTTATTCATTACAAAGTTTTATTAATAATATCGAACATCAAATTGAAAAAGTCAAAAGTAATATACGATAGTATAATTTTAAAACAATTGTAAGATGTAAAATTTTGGATAGTTTAGGTAGTTTTTAAAAAAAGTAGATGCTAAACTACATATTCAAGATTACTCCAAAGTTAGTTAAATCATTTTGTTAAAGGTTCAATCTGTAAGTATGCATAAGGATAGGGGTTATTGGACAATTAGTTATATAAATAAAAAGAATACACAGTGTGGCCGTCGTCTTCTTATTTGTTTCCTCCATCAAAGCTTCAACTTAAACCTGCAGATATTTTCTTTTTGATTTTCCTAGCTAGTGGGCCCTCTAATGAAGTGGGTCCGGCTCGGTTGCACCCTTTGCACACCCTCAAAGCCGGCCCTGATGGTTGAGCACCATACAAAGTTGTGACACAATTGCAGTTTTGGAGAAGGGTAAAGTTGTCGAGAAAGGGAACCATGATTCTTTGTTAGCGAAAGCGCTTACTGGAGCTACTACTCCTTGGTTAGTTTTAAAGGCAGGTTGTGATAGCCAACTATTTGTAATATTCGTCGATTCTAAATTGTTGCGACACACCTACCTTTGTATGTTCACATTTAGCATTGTAAAAAGGGTTATCGTCAAAGAATGAGCAGTCAATTGAACTTTTTTCTGATTAAGAATCAAATAATTTCTCTACCTGAAAGGGATGATTAATTCAACTTTATTCAACAGAGGGGTAAGAAGTCAGCAATTCCAAACCCGACCCTATGACCCATTTTCCCGATTAACGGCTACACCTGCCCAATGAAACCATACTTTGTGAAGATCCCTTTCAAAGCATGTACACTCAAAAGCTTTGTGGCTTTGTGCTCATATACATTGTCCACAAGTCCTATGTTGTGGACATTTGTTGGAATATAACATGATTCAATTCGTAATAAACACGTACCGGGGAATCCAGATCGTCCTGTGGAACCTGTAACAGCATAAAGCATGATTGCTATTGATTTCGGGTTCCCATAACAAGATGATTGATTTAGGATGGATTGATGAATTCATGATTAAGGAATTCATCAGAGGATGATGGACGAATTTTAAGTTTAGGGAGGCTGTGATTATGTGTGATTAACCTAAAATTAGGTTAATTACTCTCTATTTATATAAGGAGCGTATTTTCACATTTAGTCCCTCTGGTGTTTAATTCGTGCCTCATTAGTCCTCTTAAGTCCAATCACCTAATGGGAAACCCTATAATACGTCTTTAAGAGTAAATACGTCCATCGAATATTTACTAGACATAGGGATTTCAGTTATCGTCAATTATCATATCAGGAAGGATAGATGATCAGTGACGGTCACACTAACGTGGTTCCAACATTCTCCCACTTGACCGAGCGATCATTTATCTATGAGTATTTAATAAGTCCGGCCGGGATAATACTCATTTCGTTTTAAACCGAAATCATAGCCAATAAGTACAGTCGTAGAGAAGAACATCAACTCAGGACCCCCATTAGTCAAACTATGACTCAAATTTAAAACCAATAAGCAATGATCAATTGACTGAGACAAATTTTGTTGCATAATGTCTTTACACTGTTATGAGCTCGAAGTGTAACTAATAGACAAACAAAATCTGAATAAGGAGGAAAATTTTCATTAACATAATAATAATAATAATGACCAGTAAAAGTACAATATGCTATCATAATAGGTCCTTTAGTAAGCCTCATCTTCGATACGTATCCTACGAAGATTTTTAGGAGGAGACCTTCGGTCATTGGATCCAGTAGCATCTTATGTGTACTTATGTACTCAATACAAAGAACATTTTCCTCAATCTGTTTACATACAAACAGAAACTTTGTATCAAGATACATCTCAGCGCCAGTTGAACTGTTACTGTTCAAGCAAGTTACGGTAGCTGAGTTATCACAGTAAAGCTTCAATGGTCTATAAATAAAGTTGACGATTTTTTTTCCGAGTCCACTGACTAAGTTCTTTAACAACATCCCATGACATGAAATTATGAACGTTCAGACATCATGGTAGACGTTGCAGTCAGTTTCTACTTATGACTCCGTCAAAAAATAGGTTTGCCAACTAACCATAAATATATACATTCAGAAGTAGATTTCTTATTGGAATTAAAACATCCTACTACTTCTAAGTTGTCACCTCTTCTATAAGTTAATGTGTAGTCTTTGGTCCTTAGCAGATATCGTAAAACCTTTTAGCCGCTTTCCAGTGTGCTAATTCGGGATTAGATAAGTAACTCCCAAGCATACCGGCGATATAAGCGATATCTAGATGAGTACAGACCTGAGCGTACATAATGCTCCCAACTACTTATAAGTAAGGTATCATCCTCATTTGCTCCTATTTTATCTCAATGATTGGACTTTGGAAACAATCACATACGTCTCCTTTTACTACTAGAGTTATAGTGGGTGTGTAGTGCTGCATGTTATGGCGTTCTAAGATGTGTTCAATATAAGTCTTTTGAGAAAGAACCAGAACATCATTACGCCTATCTCGATGTATTTCGATACCTATAACATAAGAGGCATCACGAAGATCTTTTATGTCGACATTCTGCGAAAAAGTAAACGCTTCGACTCATGCAACATATCCAAGTTGTTACTTGCAAGAATATCATCCATGTGCAAAACAAGGATTGTAAATTTACTCCCACTGATCTTGAGATAGGTGCAAAGATCCACTTGATTCTTTAGGAAGTCTTGTCCTTTATGACTTTATTAAACTTAAGGTACCATTTCAAGTGATGCTTGCTTCAACCCGTATATGGACTTATTCAACTTGCAGACCATGTGCCATTTACCTTCTGGAATTATAGGTTCACATGTATACGTCTTATTGCAAGTTTCCATTCAGGAAAGTGGTTTTGACATCCATCTGATGTAACTCTAAATCATAATGAGCTACTAATGTCATGAAAATCCTTAAGGAATCTTTATGAGACAGGAGATAAGGTCTCTTGATAATCGATTCCTTCCTTTTGAGTAAAACCCTTTCGCAACTAGTTATGGCCTTATAGCGTTTGACGTTTCCTTTCGGGTCTAATTTGGTTTTGAAGATCCATTTACAACTTATAGGTTTGGATTCTTCAAGAAATTCAACCAAGTCCCAAACGTCATTATGCTATATGGAATTAAGCTTTCAAATTACAGCTTCATTCCACTATGTGGCCTGATCGCTAATAATGGCTTCTTAATAAGAGGTAGGATCAGTAAGCTTTCCAATGTCCTCAACTTTAGTTAAATAAGTTATGAAATCATCAAAAGTTATGGCCTTGCGTGACCTAGATGATCTCCTGAGTTGATTTTCAGGTTGAGTAAGGAAGATGCTTTAGCATTAATAGCATTAATAGTAAGATGCTTTGCTTTAGCATTATTTAATAAGATGCTTTATCATGAGTAGTATCATAATTAGGAGGAGGATCAGTGATTTTAGGCGCAGCGTTGAGTACAAGAGGAGTTATCGGAGGAGTAATAATAACCGAACCGACGAGTGGTTCCCCCCGCTTCTTGTACTTATAGCAAATCTTAAGTTATGATTTGTCGTGCTCCCACTGATCTCTTAGTCTTCGAGAAACGTGGCATGATGCGTGTCAATAATGCTAGTAGTGTAGAAAAGACAGTAAAACTAATAACCGATAAAGAAACATGTAAGGGATTTAGGATCCAGTTTCTTTAAGTTAGGGTTACAGACTTATGCTTCGGCATGACAACCTCATACTTTCATATATTTTAGACTCAGATTCCTTTCTGTCCAGGACTCTAATGGAACTTTTATTGAGTATATGAAAAGCTGTTTTAAGGCCTTAGTCCAAAGGAAAGTTGGTAAGTTAGTGTTGAAAAGGCATACTCTTCACCATGTTCATTAAGGTTCTATTTCTCCTTTTAGCAACATAACATTTTGTTGAGGAGAACCTGACATGGTGTATTGGTTACTTATGTCTTGTTCCTTTCAAAAGTCATGGAAAAAGACCATGAGCTTCACCAATATCAGTATGTCTACCATAATACTTACCTTCTTTATCTGATCTCACAACTTTTATTTTTACGATCAAGTTTGTTTTAAACCAAAGGTTTAAGATCAATAAAAGTCTCTAAGGGTTCAGATCAGATTTAGGTGCATATAACGTAAATAATCGTTAATGAATGTAATAAATGATGCATGTCCTGAAATGAATGCGGGATAGGGGCCACTTAACGTCAGAGTGAATTATTTCCAACAAGTTGGAACTTTTAGTATCTCCTTTCTTATTCCCTTTAGCCATCTCACCTTAGAGGCAGTAAATACATGTTTCAAAATCACTAAAGTCAAGAGAATGTAATATTTCATCCTTTATGAGTCGTATCACGCGAACTCGTGATATGTGGCTAAGATATTTATGCCACATTATGGAGGAATTCTCTAATTATTTAGGTGATTTTGTCTTTGTTTTAGTTATGTCATCAATATTAGGAGACAACAAAGACTGTGAGAAATTATGATCTAGTTCTAACTTATACAACATTCCATTCAAGAAACTAGGACCACGTAATGCATTATTATGAGTAATGGCAATCTCGTCATAACCATGAATTATTACATAACCTTCAAGGTCTTAGACTAAAAAAAAACAGATACAAGGTTTCGAGAAATTCTCGATACACATAAGGTATCTACTAGTCTAATACACTTTCCATTGTTTATATGTAAATCATAAGTCTCTATGGTTTCGACATATAAGAGATCAACCCTTCCAACTCTAGGCTTTCTCTGGTCATTTGATAGTTTCTAGATTGCATGGAATCCTTGTATAAAACTAGAATCACTCACACATGTATTGATAAGTACATCAAGCATAAAA
Source organism: Erigeron breviscapus (assembly GCA_034093135.1). NCBI lineage: Eukaryota > Viridiplantae > Streptophyta > Magnoliopsida > Asterales > Asteraceae > Erigeron > Erigeron breviscapus. The sequence goes on from CM067169.1 coordinate 50,023,082, forward strand.
GAATCAAATATTACAAAAATTAAGTTACCTTTCTTAGCTAGCTACTCCTTGATTTTAGGGCAATCTAGGCACAATCATAATTTGCAGTTAGGATTGCTTGTCAAGGACTTAATGCTAGAGGTAGTAGCACCATGATTAGCCTTTGAACTTTATTTGCAGTTTTTTTTATTACTGTTTTTATCTTTCCTCTTAATGGAATTAGCAGTGGTACTAAGATGAACAACTTAAGGTTGGCCCAACTTAAGGCGACCATTTTCTTGCACACACATTGCTATTAGTTCATTCATCAACCATTTATCCTTCATAGCGCTAAAATTAATTTTGAAGGAGTCGAAATGAGCAAGCAATGAGGTCATTAAAATGCAAAAGAAAATTGTCATAGACTTCCATTTTTTTGGACTCTTAAGCTTATGAGTCATGTCAGTCATTTACATTATGTGTTCACAAGCACTGCTATTTTCTTTGTATTTAAGCTACTTGCAAACGCCTTATACATTCCCTCGGAAACTATGATTGATGAAGTTTCTGACCATCATTATTGACAAGTGATTCGCCCTATCCCACTTTATTAAAAATTCGCTTTCTGAGCTGCGGAAGAGTTAGCAGTAAAGCAGTGGGTTCATTATGGTGAATGACATAGTCAAGGTCTATCATCTACAGAATTAGAGGTAATTAATCCTTTCATAAAGCAAAGTTTGCATCAGTAAGTGGCTCAATGCCTAAGTTAGGTACTTCAGTGGAAATAAGGAGGATATTAATTTATGATACAAGCAATAGAAGATTATTATAGTAATGCCTAAAATAAGTAGGCCCAATAGTAATAGTGACATTATCAGCCGTGTTATGCAGACAAGGTAATCTCTCCTAAAGTAATGCCTAAAATAAGTAGGCTCAATAATAATAGAGAGATGATAAGTTATATAAGGCAGCCTAAGTAATGTCTCTAGAGTAATGGAACTAAAGTAGGCCTATTAGTACTGTTCCTTAGAGTAATAAGACTATGACCATTATAGTAATGAAGCTAGTGATAAGTAAGCCTATTGTAAACACCAAAACAATAAGCTAAAGTAAGGCTCTACTTAGATGTTACATCACCTTTGGGCAGAAGTAACTAAGATCTAAGCAAACATGAGCATTAGGTCATGCAACACAACGCTTATCTTTTGACCTTTGGGCACAAAATTAAGAATCGTGTATTTTAGGCATGAAAAGAATCCCTTTGCTACACAAAACATATTAAATCACCTTTGGGCAGAATTAATATACTAAGTGTTAATTATGCAAAAGAGAAAAGAGCGCAACATGAGAATCACATTTGACCTTTGGGCGCAAATGATGAAACCATGTACATTAGTGCGAAGCCCCCACACATTACGGGGGTCCGGGGGCAGCGCCCCTGGAAAGCGGGGTCCAAGGGGCGGCAGCCCCTGGCGGGGTCCAAGGGGCAGAGCCCCTGGCTGGGGTCGAGCTTGGAAATTTTTTATTTCCCTTAAAGTGCTGTGGTAAAAACGCCTCAGAAAAAATTATTTTCTGAAAATAAGGGTCATTTTTTCCATTTAAACTTTAAGGTAAAACATAAGCACGAACTTGATAATCAACTAAGTTAATCAGTAATCCATGAAAAAATAAGCATGGTACGAAGATAGTTAAGTTCGTAATAAGGATTAACTTCGTAAGTAGTGATTAACTTCGTAAGTAGTGATTATCTTCGTAAGTAGTGATTATCTTCGTAAGAAGTTAATTATCTTCGTAATAAAAGTAAATTCGTAAGTAGTTAACTATCTTCGTAAGTAACTTACGAAGATAGCTTACGAAAATAGCTTACGAAAATAGCTTACGAAGATAGCAACGAAGATAGCTTACGAAGATAGCTTACGAAAATAGCTTACGAAAATAGCTTACGAAGATAAAGTTCGTGAGGAAGTAAGTGCGAAGATGAGCAGAAGTTTCGTACACAGTTAAGCCTTACGAACTTAGAAATTCCTTACGAACTTAGAGTTCAAACGAATTTAGAGTTCAAACGAATTTAGAGTTCAAACGAACTTTAAGTTCGTAAGAAGCGTACGAACTTAAGTTTCTGCATTCTTCAGTTCGCGATTTAGGGTACGAAAACGAATCAAATCAAGGGTTAACTTCGTAACGAGGCTCTGATACCACATGTTGGAATATAACATGATTCAATTCGTAATAAACACGTACCGGGGAATCCAGATCGTCCTGTGGAACCTGTAATAGCATAAAGCATGATTGCTATTGATTTCGGGTTCCCATAACAAGATGATTGATTTAGGATGGATTGATGAATTCATGATTAAGGAATTCATCAGAGGATGATGGACGAATTTTAAGTTTAGGGAGGCTGTGATTATGTGTTGATTAACCTAAAATTAGGTTAATTACTCTCTATTTATATAAGGAGCGTATTTTCACATTTAGTCCCTCTGGTGTTTAATTCGTGCCTCATTAGTCCTCTTAAGTCCAATCACCTAATGGGAAACCCTATAATACGTCTTTAAGAGTAAATACGTCCATCGAATATTTACTAGACATAGGGATTTCAGTTATCGTCAATTATCATATCAGGAAGGATAGATGATCAGTGACGGTCACACTAACGTGGTTCCAACACCATTCACTTCAGGTCTAGTTTGGGCCATCAAGTTTCCTCACATTAAACCGGGAACAACTTGCCCTTGATGTTGAAACGGCGGATCCTTGAGCCTCGAAGTCACTGACCAGGATATCAGGGCATGTATGTCAAAGCTTCAAAAACCTGACCCTGACCTGGCCCGGTTTGTTACTGATCAATGTTGTGAATGGAATTGGGATGGGATTATAACCCGGGTTTGTGTTCATACCAAGTACCTTTATGTCACTGTGAGTCTGTGACTGTAGCCATAGCTCAGTACATTCCGACCCGAGATATTTACACTTGTATGATCTATATTTCTTCTGAGTACTACATTGGGTTAAATTGAACCCCTGTGGTAAACCTTCTGAGGTTTCTTATAGCATCATGTCAAACATGGCTTACTTCGATTTCATCCCACACGACTCGATTAAGTCAGTATCGAACTCGGATAATGCTTCACCTCTTCAACTTGTTGATCTTGCAGACGTTGAAGTCTGAAAGAACTATGAACTCGTTGTCTCGGCCTACTTGGATCTTTTTTGGTACCAGGGAGGAGACATTCTCAGGGTCACTGGCTTCCACAATTTCATCCCACACGACTCGATTAAGTCAGTATCGAACTCGGATAATGCTTCACCTCTTCAACTTGTTGATCTTGCAGACGTTGAAGTCTGAAAGAACTATGAACTCGTTGTCTCGGCCTACTTGGATCTTTTTTGGTACCAGGGAGGAGACATTCTCAGGGTCACTGGCTTCCACAATTTCATCCCACAATTCAAGTTCATTAGAAGGAAAAGCATTATACTAAGTATTGAATAAAGGTTTGGTAATAACCTAAACATGCTCAGAGTGATATAAGTTCCAAAAGTGAACAGTTTCATTTGTTGGTTCAGAAAATAAAGGCTGTAATTGTTTGTTTTTGAAAGTATGGTAAGAATAATGTGATTGTTTTGGTAATTTGTAAGCTGTAACTAGGTAAATCATAGTAAGAAGATTTATGTTGATATTTAAGTACCAATATATATACATATAATTGTTAAAAAGTATTACCATATGTTCATATATGTTGAGGAAATCACATGAATATTAGCAAGTATAGCAACATATGAAATTTGAATACAATTAGAATAGTACACTGTGAATAAATTGCAAAACCTTCATACCAGATGCTGCATTTTTCACATACTAAGATCTTAGTAGACCAATGTCTTTCATTCTATTAACAATTCGAGACGCATCATTCAATCTATTCGCCCTTTCGTAAATGCTAGCAACAACAAGATGCAACTCCTTCTTGTTAATATTGGTATCACAGTCTAATCTTTCGAATAACGGCTCGACCATCTCAAAATCTCGTTTTGCACCATAAAGGCTTAGCATTTGAAAGTGAACTTCATCAGGGAAAACACATCCTTCAACCTGCATTTCCATATACACAACATTCGCCTTCTCAAATTCCCGCAACTTCCCATATGCATTTAGAACAAGACCAATCACTTTAGAATCAGGAAAGTACCCTGCTTTTCTCATCTTATCAAACACCTCAATGACACTAGCATGCTTTCGGTTTCTTGAAAATAGATCAATCATACAAGCATATACTGATATATCCTTAATCTCTCCACTATTATACGCCTGACGAAAAACCCATGTGGCTTCTTCCACACGACCCGCTCCAGCAAGAATTGTAATGGCCGTAGCTCTAAGTACATTACGTATAACTACATTATATACGTACACCGAAGGCGTGTATAACGCTTGTTCGTTAATCCAATCAAGTAATGCAAGTGATCTTTGCCAGTCTGTTTCACGAGACAACAATGTGGCCATAAAACGTATCGAAAGTTGTCGGGTTTTGTATTGAGACATTAACGCAAACAGTTGGTGTTCATCTGTTGTTTGGTTGATTGATGATATTAATTCTTCCATGTCTACACTGTGATCTAAGTGACCAACTTCTAGATTTCGTCGTTGGTTAGGAAATGAGGATTTGGGGTTTGGTGTTTTTCGCCATATACGTCTTTTTGTTGAGGAATTATTATAATTATTATTATTGTTATTAGTGGCTGTTATTGATACTGAAGGTTTGTTTTGGTGACTGTATAATGGGAAATAAGGTGTGGATTTGATAGTGGTGAATGAGAATGTATACGTTTGGCTCATCTTTGTAGTGTTCTTTTTCTGACCATCGGCGTAGTTATCGGAATGTGAGTGTGTGTTTGTTTTTGACCTGTTAGAAGTTTTAGTTTTTTTTTTTTAAAGGTGAATTTCGCTTGAAACTTTGTGTCGTGATTCGACAGCGAGAGATCTAGCATACGTTGTCTTAACCGGATCCGCGCTAGAGAGCTCCCTCGAAGTTATTTAGATCACTTGTATTTCGGGATTGTTTAGATATTTACACTTGGGTGTTTATCTTTGTTCCGCAACAATCCTTGTATTTGTTTATACATCAATAAATCAAATACATTGAAAAAGTACATCGTGTCTCAATGCTACATACTTGAATATATATATATATACTTTATATAGTTTCTGCCATTTTGTTCTTGCATTTACTTTAAGTCTTTATTTCTTGTTATCCATAATCTGGATCGTAAACTGAACTTGTCCTTCAAGATCAGTTGTACTTGCCAGTCGGGTTCTTGTTAACTATCTTATATTTGGGACTCACACTTTAACAATTAATCAATTCATAAATTCACTCTTGCTCCCCCTCAAATTAACAATCTCTTCAAACTATGAAAGAACGTAACTATCAAAGTATCAACAAAAAGACAATCTCCATCAATCTCAAACTCTTCTAATTATCAAACAATGGTCATTTTTACAACAAATCTTTCTATTATCGACCATGTACTTTCCAAAGCTAAAATCATCTTGAATATTCTCGATCTCGACACAATCTTTCAATTCTCACAACCCCGTTTTCACGGTTTAGGTTGTTTCCATTTCGCTCGCCGCTATTACGGGAATCATTATAAGTGTCCAATATTAAATTTTCAAGATATTTTATTTATAGAGAAAATTACATTTTTGGTCCCTCAAGTTGGCAGGATTTTCAGTTATTGCCCTTAAGTGAATTAATTACAGAAAAAACCCTAAAGTTGGTCAATTTTTTCACTTTTCACTCCGCGACTAACAACCGTCTATTAGTTTCGTTAAGAGAGGGGCATATTCGTCATTTCACCATGCTCCATTCTTCTTCTTCTTCCACACTGAAACACTACGCCGGAAAAGTTAAACAATACGCCGGAAAAGTTAAATTCGCAATATCTCTTTCTTTTCTTCGATTCAGAACACGAAACCGGTACGAAAAAGGTCAGAATAGAAGTTCGAACAAACCCTAACCAACAGATTTCTAATTTGAACCTGGGTAAACCCAAGCCAAACCCTCATAGAAGGACTACCTATATCTCAAAGTTGGTGGAATGGGGATTCGAACGTGAGACCTATAGGTCACCAGGGGAACTCCAAACCACTAGACCAACTCATCATTGATACAAGTTTTAGTTGTTTTAACTTTTAAGTGAGTATTTGAGATTTCTTGATATGTCGTTATTTTTCTTTAAAGGGGAAAATTTTATCAACAAATTAGCGAGAAGATATCACAGAAAACTTAAAGCAATTAAGAATGAGCATTACAGCAATCCATCCTTGATAAAAAAAAAATGAAAAAATCTAAATGAAGAGCTGATTTTAATTTGAAGATGGACTTGAGCTAATTTGATTTTTTGCTTAATTTTCGTTGAGCATGGATGATTTGTTGTTGAACACAAATTACTCTAGTTTTCTAAATACACCAACAAGTTGTAAGGATGATCGTATTTATCACTTTACTTTTGTCAAACGATACTTTGATATGTCTTTTTACCTTAGTATGTTTGTCCTTTGAAGGTTGTTATTAAATCTATCAAAGTCAAACTAATTTTTATTTGAATTCCACATATTTTATCTTTTCACATCTTTTTAAGTTAAATAGTTAAAAGATGAAAGGCTTTTTTTCAGCTTTTAGGTTAAATCTGACACATTTTATTTTGTTATATCTTTTGAGCTTTATAATTTAAAAGCCAATTAATTGGTGTGTTTTAAAATCTTATTCGTATTATGGGACCGTATGATCTCTTGGGTAGCTTGAGTTATTCGTTTGGTTGATGATAAATGAAATGAAAATGTTTGGTAACCAAAAACTTTTTTTCCCGGGTAAAATATCTCAACATAAATTTAAATTCTCATAGAGTCATTCTTGCCTTTTTGGAACATTTCTAGATAACCTCCGATGTGATTTCCATCAATACAAAGTAATCTTGTTATAATACATTGTTAGAGTTATAATTAGTGTTTACTAGACTTATGTTCGCGCAATGCGGCGACAGTGGGGGTAGTGGTGGCGGCAACGGGTGGCGGAGGTGGTGGCGACAGATGGCGGCGGTGAGAGTGGTGGGGGTGGCGATGGAGGTGAATGTAAAATTAATTGATGTTAAATGTGGTAGTCTACTTATTTTAAGGGTTGAGAAATTTATATTGTAAATTATTTCATTAAGGGTATAATATGTATATAGATATGTTTAAATTAGTGAATAAAAAGGAGAGGTATTTTTGGTTTTTTAAAAAGCTGAAAATTTAAAAAAAAAAGAGTCATTTGGTTTATCAGATAGTATAAATTTAGTCGATTACCTTTGTTCGTCAAACCAATTCTTCAAAGTTCAAACTAAAACCACACCAAACCTAAATTCTGTATTCAAGCAAATTCTTTATTCAAGCATTTAAGTCCAATGATATATTGACATTAAGAGCGTGAAATTCATCCATCGATCTCAAAAGAATCCTCTGATCAAAATCATAACATTGATTATTTATATGTTTATGAAACACGGATGTCATTCTTGAATCAGTTTTAGTCAAAATTGACAAACATAAGGTCGTGTTTGGTTCACATAATTTGATGGAATCTGATGGAATTGGAATTGAATTCCATTCCTTAGTGCGTTTGGTTGTTCAAAGAAGGGGGAATCTCATTCCGTAGGAATATAAACATTCCATCATTTGATGGAATCTGATGGAATTGGAATTGAATTCCATTCCTTAGTGCGTTTGGTTGTTCAAAGAAGGGGGAATCTCATTCCGTAGGAATATAAACATTCCATCATTTGATGGAATCTGATGGAATTGGAATTGAATTCCATTCCTTAGTGCGTTTGGTTGTTCAAAGAAGGGGGAATCTCATTCCGTAGGAATATAAACATTCCATCATTTGATGGAATCTGATGGAATTGGAATTGAATTCCATTCATTAGTGCGTTTGGTTGTTCAAAGAAGGGGAAATCTCATTCCGTAGGAATATAAACATTCCATCATTTGATGGAATCTGATGGAATTGGAATTGAATTCCATTCATTAGTGCGTTTGGTTGTTCAAAGAAGGGGAAATCTCATTCCGTAGGAATATAAACATTCCATCATTTGATGGAATCTCCATTCCTTGAGGACGGGGAGGAATTTCATTCCTTCCGTCACTTGAATTTTCAAAAAATCAAAAATATTCTGTCAAATTCCATTCCTTCAAATTCCAATTCCTTTGAAATATTTCATTACTTCCAAAAACATTTTGTGAACCAAACGCGCTAATATCCCAACAACTACGGATAATATATGTTAGATTAAGATATGGACGATTAGAAAATTTTATATTAAAGATGTTATTGAAATCTTCTAAATTTGGAATCTAACTTCTATATATCGACTTAGAAATTATGTGAGGGGCAAAATATTTTGATTTGTTTAATTTTACCAATTTTAATTTTCTAACTTTAGGTGATTCCAATTCAACTTTCAACCCTAAGTCATTTTCCAGTCAAGCCGCCCTCTCAATAATCCAAGTCCTATAAAATAAATTGTGACATTACTCCTTCGTGGATTTGGAATTTCTTGAAAACCTGTTTTAGTGAAGAATTTCTTGAAAACCTGTTTTAGTGAAGAATTTCTTGAAAACCTGATTTAGTGAAGAATTTCTTGAAAACCTGTTTTAGTGAAGAATTTCTTGAAAACCTGATTTAGTGAAGAATTTCTTGAAAACCTGTTTTAGTGAAGAATTTCTTGAAAACCTGTTTTAGTGAAGAATTTCTTGAAAACCTGATTTAGTGAAGAATTTCTTGAAAACCTGTTTTAGTGAAGAATTTCTTGAAAACCTGATTTAGTGAAGAATTTCTTGAAAACCTGTTTTAGTGAAGAATTTCTTGAAAACCTGATTTAGTGAAGAATTTCTTGAAAACCTGATTTAGTGAAGAATTTCTTGAAAACCTGATTTAGTGAAGAATTTCTTGAAAACCTGATTTAGTGAAGAATTTCTTGAAAACCTGATTTAGTGAAGAATTTCTTGAAAACCTGATTTAGTGAAGAATTTCTTGAAAACCTGATTTAGTGAAGAATTTCTTGAAAACCTGTTTTAGTGAAGAATTTCTTGAAAACCTGATTTAGTGAAGAATTTCTTGAAAACCTGATTTAGTGAAGAATTTCTTGAAAACCTGATTTAGTGAAGAATTTCTTGAAAACCTGATTTAGTGAAGAATTTCTTGAAAACCTGATTTAGTGAAGAATTTCTTGAAAACCTGTTTTAGTGAAGAATTTCTTGAAAACCTGTTTTAGTGAAGAATTTCTTGAAAACCTGTTTTAGTGAAGAATTTCTTGAAAACCTGTTTTAGTGAAGAATTTCTTGAAAACCTGTTTTAGTGAAGAATTTCTTGAAAACCTGATTTAGTGAAGAATTTCTTGAAAACCTGATTTAGTGAAGAATTTCTTGAAAACCTGTTTTAGTGAAGAATTTCTTGAAAACCTGATTTAGTGAAGAATTTCTTGAAAACCTGATTTAGTGAAGAATTTCTTGAAAACCTGATTTAGTGAAGAATTTCTTGAAAACCTGATTTAGTGAAGAATTTCTTGAAAACCTGATTTAGTGAAGAATTTCTTGAAAACCTGTTTTAGTGAAGAATTTCTTGAAAACCTGATTTAGTGAAGAATTTCTTGAAAACCTGTTTTAGTGAAGAATTTCTTGAAAACCTGTTTTAGTGAAGAATTTCTTGAAAACCTGTTTTAGTGAAGAATTTCTTGAAAACCTGTTTTAGTGAAGAATTTCTTGAAAACCTGTTTTAGTGAAGAATTTCTTGAAAACCTGATTTAGTGAAGAATTTCTTGAAAACCTGATTTAGTGAAGAATTTCTTGAAAACCTGTTTTAGTGAAGAATTTCTTGAAAACCTGTTTTAGTGAAGAATTTCTTGAAAACCTGATTTAGTGAAGAATTTCTTGAAAACCTGATTTAGTGAAGAATTTCTTGAAAACCTGTTTTAGTGAAGAATTTCTTGAAAACCTGATTTAGTGAAGAATTTCTTGAAAACCTGATTTAGTGAAGAATTTCTTGAAAACCTGATTTAGTGAAGAATTTCTTGAAAACCTGATTTAGTGAAGAATTTCTTGAAAACCTGATTTAGTGAAGAATTTCTTGAAAACCTGTTTTAGTGAAGAATTTCTTGAAAACCTGTTTTAGTGAAGAATTTCTTGAAAACCTGTTTTAGTGAAGAATTTCTTGAAAACCTGATTTAGTGAAGAATTTCTTGAAAACCTGATTTAGTGAAGAATTTCTTGAAAACCTGATTTAGTGAAGAATTTCTTGAAAACCTGTTTTAGTGAAGAATTTCTTGAAAACCTGTTTTAGTGAAGAATTTCTTGAAAACCTGATTTAGTGAAGAATTTCTTGAAAACCTGTTTTAGTGAAGAATTTCTTGAAAACCTGATTTAGTGAAGAATTTCTTGAAAACCTGATTTAGTGAAGAATTTCTTGAAAACCTGATTTAGTGAAGAATTTCTTGAAAACCTGATTTAGTGAAGAATTTCTTGAAAACCTGTTTTAGTGAAGAATTTCTTGAAAACCTGTTTTAGTGAAGAATTTCTTGAAAACCTGTTTTAGTGAAGAATTTCTTGAAAACCTGTTTTAGTGAAGAATTTCTTGAAAACCTGATTTAGTGAAGAATTTCTTGAAAACCTGTTTTAGTGAAGAATTTCTTGAAAACCTGATTTAGTGAAGAATTTCTTGAAAACCTGATTTAGTGAAGAATTTCTTGAAAACCTGTTTTAGTGAAGAATTTCTTGAAAACCTGTTTTAGTGAAGAATTTCTTGAAAACCTGTTTTAGTGAAGAATTTCTTGAAAACCTGATTTAGTGAAGAATTTCTTGAAAACCTGATTTAGTGAAGAATTTCTTGAAAACCTGTTTTAGTGAAGAATTTCTTGAAAACCTGTTTTAGTGAAGAATTTCTTGAAAACCTGTTTTAGTGAAGAATTTCTTGAAAACCTGATTTAGTGAAGAATTTCTTGAAAACCTGTTTTAGTACTAAATTTCTGAAACCCTGTTTTAGTACTAAATTTACCAAAACCTGTTTTAGTACTAAATTTACCAAAACCTGTTTTAGTACTAAATTTCTGAAACCCTGTTTTAGTACTAAATTTTCCAAAACCTGTTTTAGTACTAAATTTCTGAAACCCTGTTTTAGTACTAAATTTCTGAAACCCTGTTTTAGTAAAGTTTCTTCCTTTTTAGTATAAATCCCTTCATTTACTTCCTATAATCATCCTTGAAAAGTTTCAGATTCAAATTCCAAACCGAATGGCCTAAATTTGAATTTTAAGGTTTCTGATCTGAAAACCGGTTTTCCTTCCGGTTTTCATTTTTCTTCGAATTTCTGTTGTAAAACCGGTTTTCCTTCCGGTTTTCCTACCAGCTTTCCTTCCGGTTTTCATTTTTCTTCGAATTTCTGTTGTAAAACCGGTTTAGTACTAAATTCTGAAACCCTGTTTTAGTACTAAATTTCTGAAACCTGTTTTAGTACTAAATTTCTGAAAACCCGGATTTAGTACACAATTTCTGAAAACCGGTTTTAGTACTAAATTAACCAAAACCTGTTTTAGTACTACATTTCTGAAACCCTGTTTTAGTACTACATTTCTGAAACCCTGTTTTAGTACTACATTTCTGAAAACTGGTTTTAGTACTAAATTTACCAAAACCTGTTTTAGTACTAAATTTCTTCACGAAAACCGGTTTTTCAAAGGATTTCATGAAAACCTGATTTAGTGAAGAATTTCTTAAAAACCTGATTTAGTGAAGAATTTCTTGAAAACCTGATTTAATGAAGAATTTCTTGAAAACCTGTTTTAGTGAAGAATTTCTTGAAAACCTGTTTTAGTGAAGAATTTCTTGAAAACCTGTTTTAGTGAAGAATTTCTTGAAAACCTGTTTTAGTACTAAATTTCTGAAACCCTGTTTTAGTACTAAATTTCTGAAACCCTGTTTTAGTACTAAATTTACCAAAACCTGTTTTAGTACTAAATTTCTGAAACCCTGTTTTAGTACTAAATTTCTGAAACCCTGATTTAGTACTCAATTTCTGAAAACCGTTTTAGTACTAAATTTACCAAAACCTGTTTTAGTACTAAATTTCTGAAACCCTGTTTTAGTACTAAATTTCTGAAACCCTGTTTTAGTACTAAATTTCCGAAACCCTGATTTAGTACTCAATTTCTGAAAACCGGTTTTAGTACTAAATTTACCAAAACCTGTTTTAGTACTAAATTTCTGAAACCTGTTTTAGTACTAAATTTCTGAAACCCTGTTTTAGTACTAAATTTCTGAAACCCTGTTTTAGTACTAAATTTCTGAAACCCTGTTTTAGTACTACATTTCTGAAACCCTGTTTTAGTACTACATTTCTGAAACCCTGTTTTAGTACTAAATTTCCGAAACCCTGATTTAGTACTCAATTTCTGAAAACCGGTTTTAGTACTAAATTTACCAAAACCTGTTTTAGTACTAAAATTCTGAAACCCTGTTTTAGTACTAAATTTCTGAAACCCTGTTTTAGTACTAAATTTCTGAAACCCTGTTTTAGTACTAAATTTCTGAACCCTGTTTTAGTACTACATTTCTGAAACCTGTTTTAGTACTAAATTTCTGAAACCCTGTTTTAGTACTACATTTCTGAAACCCTGTTTTAGTACTAAATTTCTGAAACCCTGTTTTAGTACTAAATTTCTGAAACCCTGTTTTAGTACTACATTTCTGAAACCCTGTTTTAGTACTAAATTTCCGAAACCCTGTATTAGTACTACAATTCCGAAAACCCTGTATTAGTACTTAAAAAAAAATGTCAACTATTATACCGAATGAGTTTGTTGAGACGGTGTTAGATTTTTTAATGGGTGAACAGCCAAGTTGGGAAGAAATACGTCGTCATGATAATCACATTTGTATGTGTTGTACCAGTTCGTTTCCATGTGGAGTGATTATTTTTGAGGAAAAACAAGTCAATGTGGAAATATTTAAGACAATCATGACACAACACAACAGTTTTCAACTTGAAATTAAGCAACTCAAATCTGAGAACAAAGAGCTCAAATCTGCTAATAATTTCAGTTTGTCCGCCATGGAAAGTCTTCAATCTGAAGTTGATCGAATCAAATCTGAGAACAAAGAGCTCAAATCTGCTAATGATCTCATTTTGCCAAACATGGAAAGTCTTCAAAAAGACAATGATCATTTGCAGTCAAAGATTATCAATTTAACTAATGAGTTGGATATTTCTTACAAAGAGCTCATTGAAACCATCCTCGAAACCCAAGTTAAAGAACTTGTTTTGCAACAACAACTTTCTAAGCTCAATCGTGATTTGCAAAACAAGTCCAATTTTTCGAAGAATAATGAGCAAACATGTTTGAAGTTAATCCAACAACTTCAAGTTCATTCCTTGTCATTGGAGACTCAACTTGCAACCAAGTCAAATCAAGTGAATCCTCCTTTAACTCGTGCTCCAAAATCACCTCTTCTCAACCAAACCACTCCATCTCCAACTAAAACAAAAACCATTCCTTCAAATGCCCAACCAAACCACAATCACCCAACATTATCAACCAATACCAAGCAACACCCTTCCTTCAAAACCAAAACAAATCCTCACAACACCAAACCATCCCACCAAAACAATAAACACCCACAACCATCTTTCAAACCAGCTCATACCACTCCCAAATTCTCCAAAGACCCTCATTCCACCAAAACCAAAATCCTTCTACCTAAACCTCATCAAACCCTCAAACAAATGAACCCATATTACACACCTCGCAAGACCGGGTCTCCCTTCAAGCCTATAAACAGCCATTGCCAGATATTCAAGGATTCCACCACCGGAATCATTCGTTATAGAGATCAATATGGTTGGTTCTCTCATACTAAACCCAAACCAAAATCTAAAAGCACTCCCATTAAATACTCTCTTTCTGAGTTGTTTAAGTTGGCACCACGAGTCATTCACCCTCGTGTGCAAAAAGTGTTTTACTATGCACAACCTTCTACTTCTCTCTTCAAATATCCAGTTGGACCCACCCTTACATGGGTTCCAACGTCTGGATCCAAGTAGGCGGTTGTGATTTGGCTTGTACACATATCAGTGTACAACCCGTTCAAAACATGTGTAATTGAGACGTTACTTCATAGTTATACCTTTCTTTTACCGTTATTGTCATCAATCATTGTGCATGATGAACACGTTACATGTGTTCATCATGAGGGGGAGAAAAGCGTCAGAGATTGATTATCCTTTTGAGGGGGAGCACATTGCCTTGTCTAATTCTTTGTTTTGCTCCAAAAATTATGCCCGGGTTGAGGGGGAGCTAAAAGGAAAATTAGTCTTGGATCTTTTAGTATGTTTTTATTGTATATTTTGAAAGGAGTGATTGAGTGACGGGGGCAAGATTTAGAGAAGATTTCGCTCATACGACAAGTTGAGGGGGAGCTAAAGCGACAAACCATTTTCTGGATTAATTATCTGTTATTGAGAAACTTGTGTGTTTGAGGGGGAGCGAGAGACAGACAATCAACGACTGTAATGTAAGAACCAAGTCAAGTTCTACACTCAACACTATGCCAAGCTTCCGCACTTCATTCCAAGCTTCCGCTTTCCACAAGAAACCCAAGTCTTCGCCTTCGCTTTCACAGAATGCTTGAGAATTCAAAAAGTCAAAGTTGCTCGAAGACGATGAAGATAAAGAGAAAGCTACAAAGTCTACTCAACATTGAAGATTTTCAACAAATGGGCTCATCACGTTTATTTAAAGATCCATATCATAGAACCCCCAACCGACCATCTGATCCAAAATTTCATTTCATTCCCAAGCGCCTCTGGAAAGAGAAGTTCAGTGAATACAAGAAAAGGGCCTTCAATGATCAAAGGACCCATCAAGAAAAACCCGAATCGTCAACCAAGAAAAGGACTAGACGATGAACCTTCACAAAACTGCACTAAAGGGGGAGATTGTTAGCTTTAATTATTTTGTTAGTGCAAGTTTTGTAATTATGTAATAGAATAGTCCTTGATTTAATGTAGTAAGTATGGAAGGTTTGTGTTGTAATTATGTAATAGAATAGTCCTTGATTTAATGTAGTAAGTATGGAAGGTTTGTGTTGTAATTAGATAAGGACTTAGTTGTAATTAAGGAGGGGATTTAGAGCAAATGTTGGCCCTATATAAACCCCTCCAATCTCCATTTGTAAGGTTACACCTTTAATAACATTTCCATACTTTTCTCATCTTCTCTCTACTTTCTCTCTCATACACTTAAGTCTTATAATCATATATCACGATTAAGCATAGTTTACAAATAAATCTAATTATCTCTTGTTAATATATAGTACGTCTTGATTGATATGGAAGTTTTCCAAAATGATATGATTATCCGTCTAAAAAATGGTCAAGATAGGTATCTAATTGCACAAGATGAAATATCTGTTTCAAAATCACGAGATAGTTTAACAAAAAATGCACGATGGACCGTTGAGGTGAACGATGAAGAATCTTTATACTTGAAAAGTTGTTACGGCAAATACCATCAAACCAACCTTCTATTCCAGGAATGATTGCCCGAAATCTTAAGAGTCATCCAAACTCTACCGGAGAAAAAGAATACTTCCCACTTATGGTTACCTGTGAGTCAATTTGACCCACGCGAACCATATTCCATTTGGTTGAAGACACTTCATGGTAGCTACTTGAAAGGACATTCTGTACATCCTCCATTAGGTAGCTTGATTACACATGATCTTCTTTTAAATGACAAGCAAAATCATATCAATAAAAAGATTTTGTGGCATATTGAGATGGAGACTCCCCTTCAGATATGTTGAAACATTCGGAATCTGTAATGTCAAGAATATTTTTTGGTGTGAGATCATTTGTCTCGGAAAAACATAAAGATAGGGAGAAGAACAAGGGCTCTAAGGATGAGAAACAAACTAGAAATGGAAGAGTTCGTAGAATCATATTATCACGTAGGTATAATTGCAAAACTATTTGAACAAGGTGTGTGCCATCGTATATCTATCGTATAAGTCCAGTGATACGAGGATTTTGTATGTCAATGAGCTCCATTGATAGTATGTACATGTAATGCTCACTATACATGACTTGTAAGTGAATAGGTCATATACTCAAATGACGTGTTTCTTTTTTATCTTTTTGGCATATATAGACACATATTGTGTGTATATACGCACCTATATATGTGTATATATACGATTGCATTCAATGTATATATGGCATATGGTGTGAAAGTGAATAGGTCATATTTTCATACTTCACTACAACAAATATGTCATTTGTTAACACTTATTTCTTCGCACTTGTAAGAAATGTGAAAAAAATTATTAACTTGTTCACACTTACAAATGTGTAAAAAGAACTCACATTTAAAAAATCAAAATTTATTCACATTTATATATGTAGAAACAGAAAGTTCACATTTTCAAGTGTGTAAAAGTATATAATTGTTCACAATTAAAAGTGTGAAAGTAATTTGTGACACCAAATTTCCTCACACAAGAGGAAGTGCGAGAAAATTGAGTGTAACAAATTAGCTCTCACATTTTTAAGTATCAAAATGTTTGACATTTTTTCACACTTTTAAGTGTGAACTTTTTGTTTATACATTTATGATTGTGAAAAAAGTATGACTTTTTAAAAATTTTCACATTTTTAAGTGTGAAGTTTTTTTATACAATTTTAAATGTGAAGTATTTAGCATATTTTTTCACACTTTTAGAAGTGTGAAAAAAAATGTGAGCAAATGATATTTTTATTGTAGTGTCCGTTTCTTTATATGTATCACTTGTGTGTGTATCTACCTATGTGTATACCATGGAATTACACTGAGATCAACGTAATGAAAAATAAATGCTACTTTTAACATGAGATCAAAAGCACAAAATAAATTGTGTCCCATCCTGCAAATTAACATAAACACATACACACTTGACCTTGATTGTGACTTGTGCGGCCTATAACGGTAAGGTCTATCCTTATAGGAACCCACTTCTTCCTCACTTCTTCCACTATTCATCAGCTTTTTTCTCTCTTAGACACCCCAAGAACACCCCCTCCCCTCCTTATAACCCCACTTCTTTCACACTTCTTCCCCTCACATCATCTTTTCGGGTCCCACTTTCCTTCACAAAACGCGTGTCTAATATTAGAAGAAACACCAAGACGCCGGCCTAGACGCCGGCCGTGCTACCAGCGTCTTCGGCCGGGTTGGCGTCAGCCGTGCGTCGGAAGTGGGGAAGAAGTCCTATAAGGATAGGCCTAAAGGTATGATTGATACACCATATGTCCATAAACCATTATCAATCTTGAAAGCTGCAAATTTATTCATTAACTAGGTGGCTATATTTATCTCTATCTTCTATTTCCTGTATACATCACACTCGTACATAGTGTATGATTTTTGTAGATATTTTTAAAAAAAGGGTATTGCTAAACAAAGGTGGCTTTTGTTAATGTGCATTAGATAATTGTACACTTACCATAATATGCAGGGGTGGATTTTAATATGAAAAGGTACAATTTTTTATGCACGTTAAATGAATCCTTAAATGTTTTATTTAGCATTTTTTATTTTTAAAAAAATGTGAAAACAGGAGACTCAACTAGAAAGAGATGAGGATATAATTAATTAGCTCTGCTTAAAAGATATGAGGATAAAATTGATAGATTTAAAATGTCACGTGGCATTTAAATACTGTTCGGACATCTCAAAATTATTTCAAGTCTTTTTTAGTTATGAATTATGATAGTCTCAGAACTATGAATCTAATTGGGATCAAACTTTTGATCACTGCATAGCTGGATTACAATGAAAAGTTGATACTGCTAAAGGAAATCGCTCACATGCTTGCTTAGTTGTTTTTATATATTACGAGCATGGTACCCGCGCAATGCGGCGGCAGTGGTGAGAAAGGCGGTCTAGTGGTGTCGGTGATGGTACTATTCGTAGTGGTGACGGTGTCAAGTGGTGTAGGTTGATGTAATTGTGATAGTGGAAATTTTTAGAAGATAAGGACTTAAAGTGTTAATTATTAAAATAAAGGTTTAGAGTGTAAATTAATTCATTAAGGGCTAAACATAAAAAGTCAAGGGCAATTCTGGTAATTCAAAGGTAGAATTACCTAAAATAAAAAGGGGTTTTTTCTTTATAAGGGAATATAGATATAGATATATGTTGGTAGAGCTAAGAGAAAAAAATAATTTTGCCATTTAATCTCAACCAGGGACGGAGTCAGGAACTTTAACACAAGGGGGCAAATTTAAAACGTTAGATAGGTTAAAAAAAATAGATATAACTATCCAATTCCGATATATTCATATACCAGCGAAAAAACATTGACCATCAAATTACAACCAAAATGCAATCCCAAAAGAAGAAATAACGACCCAGCTACAACAAAGTTATATACCCAAAAGAACTAAGTATTCACTAAACTTAGATGACCCATATCAACCTTTTCTTTAGCAACCAAAAAACACATAACGATCCAACTATAACAAAGTTATATGCCCAAAAGAACTAAGTACTTACTAAACTTAGATGACCCATATCAACTTTTTCTTTAGTCATGATGTGATCTGTAAATGCTCAAAAGAAAATAATGAGAAATTTCAGTAGCATTTGATTTTTATTCAATATAACTTAGCAAAAGAAGTACACTAAATAGTTACCTATTTATCTTTTCGGCAATTGACCACGACGAGGGCCCATAGTTTGAAACTTTTGAACTATTAGTTCATTGTCAATACCTTGAAAGATATCTTTCTCGATGTATGTAACCAAGCAATCATTCAACCAGTCATCACCCATTTCGTTACGGAGTCGAGTTTTAACAAGCTTCATCGCTGAAAATGACCTTTCAACCGAAGCGGTTGACACAGGCAAAACTAACACCAACTTGATTAACTTATAAACCAATTGATAAACTTCGTTCTTCTTTGTCTCCACTAGCTTTGCAGCAAGACATCCGATTCCCTTTAAATCATTAAATTCAATACTAGATTTCATGTCCCACAAGAATGTTTCAAATTGGTCATTAAGAATATCACAATCTGTGGCTGAAAAATCTGAAGGATAAAACTCAGCTAGACGAACCAATTTACCCTTCGAACTCTATCACGGTCACTAGGATTATAGCTAGATATTCTTTTTCTATCAATAGGGTCAGCTGGAAGTTCACTTAAGTTAATTTCTTCACGCGGCCTTTTCGAACTTTCCTCATTACTTGGTACTTGTACAAAAGATGGCTTGTTTATTTTAAATAGAAATCTATCCATGACCAAAATATGAAAATAACCTACTTATTGTAAAATAAAAAACATAAGTAAAAATAATGATATAAAAGGACCACAATAGAATAATCAATACAATATAATAAATAAAGTGCAAAAAACAACAATCCATGTGCTGTCGTTTAGTCATTACATCTGCCCATCTTCATATATTAAATCAATACAAAATAATAATTAAAGTGCAAATAAAACCAAATCCAAATCCAAGTTTTTTTGCTGTCTAATGTGTTATTTAGACTCATGAATTCGGAGTTCCCAAAAACAAAAACCCCCCTTTTTTTGTCATCACACCCTAACAGTTTCACCTTCCAATTCAATTGAAAATTAAAAACCCTAATAGTAATTGGGGAAAGCATATATAGATACTTTTATCAAGATCAACAAATAAAAGTAATACCTGTAGCCTGTAGGAGAAGAAAATTTCTGTGGAAGGATAATATCGATCGATTATCTGCTCATAGCTATTGTGATCTGAAAAATTGAGATTTAGAAAGTGGGATTGAAATTCGTATATCATACGTATATATGTATATCTATTTGTTTTTTGGTGGGCAAAATTCCAAATATACCCTTAAATAAAAAAAATTTAATTTGTATAAAATTTGGATTGGGGGCAGTTGCCCCCAAGCTGTAGCCGTCTCTGATCTCAACCCTTCAAAATAAACTAAAGATCTAATCCTCACCATAGAAAATAAAAAACTAATCTTGGCAAGTTAGTAATTACACCCAAGTTTTTGCTTGCAAACATAAATGTTGCGTTTAAATAACATGTAGCAGATAGTTCCATTGTCTTGACTTTAACATTAAATTAAAAAAATTTAATTGTGACTTGTGAGTAGTTGGATTGACGGGTCAAATGGTTTTACGGGTCGATCTATTAATTATATATATATATATAATATATATATATATTGTTGGTAGAGCATAGAGAAAAAAATAAGAAAAACTTTGAATCATAACCATTGAAATTCATAAGCAAAGTAATCATGACCCTTCAAACTAAAAGTCAAAGATTGAAGATATAAAAGTCAACCATATGAGCCGCTCAACAAATTGATCTACGTATAATGTATATTTTGTAATCATGGTAAGTTGGTAACTATTTTAGATATGGCAATTTCTTTCGAATGGAGTTGCCTTTTTCTTATTAAATCTTTTTCAAATTGATTAGTAACCTATTTTATAGTCATAAAGCTGAGGTCATCTGATAATCAATGAAAATAGAGTCAATTGCTTTTTCAAAAAATAAATACTTGTCCTTAGATAACTGTTTAATCAAAAATTGATATTTGATTAAAAATGTGTTTTTATGGTGTGGTCAATTATTTTAGAATGGAAAGAATAGTAAAATCAAAATTTTAAGTTCCTTAAGTATTAAACCAAATGGACGAATGTTGTATACATAAATAGCTGAAGTAGATAGTAAATAAGTTAAAGATTTGGTTTAAAAGTATAAATAATAATAAACTCATCATCTTACATATGATTAAATTTTTCTTTCCCGTTTAATCTTATATCCACCCATATGCTTTATACAAAATAACTTTTGTTAAATAACTTTTGTTTGTTTTCTTTTGGTTTTGTTTTGAGTGGATTATGAAATAAGACATTATTTTATATATAACTAGCATTTTACCTGCGCAATGCAGCGGTGGTGGTGGTAACGGCGGTGTGGTGTTGGCGGCGATGTGGTGGTGGCGGTGGTGGTTGGTAGTGGTGGTGGCGTGACGGGTGGTGGCAGTGTAGTTATTATTGTAAAAAAATTAATGTAAAAGGGATAGTGTAGTTATTTTAGAAGTTGATGAGTCTATGTTGTAAATTAATTCATTAAGAGGTATTATAAGTATTTTAAGTGAAAATGTTTAAATTAATGAATAAAAGAGAGAGAATTAATTAATTCATTAAGGGTAGAATAGTAATTTCGCATGAGAACATTTTTATGAGAGAGGGTGTTGAAAAGTGTTAGGAAAGAGAGTGTGATAGTTTTTATAAATTAGTAGAGATAATAACAATTATTATTATTATTATTAGTTTACGTTGATAATGAGGATTTAACTTGACATCACATGAATATAAAAATAGATTTTATTTTATATATAATTATTATACTTTTACATTAATAATGATGAATTTATTTCAGGTCACATGAGTTAGTGGGTTGGTAGTTTGGCGCGTTAAATGGGTTAGTGAGTTGATCTCTAGGTCATATGGGTTAGTGGGTTGGCGGGTTGATTTCAAGTCAAATGGGTTGTGGTTTGTCAGAGCAAATAAGTTTGTGGATCGACCTATTCAAAATATTACATTTATTTAAATATTTTGGGTTGGCGGGTAAACTTATAAAACCATAAGCAACTCAACTCCGACCCAAAAAATCAAGTTTGTGGGTTACCGGGTCGATATTTCACAATCCTAACCCTATTATCCAGGTCGGTAATATCAAGCTTTCTTTCGGGTAAGGTCGACTATTGACAATCTTAATATATAGTGAACCGACTCTATATATGTTATATCAAAAAGTGTATAAAGTTTATTACTTTATTTTAACATTATGTTCCATTTCATTTTTTCGGTAAAAGACTTCTAAGTTACTTGGATACCCGGTCACCGACCGGGTATTAATCTAGTTGTGTCATATCGATGAAACTAATATATCATAATAAACTTGATCGATAATCCATTGAATTGAAGATATTATAGAATGTAGTAATAGAGAAGTTGGACCAAAGTTGGACCATTAGGTATGCATTGTCGCATTAATGTACCAGTTAGTAGTCCACTCTAACTCCCACTTAACCCACTTACAAACTAAACTACAATCACCTTTTATTATTCAACAAACACATAGAAACGAGTCAAATGACGTTAGACTAATTTGTCTCCAAGAAAAGGCTTTTGGGTTACATAACTTTAATCTAATTGTATTATCGATAAGTTGCTTCTAAAATGTACTTAGCAATCATAACATTTTTATAAATATATTTTGGAATTATGTTCTTGTTAGTAGTGGTGCATAAGTATTAAGTCAACGACAACGGTACCCAATCCCGGCAAAAGCGGGATACGGGGAGGTATGATGTAGACAGACCTTACCCCTACACAAAGGTAGAGAGACTGCTTTCAGATCCACCGGAGTGGAAGGGACCTCCGGCCCAAAAGTGAAAAATAGGGTTAGAACCACCGTAGTGGAAGCCTTAACCGGAAGAGGATAATCTCGATCTCAAAATCAGTCTCAAGCTCGATCCCACTCACCAAATCACAAATTCAGATCTTAGATCTACAAATTTGTTACCGTTAGGGAGAGGGAGAGGATAGAGAGAGAGGAGAGAGAAGAGAGAGAACTCCTTAAAAAAGTATTAAGCATTAAGTATCTCCCAATAACAATAAAACAACTCCTTAAAGTATTAAGTATCTCCCAATAACAATAAAACAACTCCTTAAATTCAATCTTAAAAAAGTAATAACCCTTGGATGAGAAGCAAGTTTGAATTTTAGCCCCTGGATTACTTTGCTTGCATCATCTACCTCTTTTAGATTTATTCCCTAAATTACTAAATATTAAATACTTAAGTAATTCATGTTATAAAAAAACACGTACGACTAATAAATTACTCATATCAAATTAAGAACTTTGAACAATTATGAATTAGATGACATCAATGCTTTACGTCCAGCTATACCTTTAATATTATCATTACTATGTCTTTTACCCGCGCGATGCGCAGATTGTTTTAAATATTGTTTTATGAACAATCGACTAATGCGACGAATTAACATTTTTAACGCAACTTTTGTTAAGCTTGCTTTGACATTTTTGACATGATAGATGCACGATTACACGAATATTGTAAAAAGTATAAAGAATAAAGAAAAGTTGCGTTAAAAATATGATTACATATGTGTAGCCATGAATTGCATTAAAACGTATCTAACAACATACAATTTGCATTTTGTATTATATATTGGTTTAAAATCAATAGAATTTAACCACGTTTGATAATAAAAAAACAAATCCGTAATACCAACTCAGACTTTTCATAATAAAGGTGTGTTCATTATCAAAACACAAATTCACACCATATGAACAATTAAAAACTAAGAAAATAAAAGTTAGAAAATCCTTTGGAGAATAACTAATAAATTAAAATCATCATCCATATTAAATCCTCAGAATACATACATACAACTCAAATTTAGGGGGGGAAAAAATTCATCATATCAATAAAATACGTACTTACTTTTCATGAGAAAAATAGGAACTAAAATCCATAAATACATATATTTCAAATAAATAAGAAAGTAATATAAAAGCTTACAAATTTAATTATATTGTGTAGCAAATATGCAAGAACACATAATATTCGTGTATGTATAGGGTGAACATGGGTGTGATTTTTTGGTTAATGATAATTGATATCATTCATCTAATTAGAAAGATTTAAATTTCTATAATGAAAGGATTTAATAATATATAATTTGATATATTTTTAATCATATACTCGTATATCTTTACCATATAAATTAATCTTGATCTAATGGATGTAATGAATTTTTGCATATACGGTGTATGGTATGTTTTTTTTAATAGTTTCTAAAATTTTGTTGCCAAATGTTTTTGGATCCTATCCGTTCCACATTAATTTTGTTTCAATTTTTTATTTTATATTGAATAAATATTAATATTGTAATTGTAAAAAAAATATGGGAATGACACATAGGATTAAATCCTACATGGCAATGTTAGAAGCTAGTTTTAGGTTGGAAGGCTTTAAAATCGTCCGGTTAACTACTGTTTTAATAAATATATAGATAAGTATTTTATATGTTATAATTTTAGGAATTTAGAGTTTTTGGTTGATATAAAAGATAAGTTACCAATTAATTGTTGTAATTAAATTAATCGGATAGTTCATTATTAAGTATTGTCAACTGTAGATAAAATATTGGCAGGAATAAATAATAAGTAATTTATAATTAAATAGTAACTTTTTGTTTTAAAAAACCGCAACTATCATCTGTCGTTAATAATAATAATAAATAAATACATAAGAAGATGTAATCCAAATTTTAGTTATGATATAAATTTTATAAAATATTAGAAGTCTTATTAATTAATTTTAAAAATCAAAAAGACATGTTCAAATTTATATGTTAAAATACAATGAGTTGCAAATATCCAATTTATAGAATATATATTATATATAATTTCCTGAACATTGGTTATCAAAAACTTGTGTTTGTCGGCTGTAATCCTGCTTATCAACAACACGCTCTTGCTGTTCCTGAATCACCAATTAACAACTGTGTCAATAACAGCCCTTTATTTGAAAAACGGTCAAAAAATCAAAGCACACGATTATTTAATTTAAGCTAATCACAATCATCCTAATAAGAACATGATATAAAAAATAAACAAATCACCAATAACAATAATAAAAGGAATAATGTACGCTAATATTTTAAATGAAATGTATAAGTAAAACATAAAAGAAACTAACCTGATACTGAAGAATGCATACTCCAATATGAAACTGCATCAAGTAGAGATAATAATGGAAAATATCAGAAATCACCCACTTTGATCTAAACCAAATGAAAAAACTTTTCTTGTAGAGTAAAATTAACATCATTTAAAGAGTTGAACTCAGTTCCAAGAGGTCTATATCTAATATCAATTATCTACATAATTGTGAAGTCTCTAGAACCACTTTTACTCGTGCAAAACACACAAAAATAGTCACATGAACAAAATCATCCAAAAATATAGACCTACATGTTTTGTATGGTCAAACCACGTGCCATGAATCTGTCTCTCGATACCCTGTTGCAAATAATATGGATATAACACCATTTCTTATAGTCTCAGTGACAACTTTGCATAAGTATAGGTTATGTTCAATGATGGCTTGACATCTCTTCTCACAGATGCAATACTAATAATGTCGCAAACGGAATAACAAAGCATTTAAAGTTCATCAAAATCCTAGAAATATTAATCAACACAGTTTCAAAAAAAAGTGCAGGTAAACGTAAAAGCCTATACTTTATTTTCCAAAGATATAAGTGTTGCTAAATACTAACACGTTCCTTATACACAGTGCATAAGTTCAAAGTTAGAACTCAAAATAATGTATGTGCTTGACGAACACTTTACCTTTCTCTTACACAAGGACCACAGGTTCAACCGGTTCATTAATTACCACATAATCATCAACTTTGTTGGAGACCAAGCTGCCATCGCTTTGGCCAGCACCCGCAACGGCCACATGTTGAACCCGTTCATTAGTGACCACATGATCGACTTTTTTGGAGACCAAGTTGCCATCGCTTTAGCCAGCACCCACAACAACACGATCATCCTATTCATTAATGACCATATGAGCATCGACTTTGTTGGAGACTAAGTTGTCATCGCTTTGGCCAGCAGGCCCAGAACCCCGTTTGTTAATGACCAAATGAGCATTAACCTTTTTGAAGACAAAACTGTCATTAGTTTGGCCAGGCCACTGGTTCAACCCGTTCATTAGTGACCACATGACCATCGACTTTTTTGGAGACCAAGCTGCCATCACTTTGGCCAGCACCCACAACAACCACAGGATCACCCGTCCTCCGTCCATTAATTACTGCATGATCATCGACTTTGTTGGAAACCATGGTTCCATCGCTTTGTTTGTAACATGTATCACTATATAATCGCCAAAAACAAAGGCCACAACTTGGTGTGCTGTGTTTTGTATTGTTAAACCACTTGCCATGAATTTGTCTCTGAATACCCCCTGTTTGCAAGGAATATGAACATAAGACCATTTCTTAAATGCTCAATACATGTGATGGAATTGTGAGTTTCGCTAGCCTCTTAACTTTTGTTACTTGAACCTAATCAAAAGATAGTTAGCAAATTGGCATTTTTTATATAATGTATCACCATTATAGAAATGAAATCAAGACAAATATTTTATAATAAAAACTTTAGTTCGAACCTGTGTATCATGGTTATATTACCGAAATTTAGTTTAGAAAATAGAAATTTTCTATCAAACATTTTATCAAACACCTTTCATGCACTGCAAAAGAAGATTAAGCCAAACACCAAACTTATAATTTTCAAACCTGTGTATATCAAGAAGTTCCAAAACTATAAACCACCATCATAAAACACAGGCTGTAAAACAAAATATCAATAACAATGGATTAGATACCGTGTACATATCATGTACGAAAAAATTACAAGGTTTATTTTTGTTACCTCTTTTTGTCATCATTCTAAAATAGAACTATGTGTCCATGAGTTATCTTGAATCACAAAGGATCTCCATATGCAAATCCATTGAGTGGCTGAACCGGTAAAGATGATCAAAAAATAGAGGCTAGTATATTTAATGAAAATCAAATTTCGTGTATAGAATACCTCGTTTCTCCAATCTTTTTTTTATTGTCGAACTAAAAAAATAAATAGACAAAACATACCTTGAAATAAAAAATTGAACGGGAAAAAGTCAGTACCTTTTGAGATAGACATGAAGCAACATGAGAGAACTCGAAGTGTTTTGTTTACATGTGAAAATGGATGGATGACCGATTAGGTCATGATGAAAGGAAAAGGATTGGAGAAAGGAATGGGAGGAAGAAAAGAACAGGGTGCGTCAAACTTTTTTTTTGGGGGGGCGGCATGTTTTTATGGGTTTTTATTTAAACGGCTGAGATGAGTTTTTACAATGAATTTGGATGGCTAAGATTAGATAATACTCATATTATTTTCTCTCTCTGTGAGCCATAAATATATATAAGAAGACAAGTATCATGCCACATGTCGTCCTACGAGATATACAATCTTTTTTCAGTTTATTGATAGATTAGTCTTTAGCCCCGGCCGATATACGGATTGTCTCAAAATATATATGCCAAAGAGAATCAAAATGATAACATGTGTTAGATGATGATTAACATGTGTTGGGTTCACATCTTCAACATTAATCAACGTTGTCTTCTTTTCATCTAACAAAAAATAACAAATATATGTCATATTCTAAATTTAAAAAAGAAAGATGTAAATAGCGAGCAAAATAAATTAATGAGCAAAATAAATTTAAAAGAATAAAACCTTTTGTAGAAGAAAAGCATGATCAACCTACAATTGACAACAAAATAAATTAAAAGAGTTGAAAAATAACAATAACATAACAATTCAATATCAAATAATGAACAAACATGAACAAAATACCAAAAATTAAATTAAAGTGATATAAAAAAACGTATGTTTCTTTTGTTGGGAAGCTATATGACAATGATTTTTTTAAAAAGATATAAATAATAGGAATGATGGAAAATGATTAATAAAAATATATTTAGGTTGTATATATCTTTAAAATTTAAAAATATTTGTTTTGATAGGAAAAGATTTATGATAGATTTTAAATATAATTATCTATTTAATAAGCAAAAAAGGAAAAAAATCTAGAAAAAGGAAAGAGCTAGAATAATTAGGAGGGAGAATTAGGCTAAGAAGGGGGATTAGGGGTGTCAAGTGTAACTTCAACCTCTTCTTTTAGTTATAATATCGATAGATGTTTCAAAATTTTAAGTAGAAACATTTTGAATACCTTTGTAACTTTTATTTTTAAATACTTTGAAATTTGTATGGTTTTTATATGATTTTAGCTTATACCTTTTTATTTATTTATCTATCTATTCCTAGATCTTGTAAATTTTTTAATCGCTTTTAATACCGGAATGAGTAATGATTTGATCTATTTTTTACAATATTCTCATCATTTAATTTAAAACACTTAAACTTTTTATTATCTTATATAAAGAGTTATATATTAATTCATAACTAATCATATAATTCAAAAGTTTTTTTCTTAATTCTATCCCTTAATTTTTCCAAATGTTGTTATTCTATGCATAATTAGGTTGATTTTTAGGTTGATTAATCATTTTTCCTAAATTTTTAGGTTGATTTATCATTTATCATTTATCTATGAAAAATGATTAATCAACCTAACTCATTAACCTACAAACTAATCTAAAACCTAAAAATTGACACGTGAATTTCACAAAGGGCGTGCAAAAACATGAAAATGAAATAATTTTTTGTTTGGTAAAAAAAGACATTGAAGACATGGAGATATAGAATTCTTCGGGAAATAGATTATTTCAAGTTTTGATTTTCATCCTATTTTGGAAGAAATGAGTTTCATTCAAAGAATTTATCCGTGTTTACATATTGAAAAACAATATGACTTTAAGCAAAAAAAGATATGAATATGAAAGTCACGTGTTTTGCAAATTTTCATTCAAATCTGAAAAAATCATCTCATCTTCAATCCCTTTTTCATATATTTTTCTTTCAAATTCTACATCTCCATTTTATCAAAAAATGGGTATAAATATGAAGGTCACATATTCACATTCCACTCTTTGATTAAATTGATATAACCTTATGTTTGGATCATTCTTTATTGTATTATTTGCAAAAACCGAGAAAAAACGACTCATGGTGGTTGGGCTGATATCCAATTATAAATTAAATAAATGTGGGTTTGAATTAACTCAATGTTGTGTAGTCTTTAAAATGTCATCATCTTATTGTTGAGTTGGTTTTAATATTTTTTAGGTTAATTTATCATTATCTTTTATTTATAATTTTGCATGTATAATAATATATGTTCATCCTGCGTATTACGCGGGTTAATAATCTAGTTCGATAATATCTAGTAATTGTAAAACTTATTACTCTAAAGTGATAATACTAGTAGATTTTTATTTGGATATGAAGCCAACTTAACTTGTAGATGCATTTGAAATTCTTCTTACATGTTGTTTGACTCTTTAGAGGGATATGTATATGAGTTTTTCCTTTAATTAATCTATCAATATTAGCTTCTGAACCTCTAGCGGCATAATGTTATGTGGGCTGGTTTGTTATATGGTCAGGCGTTTTCCGAAAATCGATTCTCAACAAAGTGTTAAAGAAAAATTGATCTCCCATGGAGGTTCATTCTTTACCAAAATGAATGTTTTTCCTCTTAATAAAGTTTGATATATAGACAATGTTTAATTTCAAAATTAAATAAATGTGGGTTTGAATTAACTCAATGTTGTGTAGTCTTTAAAATGTCATCATCTTATTGTTGAGTTGGTTTTAATATTTTTTAGGTTAATTTATCATTATCTTTTATTTATAATTTTGCATGTATAATAATATATGTTCATCCTGCGTATTACGCGGGTTAATAATCTAGTTCGATAATATCTAGTAATTGTAAAACTTATTACTCTAAAGTGATAATACTAGTAGATTTTTATTTGGATATGAAGCCAACTTAACTTGTAGATGCATTTGAAATTCTTCTTACATGTTGTTTGACTCTTTAGAGGGATATGTATATGAGTTTTTCCTTTAATTAATCTATCAATATTAGCTTCTGAACCTCTAGCGGCATAATGTTATGTGGGCTGGTTTGTTATATGGTCAGGCGTTTTCCGAAAATCGATTCTCAACAAAGTGTTAAAGAAAAATTGATCTCCCATGGAGGTTCATTCTTTACCAAAATGAATGTTTTTCCTCTTAATAAAGTTTGATATATAGACAATGTTTAATTTCAAAATTAAATAAATTGACTAATATGCCTATTATGTAAGACTTTTTTCTGTTTTGTTTAAACAATAGACCAAAACTAAAAGAAACGAATACACATCCAAAATCAAAGTTACATAGTATAATGAGATTTGGGAGATACTTTATTTAGCTAATGTGAAATTCAGGACAAATCAAGTTAAATGTGGCTCTTTAGAAAAGAAAACTTTTGCATTTGTTTTCTTCATTTTTTTGGGGCTAGCTTTTCAACAAAAAATGACGAGAACGTGCAATATCATATTGTGATATAAGTTTTAGTTACCGTCTATTTAAATATATGTAAGTTAGCACGGATCCGGTTAAGACAACGTAAGCTAGATCCCCTGTTGCGAGCAAATGATCCACACCTTTCAAAAAAAAAAGTTAATAGAATAGCTATTAATGGTTCTAAAATACATTTGAATATACGTTGTCTCAATTAAAATAAATAATTAGGAAAATAACTTGTTATTTCACATAAAAAATCTAACAAATAGTGTTAACACCAAAAAGTTTCATTGCTTAAGTATATTGATTGATGAAGCAATAAAACATTAGCTTAGACTTGTAATATTTCAATTTAATGAATTAGTGTAATAATGTTATTGATAGATACGAGTATACGATGGTCCAACTATTTGTGTTCGTTTTCTTTAATTAAAAACTTCACATGTGATCACAAATTCACAAATCTATCCAGCAACACAAATGTAGGAGTGGTTGTGTATTAAAACTTGCCACTTGTGTTTAATGCATCATATATCTTCATTGTGATAATGACATATTTCCACAGAATAGACCACTTGCAAGGGACAGATTAACTACTCATGTACTTTATATATGAGTCATACACAACTAGTAGAATATATACCTGGTCGTAGTTATCAAATGACTCTTTAAGCTCCAAAAGAAATTGGATTATTGTTTCTTATATATTTGACTGAATAGAGGACCTTTGTTTACTTTGTTTCAATTGATAATAATTTATCTATTTCATCAAAGGATGTTATTTATTCATTCATCTTATATATTAATCACTATTATGGGCGACTGTTGTGATTTATCTTTACAGAAATGAAACGTATATAGCAAAAATATGTTTTTTTCAATACCTCCTAACTTTTATATGAGAGACGGCTCATTATATTTATTCACAGTTATTTTATGGGAAAAATCCATTAAAAAAGTAGCCTATTTACACAAATTTTCTATTAAAGGTAACCTATTTTGTTTTCGTCTATTTAAAGGACCCTATTTCTAAAAATTTCTTAATAAAAGGTATCTTGTTAATTTTTGACAGACGACGCCCGTTAAGTGCCACGTCATGCTTGTTTCGTGACTTCTCCAAATGAGTGATTCCAGAAAAGAAGATGAACAACGACCGCCGGAAAAGTCTATTTGCAGAACACAACCCGCCGGAAAATGCAAAAACACGCCGGAAATCTTCAAAGTCCGATTTCTCCCAAGTTTCTTCGAATTAGAACTCGATAATGGTACCAAAATACTCTAAATCGAATCGCGAACAATCCCTCAGCAAAAATATTCAGATTCGAAGCTCGCCGGAAAATAAAAAATCGCTACAACTCCCTCGTTTTTCCGAATTAAGACTCGAAACCACCACCAAAATACTCACAAATCAATTCCACACAAATCCTGACTAACAGAAATCGATAATGACACTCGCCGGAAAATGTGTCAGGTCACCGGAAAATTCAACCGCATAAATCGAATTTTATTTTTCTTTCTCCTCATATCCCTAATCTATATCTATACGCAGAACCGCTCCATTACTCACCACCTCACCACCAACCGGCTATTACCACTGCCACAACCAACTGGCCAGCCGCCACCACCAACCAGCCACTGCCACCGTTGCCATTCCGGCCGCAATTTTTCGTCTTTCAAAGATTTCGATCGAAAGAACTCCATATCTAAACACGAATATTCCATACCTGAAATTCCATCAAAGACCCGGATCTTAACACCGGCCACACTTCTAGCCACGTATAGTGTGAAGAAGAAAAGAAGTGAAATCTAAACACCATGGATTTATGGATTTCTAAATTAGATCTGATATACTTTTATGTTGTTACCAACAAGTGATATGGTGATTGTGATCCATTTTGAAATTAATGGATGATGGATTTATGTATATATATTTATGTTTATGCTTATTTTTGACCATCTAAATCTAAATTTTATAGATATAGATCGAGATGTAGATATAGATGAGTAAATGAATTTATAGTCAAAGGTCCAAGTTAGCATTTTTTTAACGACTTGGCAAGTCGATGTCATTTAACGGAACATTGGCGTTAAAAACTAACGATGTTTCCTTTATTGAGAAATTTTTAAAAATATGATCCTTTTAATAGACGAAAACTAAATAGGTTCCCCTTAATAGGAATTTTGAGTAAAAAAGTTACCTTTTTATGAATTTTTCCTTTATTTTATTCACCGATTAACCTTATAATATAGTTTACACATTACTTGATAAAAACTAACCGTATAGTTGTAATTAATCATGTATAACGAGACACAACATGTTCACTAATTACTCCATCGAATCCAAATGGATTACATCAAACATTTTGTCAAACACAAGCTTCCTTTATTGACATTATTTAACAGGTAAAAACCTAGAGAAATTTTAATTTATAACACATCATTACTTGATTTTACCCGAATTAATTAAAGGTTTTAAATTATTCAAACTGGTAAAAGAATAATTTTTTTTTATCTAATTGATATTGAAACAAAATAAATTACTACTATAAAATGTCAAAGTTCGACAATAACCATTTTCAGGGGAGGCGGAGTGGGAAAAATAACCCTCCCAAATTCATCCAATAACATCCATCCAACTCATTTTAATCTTTCAACCCTTCCAACCAACCCTCCCAACCATTTTTACTGGCGCCCCATAAATCTTCAACCCTCCCAAATTTTTCACCAATCACACACTCTCTCTTTCCTATCCCCACACACTCTCTCTCTCTTTTAAAGTCTTGGTCCCCACACACTCTCTCTTCTCTCTCCATTTATGCTCCAAGGGTAATAAGCCCTCTACCCAACCCTCTAAGCCATAAATTCACTACCGGCGACGGTGTTTTTGAATTTATGAGCCCATAAATTCACCATACCTCCCACCACTCCGCCTCCCCTCATAACTTTGATTTAAAATGTGTCCAAGTTTGACTAGTTCGTTTTGCATTTTCACGAACACAACTTTATTTTTCTCCTTTTCAACTCGAGTTGCAATTGAAAAAAAAAAGTAGAGAAAACGACGGGAAAGACCACAAAAAGCCAAATCCATTTTTCCTGAAAGAGTTATATGTGTTGTGTATATTCCAGTATCACCACACCATCCATCCATATATATATTTATCACCGTTTTTCCACGGATATTCTTATAAATACGTAACCTTTTTCCTTTTTCAGTATTTTCTTGTTAAACCGCATTTTCAGATCACACCGTCCTCCCTTTTTCCTTCCTCCCCGATATTCTCGTATTTCTGGTACTCTCTCTACACACACATACATATTTACTCTATCTATATCTATAGTTCTATACCTATACATACATATTTACTATATCTATCTATTCCTATACATATTTAAATAATAAATATCTGTCTCTATTTTTCTGTAGTTAGAAATATCTCAGCTTATGTATAAAAAGTGAGACCTGCATTCTGAAAAAGTGAAGAGTCAAAGATGAAGAAAATAATAGTCGGAGTATGTGTAATGGAAAAGAAGGTGAAATGCGGCCCCGAGGTTCTGTTCTATTTTTCATATATTTCACACACACTCACACACATATACACACACAGTTCTCCGACGGACGACGATGACCGGAATGTGTTTATAGTGATCGTGTTTCTAACTAAATCTCTTATAAGTTTCCTTCACTGATTTTTTTATTTTTTTATTTGCCGCCGGCGGCGGTTATGGCGGCGCCGTTGCGTTAGGTTTTCTCAGCTCCGATGGGACAAATACTTGAGAGGCTTCAAGCGTTTGGTGAATTTGAAGTAAGTTATTAACTATTCGTTACTTATAGTTTTATTATTATTATATATTTTTGAATAAATTGATTCTGTTGTGCTTTTGAATGAAATTGAAGTGAGATTCGGATATTCTAAAGGTTGGCTATTTTATTCTTCTGTTAAGAAAAAAGAAGTTATTGTTAGACTATATATTGCTCTCTGTATATTTATTTCATTTTTATTTTATTGACATGAAAGCAACTAATATGTGTTCTGATTTAATTAGTTTGTTAAAATTTTTGATAATAATATTTTGTATTTTGATTGTATGATTGTGTAGATCATCTATTTTGGAGACAGAGTTATACTGGACGAACCGGTAGAGAGGTATATTTGTACGATATTAGTTCGTATATATCAATCAGTCACCATCAATTATAAGTAGTTTTATAGTCATTAATTATGTGGCTTACTTTTGCAATTATTGACATATATACAGTGTTTATTATGAGATTATTCGCCACAGGTAGAATCCACTTTCAAACTTGATGTTTTCGTAAAGTTTTTAGGGCGATTTTTTGTGTGCCTAAAAAAATTGTTTCTGTCCATAACATGTTTTCTACGGTATACCTATAGCCTAATTTTATTGGATAGGCAAAACATATATGATTGGATTTATGGTTGGAAAGTGATAAAAAAAAATTTTTTGGTAAATGAAATGAGAAAATTGCTTGACATTTGAAGTGCTTGCTTATTAATCTTAACCATGAAGACGGTAAAATGGGGTAAATGCCAAGATAGCAAGTCAATATTGACCATCCTTGAATTTGGTATTAACTATTATACTATGAGTAGTTCCCAGGCTTATGGTTAACAATATGTCTTCTATATGCAAAATATATATGTAAACCACATGTTGCAATTCTTCTAAGGTAACGATAAGATATGACCTGATTTCTATCAATCTTATTGCCTTGTGTTCATTATTTCAGCTGGCCATTGTGTGATTGTTTGATTGCTTTTCATTCCTCTGGATATCCGCTTGAGAAAGCTGAAGCATACGCTGCACTAAGGAAGTATGTTGTTCTATTACTTTGATTTTTAAAATTCTCATCTTCTTGTCAGCTTGTATGATAAGAGCAGGTTTCTCAAACATAAACAAGTCATTTGGCATAAATGTCTCGTCATTCATTTCCAAAGCATTGTTTTAGTATGATTACTCTTTAGCAAGTTTTGGCAGCGTTGTGCTGGATTGTTGAATAGACGTCTTAGTATTGCTTGTTTGACAAAGATAGAAATCTATGAAGTATGAAGTATTGCTTGTCAACCATAATTGACTCTCAGTATAGTCCTGAGTCTTGAAAATCAGGATCTGTTTTTTTCTTCTAAATTTCAATATCTTAAATTGCCTTTCCCATCATTCTTCTTGATTTGACTAGTAGATATCTGTCTGGTTCTGTATAGTGTCTATTAATTCTTGACGAATAGGCAATCATGATAAATTACTCTTTTGTATATGCAGACACATTACTCTGTTTTTTTTTTATGTACGTTAGGGATCTAGTCAAATGGGTGAAACAGACCAGAAGTATATCTCAAGTATCTCTTAGATCAGTATATGCTCAGTTTGAAGGCTACACTAGTTTTCTTATAGAGCTTCTCATTATTGTACATGTTGTTTACCTAGCATGCAAGCATTTATGACTGTTATTAGCAGTCTATGAGTCCTACCCAAACCTGGTTACTCACCTTTTACTTATTTATTCTTCAGACCTTTCCTTGTAAATGAACTGGAACCACAACACCTTCTTCATGATCGGAGGAAAGTATACGAGGTATGACCTTTAATAAAACCCTGTTTTGGTTTATGAACTTGCCTTTTTTGTCCAATGGTTAATCATAGAATTTAGGACAAGGAGGGTCTGGTTGCTATTATATGAGTAATTGTTTTTTGAAAATATATACCAAGAAAAACTTGTTACAAATAGCATAGTTAAGTTGAATCGAAACAGAGTAATAATGACTAGTGTCAGTATCTTCTCCTTATAGCCTCCAATTGTGTTCATCTATGTTTCCTGGTAAATGAATCTTCATTTCTTCGTGGTAGTGAGATCTAGCTAGTACCTCAAATCCCAATATTTATGGCTGACCTTAGAATGTAGATGTCATCCATCAGATCACATAACGCAGGTGCCAAAAGTGTAATAAACCAAGCCATCTAGCCAATTAGGCAATAAGTTCTGTCCATGATTTACATCTAAAAGGTGATTACAGCTACCTGATCTTTTTTTAGGTCCACTTCAATCCATCTTTTCTTTTCTTTTCCTTGGTATAGTTTCTGGGTATAGTGTTTGTTTTAGTACTCAAACTACTTAGACTTACTCGGCTCATGCTTACTTAGTTAAATGTTCACTAAAAACTTGTATTGTAAGATCAAGCGATTCACCTGGTGCCTAATGAGCTGTACCAAAGGTGTCGATACTACTGTTGTAAACAACACAAATCTTAAGTAGTCAAGTACCAGGTTCCAAATCGAATGAGCTCATTTTCACACTAGCCAATCACCAAATTCGGCTATAGTACTATACATCGCCAATACGTGAAATCGGACACACTTATGTTGATTCTATGTTATTTATGAGGAGTTGAGGACAAAAATAATTTGTCTGCAATAATTCTTATTTGTTTCTATTTACACGGTCCTCTCTCTCTCTCTCTCTCTCACACACACACACATGCATACTTGCACAGTTGCACTCTCTATTTCTATCTCTTTTCTGTTTTCATTTCTAATTGTTTCTTCTCCGGTTAAAATCAAGTGCCTCGAAATGTATGGAATTCCAGTTCCAAGATATGTGTTTGTAAATAGGGACAAACCATATCAAGACTTGGAGTATTTTGTCGAGGAAGAAGATTTTGTTGAGGTTCATGGGCAGCGATTTTGGAAGCCTTTTGTGGAGAAGCCTGTTCATGGTATGCACTTGGCACAGTTGTTTCATATGCTTTCTACTTAATACAGATACCTTTTTTTTTCTTTTTTTTAAAAAAAATTCTTTTTATATGTGCCTCTATATCTGGTGGTTCTAATCTTTGTAAGCATTCTATATTCCTTCCAAATTAAATCTAACAAAGTGCGAAGTTCACACTTATAGAACGTCCATGTTCACCAGTGATGCTACTTTTGAAGGCTTTTGTTCACACTGTATATAACTAAGTATGTTTAGCTTTTCTGTTTTTTCTTGTTTAAAGGTGACGATCACAGAATAATGATATATTACCCCAGCTCAGCAGGGGGTGGCATGAAAGAGTTATTTCGAAAGGTGAGCTTTCCAATTTGATTATTTTTTTAGAAAGGTAAACATTCACACACTAAATAATAATCCACACAATTGTCTCTTACAAGACTTGGCTAACTCTAATACTGCTAGGTTATAACTCCTTTGCTTCCAAGTGTAACGAGATAAACTTGTAAAATAGGTAAACATA
Organism: Erigeron breviscapus; assembly: GCA_034093135.1. Taxonomy (NCBI): domain Eukaryota; kingdom Viridiplantae; phylum Streptophyta; class Magnoliopsida; order Asterales; family Asteraceae; genus Erigeron; species Erigeron breviscapus. The sequence continues at coordinate 50,060,512 of CM067169.1, forward strand.
TCCTGTTTTATGCTTACTCTTAAAGTATGCGGGACTGGATGTTCTGAGATCAAGTGATTTTATATGTTTCATCTTTCCTTATACTTTTTGTGTTCTATATTTTTATGTCACTGCTTCTTTTATTATCCGTGTGGCTATATATAGTATGTGAATTCGTGAGACACATGATAATGGTCTAAAGTTTTGTAATTTGTAGCTTGTGTAGCGTTAGCTGTTACGTCATCTTTGAAGCTAAATATCTAAGTCTAACATGCTTCCCATGAGATAGTTTATAGTTAAGAAGATGTTATTTCCATTTTCTTGAAGTCTTGAACTGTTGGCAACATCTATAGAGCAAGTTCTACAGATGTATGAAACACTTATTTTTCATCCTCAAACATGAAGTTCATGGTAATAAGGATTTTGAATGTTCCAAATGAGCAGTTAAAATAACTGTTGGTATTGAATACCCTAATGTAACTTTTATTATAGTCATTTCAAGCTTGCTACTTGAAATATCTCCATATGCATTAGGCATGTGCAAGTCTTCTGTTTCACAGTTGCTATGTGTTACTTTTCAGTTTGTTATTACTAGCTATATACTGTTCACAGAATTACCTTTCTTGCAGGTTGGCAATAGATCAAGTGAGTTTCATCCAGATGTTAGAAGAGTGAGACGCGAGGGGTCGTATATATACGAAGAATTTATGCCAACCGGAGGAACAGATGTTAAGGTTGCTTAATCTTAATTTTTAATATTTTTTTTATTTCTGAGTATTTACAGTCGATTTATCAATGGTATCTTGCCATATTGAAGTTGCTCAGGTTTCTAATTTGGAATGAAGCATGTCCACTTATTACCTTTCATTAGTTGGATTATGCTACTTTTCCATGGACCTTACGTGAAAGGGGATAATGATTTAACACAGAAGAAGGCTGATGCTTCATTTACTGTTATTCGGCTATCTCTTTAGTGTAGATAGGATGGGATGAGTGATTATAGAGAATCCTTGGGCTCTTCAATGTAGGCCCTGGTATGCAAAGAAAACACGGAAAATTGTGTACCTGTCGTTAGACGTTAGTTCACATTTTATAAAGTATACAGAGCTAAGGATTTCAATTATATTTGTCAGGGTACTTACCAACCCGTTGTTGCCGATGCTTATGACTGATAGATGATCTATAGGTTCTTATGTTTTAATGGCATAAACTTTTAGCGTGTTCTCACTTAATAACCAGGATTTAGATCTGCTATAGTGCTACTTCTTGCCTTATAATTCATCTGTAGGCATCAATGTTAAACATTAAAATAAATAGTTTTTTTTTACCTTGGTACCCTGAAGCGTTACTGACTTCCAGTTATATTATTTGCCTCCTTGCTTTTTGTGTTAGGGTGTTTGGACTCACCAGAATAACATATATGTATTAATGCTACACAAATAGTATAAGGTACACAAATAGTATACGGTATGCAAGTGCATACATTGCAGATCATGTATGGTTGTATGGCCGAGAAATGTGGGTTCAGTGCATTTGTTTTCGTGGTGATTACGTATTCAGTTACGCATCCAGGTAAATTCTTGCCTTACTGATTACTTTTTATGCTGATAGGTGTATACAGTTGGCCCTGAATATGCACATGCCGAGGCAAGGAAGTCTCCTGTTGTTGATGGTGTAGTTATGAGAAATCCAGATGGCAAAGAAGTAAGTGATATGTTGAGTATATATAATATCCATCACTTCATTCACACATAGTATGTATTTTCCGATAGAGCTCTATTATTGTTGGGTAAGCCACTGTTTGCCTAGTGTTGATGGTGGCCAAATTTATGTGGCTCATATGGTTTATTCTTACATTGAGATAAAGATACACTGATGCCAAGAGTAGTGATATGTATAAGGAAAAAAATGAAATCACTTCTGAACCTTGCATGATATGGGAATTTCATCCAATCTTCTGTTAGGATACCAACAACATACTGCTGAAACAGCAGTCGATTAACACTTACCGTTTTTGGGGATTGCATCAAGAATCAAGGACAAGTCATTTCAAGAAAATTTGCATGTTCATTACAGCATAGGCTATTTAACTTGTGCCATATGTCTCAATAACCAATTTGGAGGGCTTTAGAAAGTTGATTCTATTTTTATTCGAATTTATTATCTTTGGCAGGTCAGGTATCCAGTGCTTCTTACTCCAAATGAGAAGCAAATGGCAAGAGAAGTTTGCATTGCATTTAGGCAAGGGGTAGGTTATATTATTCCTACCTTTACACTGTCCATTTACCAATTTAGTTACTGTTTGATGATCTCCCATGCTCATGTTTCTACAGGTGTGTGGGTTTGATCTTTTGCGCTGTGAAGGCCGTTCATATGTTTGTGATGTGAATGGTTGGAGCTTTGTCAAAAACTCTTATAAGTAAGCTTTTACTACGTGTAACATTGGTTATTTATTCTCTTTATTCAACAAATACCTGTTGTCAATGTAGTTGCATTACTTGAATATAATTTAATTGTTAGCAAGACCTCGGCACATTCCTTGCTTTATAGAGGCGAAAAGTCCAATGTGTGATGTGATGTGAAGAGCCAATGGAAAATAAAGTAAGCCAGATGACACATCACACAACACATCCAGAAAGCTGCCTCTGTATCACATCAGGACCATATAAAGCATTCTGCATTCCTTGATTGGAAGTTTAAATGAGTAAAAAGCTGATGATATTTGCTTACTTATTTTTGTTTGTTTTTGGATAAAATTACAATATTCAATATCTCATAGCCAAATCTATTTTGCAAAATGCTCCCTATATTGTTGTCTTGCTGATGTCATGACGTTGGCGTAATTACCCAGATATTATGATGATGCTGCCTGTGTGTTGAGGAAGATGTTTCTAGATGCCAAAGCTCCTCATCTGTCAACGACAATTCCACCAGTTTTACCTTGGAAGGTCAACGAACCAGCTCAACCGGAGGGTCTAACACGTCAGGGAAGTGGGATCATTGGCTCATATGGACAGGCGGAGGAGTTGCACTGTGTGATTGCCATTATTCGTCAGTAAGATTTATATCTTTGTTTTCTTCTCGGCTGTGTTAGCACTTCGGTTGTTATGTTGTAAGTAGCTATGTTTTTTTTTGGGCAGTGGTGACAGAACTCCAAAGCAAAAAGTAAAGTTGAAGGTTACCGAGGAAAAGTTGTTGAATATAATGCTAAAATACAATGGTGGAAGACCAAGATCTGAGGTGTTGTTTATATTCCTTTTCATACTATGTATAGTTTATAAATTACTAGTTATAACTGACTTATCTGTTAGCCTGACAATTATTCTCTTGCAGACAAAACTCAAAACTGCGGTCCAGTTGCAGGACTTGTTGGATGCGACACGCATATTAGTACCTCGTTCGAGGTATTATCTAAACCCAAAGCCATTTTATGGAAACTATTTTCTAAATAAATAATACTTTTTAACTTGATCACAAAGTTAATATTCTAATAGAGATCAGATTTTGCTCAATCCCTGAAATTATTTCTATGAAAAGTAATCTGTATAAGTCACGTTCTTTGTTACAATTTGAAAATCATTGCCATCTCATAGCTATTAGTTTAAGCTGTTGCCTCTTTTGTTTTATTTTAATCTTCCAAATATCTTAGGTGTGCAACTTCAGTTGTACTAATTACCTATTTCTTGAAGTTTTTATGGAGTTGTGAGTTACCTTACTAAAGCAAGGATCGTTGCATATAAATTATCTATCCCTCCAAAAATCTCAGTTATTCCTATTTTATTTACTGTGTTAATCAAGTTAATTAGCAACCCCTTTAATGTTTTTGGTATGAGTCATGGCTAAATCATGTTATATGTTAGAAAAGTGATTTAATATATTTTAAGGGAAGTTTTTTTTTCTTCATAGACCTGGTCCAGGAAGTGATAGTGAAGCTGAAGACATTGAACATGCGGAAAAGCTTCGCCAAGTTAAAGCAGTTCTTGAAGAGGTTTACATATGAAATTATTTTCGCACTGCATTTCTATAGTTTTCTATTTTACCTTTGCTTTATATATTGATAATTGTGTTTCTTAACTGCAATATATTTAATCAGCTTTTTTGTAGGGTTTCAGATTATAGATATGTTTTTATATTAATGAAGATATATTATGTGTATTGCTTCTTGAAGAGCTCACATTGCTACTCGTTTACCGAACACCATTTCATGTTATATTCACATGTTGATACTGAAATAAGACATCTGATTTAGGTAATGTAGGACAAATTGCTATTGTTGAAACTGCTCAACAGACTACCTTTCCCAAATCGTAACCTAGCTCATCATATATCTATACTTCATTGTTGTTTCTCTCTTATATCAATTTGCATGATTAATTAGCAGAGGATTATCTAATTATATTAAATTGAATCTTAGGAGCTCCATGAAGGGCATCAAATCTCAATTAAGTGTTCGTTATTAGCACGGGACTAAGCAATAAATGAGTAGTATTCCTTAATTATATATGATTTTTCTTATAATCTTAAATTGACAGGCATTTAACTATATAAACATTTAAGTAGATGAACATTATTATCCTTTGTGTTTGTGCACCAATTCAAATCCGATAGAGCTTCAACTTCTTATTTTCTATTGATGAACATGATAGTTATTTTACTAAGTGACAAATGCTCTGTTTGATTGTTCACAGGGTGGCCATTTTTCTGGCATTTACCGGAAGGTTCAACTTAAGCCACTTAAGTGGGTTAAAGTTGCAAAAGGTGATACTGAAGAAGAGCGCCCCATAGAAGCACTCATGGTTCTTAAATACGGTGGTGTTCTTACACATGCTGGTCGCAAACAGGTCTTTACTTTTCGGATTTTCATTTTCATTGCTATATGTGGCTAGTACCGCTTAATTTCTTCTCCAAACACATATGTGATCATTTTTAGCAGAAGTATTACAAATGGATTTGCTTCATTTAAACTCCTGGAGCTTTTAATTTCCATTTAGGAATTTGTGATTTGCTATTTGTTTCTTTGCAGGCGGAAGAGCTGGGCAGATATTTTCGCAACAATATGTATCCCGGTAAATTTATTCACTTACTAGTGCAACCTTTCCTTTCAAGTGGCCCATGTTGGCACATTTAGTGGTGACCTTTTTTGTGAACTAGCTGACGTTGTCAAGGGGTGTTTTGTATTTCTATCTTCCTCCACTTTTCATCCTCTTTCTTCATATGTTTTTCAGGTGAAGGTACTGGACTGCTTCGCCTCCACAGTACATATCGACATGACCTTAAGATTTACAGCTCTGATGAAGGCCGTGTGCAGGTATCAATATAAATTTACATATTTATTTCTTGAGATTCATCATTTTAAGTGTTATATACTCTTTGCCTTGATACTTGTGCTATGGTTCTGCTTGTTTACCATCCTTGCTTTCTTTTGACAATTTACTAACGTGTTTGGCTAAACACCTCTCAACAGATGTCAGCTGCTGCCTTCGCAAAGGGACTTCTAGACTTGGAAGGACAATTAACACCAATACTGGTTCGTTGTTTTCTGATTATGGAACAGTATTACTGATGCATCTCTATTTTAGGGTATAACTGAAAAATATCAAAACTTTTATGAAGGTTTCACTTGTTAGCAAGGACTCATCAATGTTAGATGGACTTGATAATGCAAGTATTGAGATGGAAGAAGCTAAGGTTCCTTTTCTTCCTTGAGCTGAACACATTCTAATGATGACGTTAGGCTAAGCTTTGCAAAAAATTTCTTTGTTGCTAGTTTTCTTTAAATCATAACAGAATCTTGCTCCTTTTTGATTATCGACTCTTCATAATTATCGTATGTTTATTACACTACTTATACAGATTGAAATTATAATATTGATTCTGAAATTCCTCTATCAAACATTATAATCTGTCATTATTTATTCACAGCAGTAGGAACTTAACTGATATCCAAATGTACCAAAATAGCATTTATTTGAAGCATGGTTGTCTGTGTTCTTTCTTTCATTAATAGAAGCATAATCAAAGCAGACTTCCTATAGCTCCTTTTCTTTATCATTTGAATAGACCAAAAACTTTTGGCTAAGAATGTCATCACACACAATTAATTATTTCATATTTTTTTCTTGTACGTTTTTCATTATTGTTATGAATGCTGTTATAGGCTAGATTGAACGACTTGATAACGGCTGGAGTGAAGGCAGTGCAAGCCAACGGATCATCTAAAAGACCCTGGATGGTTGATGGGGCTGGTCTTCCACCGAATGCTTTGGAGCTTCTACCGACACTGGTATAACTTTTGTGCTTATGATGCTTTAGTATATTCTTCCATTCTAGTTTAGGCTTTTGGCTTCAATGTAGCCCATAATGATACGAGTTTAGGGGTTAGTTTTTGGTGAAACGTGATAGACTTCTGAAGGAACTGAAGTGGTGTCACCTCAGGGATCAGCAATTGGAAGTAACAGGCTTAATGGTCATTTTGAATAGAAATTAGCATCTTTTATATTATTTGTTCAGCTATTCAGTTTCCATTAGATCTGCCTAGTTGCATCATAGTGTCCTAATTAGTGTTTTATCAGGAGAGTACTTTGCTATCTGTCTATTATATATGGAAATACGGAATTACTTATTTGAAATGTATCTGACAGGTGAAGCTGACTAAAAAAGTTACTGAACAAGTGAGACTACTAGCAAAGGATGAAGATGAGAAGCTTACCGAGACAACTTCTTATGACGTAATTCCTCCATACGATCAAGCAAGAGCACTGGGTAAGACAAATATTGATGTTGACCGCATTGCTGCTGGATTACCTTGTGGAAGTGAGGGCTTTCTTCTAATGTATGCACGATGGAGAAAGCTGGAGCGGGACTTGTATAACGAACGCAAAGAGTATGCTCTATTGATACCTAAAACAAAAATTTGCTCTGCTGATCTAATATTTTTTGCTAATCCAGTCATAGTTCACTGACATTTTGCTCTTATTTCCTTTAACAGTAGATATGATATAACACAAATTCCGGATGTTTATGACTCGTGCAAGTAAGTGAGATCACACATTAACTTTCTAATGTTGGAAACTTCTGTTTGTTCATCTGGTAAGACCTTACTGAGATTGCTCTTCTTCTTATAACCTTCAACAGATATGATCTCTTGCACAATGCACATCTTAATATAGATGGACTGGATGAGCTCTTTAAAGTTGCTCAGGTACAAAGATTTATAACTAGTTTAGAACTGAAGTTTCTGATACTATGTGATGTGAGAGTGGAAACCAATTAGTGGCCCTTGGATTACCACCTCGGCACCTCAGAAACTGGTGCTACCTAATAATGTGGTGGAAGGGCATTTATATTTATCTTAATAGAATAATTCAGTTTCATATTCTAGGATATGACTAATATAGTTTCCGAAATGTTCTGCTATCATCTCAGTTACTTGCTGATGGGGTCATTCCGAATGAGTATGGCATCAACCCAAAGCAGAAATTAAAAATAGGCTCCAAGGTAACTTAAAGCACATAGTCCGTGTTACTTTATTAATATAATATTTTGATTTGTAGAGTGATAGATCTAGAGGTAAAAACACGTGTTCTATATGACTTGATTACCAACTTTGTAGATTGCTCGACGCTTGTTGGGTAAAATTTTGATCGATCTGAGGAATACTCGTGAAGAAGCCATCAATGTCGCAGAATTGAAGTCTTTGAGTCAAAGCTCAACCTCTATTAAGAACGTGAAAGAACACTCAGATCATCAACCACTATCTCTGATCAAGAACGAAGAATCAAGAAGAACTAGCTTCACCAGTGAAAAGTCAATGGATCAGGATGAAGACGATGACAAGGAGATAAAATACCGTTTGGATCCAAAGTGAGTACATAATCATTTTATCTCACTCCAAGTCTTAATCTAGATTATACAGGCATTGAACTTTTTTCCTCCCAGTTACTGGATCTTGTGGCAAAAAGGTAGTCCTGAAAGTCCTACTTATTTGGTATTGACCCATCTCTATTCACTTCTGTAGGTATGCTAATGTGCGGACACCTGAGAGACATGTCCGGACCCGCCTTTACTTCACATCGGTAAGTCATTACCATATATATTAAGCTTGCATTTCCTTATCCTTCTAGAAACATTTTTTGTTACATATATATGTTAATACAGGAATCTCATATCCACTCCTTGATGAATGTGCTTCGTTACTGTAACTTGGATGAATCTCTTCAAGGGGAGGCCAGCCTCATTTGTGATAATGCTTTGAAGCGCCTTCTGGAAACGAAGGAACTCGATTACATGAGCTATATTGTATTAAGGATGTTTGAGAATACCGAGGTTGGTGTTTTCCCCCTAAAGGGAGCTTTAGAAAGAAACAATAGTCACATAACATGAGAATTCTTTAAATACTTTTATTGATGGTTCAAATCGATAAGATTTACCTGGATGAACACTGCAGGTGAATTTGGAAGACCCAAAAAGATATCGTCTTGAAATGACGTTTAGCCGTGGTGCAGATTTATCCCCCTTGGAGGTGATTCTTTTACCTACACATTATAGACACTTGGCAGTTAGGACCTTTATATAATATGTGGATTGATTTATTCAGGGTAAGAAGTTTATCTAACCGGTCAAACAGGTTAAATTACAAGCTTTTTAGTTAAACTGAAAACATATCAAATGTTTCGGAAACCATCCAAAATTTATGCAAATTGCATAGAACCTTGTAACCGTTCTTTTCTTAAACAGATTATCTATATCTATACTATGTTATAAAGCAAATAGCCCCTCTCTAAATTTTAAGTTTCAACATTTCATCAAAACCAAATTACATCAATAACCTACACTACTCGCCACCGCCGCCACCGCCACCACCACCACCCGCACCACCACCACCGTCACCACCACCGCCCCTCACCACCACCACCCGTCACCACCACCACCGCTGCCACCTCCACCGCCGCCGCAGCGTGCGGGTACCATTCTAGTTATCATAATGTATAGTTTGTTTTTAATGAGATTTAACAAAATTTTATCTATACTATATTATAAAGCAAATAGCCTTGTTTAACATTTTAAGTTTCAACATTTCATCAAAACCAAATTACATCAATAACCTAAACTACTCGCCACCGCCACCACCACCACCAATCTCCGCCGCCACCGCCGCTCACCACCACCACCCGTCACCACCACCACCGCTGCCACCTCCACCGCCGCCGCAATGCGCGGGTACCGTTCTAGTTATCATAATGTATAGTTTGTTTTTAATGAGATTTAACAAAATTTTAAGGATGATAAAAGAGTCTTTGCTCTCCCCAATTTGACCCATACCGAAAAGCTACCCTTTCAACTAGTTATCAACCCTTCCTTCTCGTTTCCTGTAATTAGTATTCTATATGATATTCCATTCTTTTGACCCAAACGATTGTATTTTATAGAAAAATGATGTTGAAGCAGCATTACTGCATCAGGAGCACACGTTGCCAATAATGGGTCCTGAAAGGCTGCAAGAAATAGGGGCATATCTTACATTGGATAAGATGGAGGAGATGGTGCGGCCCTTTGCAATGCCTGCTGAAGACTTTCCCCCACCAACTACTCCTCAGGGGTTCTCAGGTTACTTCAAAAGTGCAGGGGTGTTAGAGCGCCTTGTAAATCTTTGGCCATTTCACAAGCATGCAAACAAACAAGTTGATATCTAGAATTCTCTGAAAACAAAAGATAAGTCAAATTTTGGGAAGATCTGAAACGATCACTGAGCTTTATAGGAACAAAAGTTCTTGCCTTGAGCCTTTAACCAGGTAGGTGTTACTATGATACCCTTTTATATAAGAAGTTGAAAAGATGATGTTACATGCCTGCAGTGCAACTTTATAGATCTTTGCTGAATTAAAGTTACTCTGTACAGTCTCGTCTAAGAAATATCAAATGATTTGGCGGCACCCTTGCATATGGTTTGTTCTTAATGACAATTTACTTGCCAGGGACTAAAAGCTTGACTTTATCGGACCCAACTAATTTAACTACGCTTATCACATGCTTATAGTAGACCTAAACTTGGTCACAACAACAATTCCAACAAGTGCAAATTTGTGGTTACACCAATACTCTTGGCTACAAACAGGCAAATTTAGGTTATCAGATATGGTGTACATCAAAAGCTAGCAAATTGATCAATGTGGAACTTGTTGGTCAGTTTTGCACTTTTGCCTGTTGAAGCCGCTTAATATTGTTGGCGCATATAGGCAAGAAACTGGGTTACCTGTTTCCTGGACACCTGTTTGAGTTGACTGGCTGTATAATATTATTATATCATAAAAATATATATATATATACCGTGTATATATGAAACATGGAATGGAAGATATTGAAGTCCTGCGTGAAAGTTGATGTAACGTGTCTAATACCTCATGCTCTGAGACTCCGTAAATATGGTGGAACCAATGTGTCAAAGGCTCAAAACGGACCATATCTTGGCAAAAGAGGTTTTTTGTGTCATGATTAGCTCAAATCATGCAATATGGGTAAAATAATGTCGAGTAGATCTACTCAAAGTATCTTATAAAATATAATCGGTCTTTTTTAGTAAGTTTTCAAGAATCCGGTTTTCATAATAACCACAACGAAAATAAAGGTTAAATAACGTATATAATTTTAATTTTGGTTCATAAACTTTTAATTTTTTAATCTTGTAATTTACTAGACGGAGATTTTTTATTAACTTAAACCACTATAGAAAACAATAAAGGCTTCTTAAATGCTAACATAAGTCATGAACCAATGAGAACCAATGAAGTATAAGTATCTTCGTAAATATTCTTGCTTTTTCTTGTTTGAAGTTTCTGCAACCGTTAGAATTTTTTTGTTATATTGTAATTTTTGTTTCAAGCACAATAATAGTCAGCCTAACTCTGTTTTCAGCTCGTATTTTCATAACATAGGTTTTATCTTATTTATTATTGAAGTATTATGGTACATGGCTACTAGCACGAGACGGCAACAAAATACATCGTATTATCTTGAATAAATGTGTTGTTTTCGATAGTGACATACAAAATATTTTGTCTATGAGATCCATGTTAAACATTGTCTCATGTAACAAGTTTGTTAAATGACTTTTTAATATTTTTATGAGATATAAAACTATCTCCGGCACTACTAAAATTTAAAATACCTTTTTTTTTTTTTTTGCTTTTGTGGCTTAGAAAGGAGTTTTTGGTATGATGATGTGACAACAATAAACTAATATTTCAATGTAGAGGTTAATGAATATTAAAATGTTTCAGTGTGATATGCTAGTATGTTGTTGACGTGATACCAATAAATTGAGTTAAAGTTGTTTACACATATATAAAATGAAAGAAACAATATATATCAAAAACAAGGAAATATATATAACCAAGATGATAAAAATGGAACGAGATACTATTCTTGGCTTCTTGCTTAAGTGAAAAACTAGAAATACTCGAAGCTAAAACCTTTTTCTTTTTTTCTTTGATGCACATAACTTTTATCGGGTCAACAATATAGATGCTAAATTCATATTACTAAATTTTAACAAATAAGATCTCGATTTATTGTAATTGGGTTCATAGATAAGGTTATGCGAGTAGTAAAATACTACACTTTTCCTTTAAAACATAAATGTTTAATCTCGAGGATGTGATGTAATAGAGTTTTTGACAAAGGATCATATTTAAGCCATCATTTGGTGAAGAAAGTCTAAGTAATATAGCTTACCACAATATTTGAGAAGCAAAAAGAAACTGCTCACAGCCTGTTTTGAACCTCAATACTTCGACGGTGTAGACAGACTTTATCCCTACCAAGGTAGAGAGACTGCTTTCAGGTTCTACCTAAATGGTTGAAAAAGACATCCGGTGTTTTACATGGGATGAGGATTGAACCCTTGACCTCTGTCTTCAGAGGTCAGGGTGTTTATCATTGATCCAAATCACGCTGCTTTATGAGAAGCAGTGATATTTAAAAAGCTTGTAGTCATAGAAACAATCATCTTTATGATTTGTAATTATAAAATGCTGTGGTCATATTTATAAGTTTAATGTAATGATATTAATCAAGCTTTACATTATGAATCATAAAACTATGGCTGCAAATTAGCAGCTTGGTTAAAGCTAAAAGGTTTTTTGTCTTTGATGTAGGAGACCCGATCGATCTAGATTAACATATGGGATCGTTGGGAATAAGAAGCAAGTGTTAAAAGGGATTATCATAGTTACATAGACACATTTCTAACACACACACAAAAATTTATGTTATCTTGTGAATATAATGATTTAGTTAGATGTATATATGGAAAGCTAAAAGGTATTATGTTTATCACTGTTTGGTGTATATGGAAAGCTAGGAACAAACAACGGTTCGAGATGATCAAGACCTCAAGCGAGAACGTTTTTCAAGAAATTAGGACATTGGGATATCTTTGGTATAGGAATAGAACTCGATTTTGTACATATAGTTGGGTAGATGGGTTAACTTCAATATCGTTTAACTCATTGTACTTTGTTCCGCTTCCCGATTGCGGGAGTCGGTATATGTGAATAATAGTTACTTTTCAAAAAAAAAAAAAAAAGTTAGATGTATATATTTCTTGAAGAATAAGGTGTGCCATTGCCTTGTTTTAGTTAAATACAAGTCTTCTCATACCCGTGAAATGGTTGGGCAGTTCGGGAGTGTGTTGGTCCGCCTTGTCCTCGTAGTTCCCACCCATTTCCTTTTTATAACACTCTATTGGTCTCTTTTTTTTTCTTTTTTCTTTTTTGTTGTCTTTTACTCCCTAACTCCTTTTCAATATTTTTATTCAATAAGGCATTGATTTAAAATATAAATTATTTTTTCCTAAAGTAGGTGGGCTTTTCTTAGATCGTAGAGTTAAGTGAGTTAGGAGTTCGTGCGTGTAAAATAATGGCCAGGTTATATGTACCTTTAGCCATTGGAATGCAGTGTACAAGATACCCGACACTAACTTAGTTGAACGTTTGGAAAAAAAAAACCTCTCTTAACACCTTCAAATATCTTATAATTCTCACTGTCATATACTTATATATACTATATTATAAGAGAAACAACTCTATGTTGAAAATTTAATGGGAAGAATTGTCTAAAATGTTCTTAATGATTAAATAACATTATCAGTTCTTTATATTTTAAAATATCTCCATTAATCTTTTATATCAATTACTTTACATCAATTATCTACACCACTCGACGCCGCCTCTAATACTAACAGTTACCTCCACCACCTGACCGTCGCATTACACAGGTACCGTAATAATAATAATAATAAAATTCTTAATTTGAGTAGAGAGATTAGAGACTAAAGAGTATAATTAAGAAATCATTAATTTGGCATGTCAATGCCAATATAACCCAATTACCCATATACCCATCACTAAACTATACTATCCCCAACAAACACCATTCAAATTTTGAAGAAAACCCTCTCACTCTCACTCTCACTCTCACTCTCTTTGATTCCCCATGCCCTCTCACTCCTTATTTCGCGCCCCTCTCCCATTCCCGTTTTACCACCTCGGCACTCTCCAAACCCTTCTTTGACCACCACCAACACTCCCCACTTTTACTAACAAAAAAACCTGCATTTTATTTCTCTTTCTCTCAGACATTTTATCGAACACTTGGCAACCATTCACATTCAAATCATTCCTATGAACAACCAAACCAAAACCACTAGCCCAAACAATCATGGGTCTTGCTCAAAATCACCAGATCTTAACATCCAAGATCTTAGTTTCACCTCATCTAGCCCCAGAACAGATTTAAGCATTAGTACCATTAGTACTTGTAATAATAATAAAGAAAAAGATGGTATTCATTCAAATGAAGTAGAATCTTTTCAAGATAGTCAAAAAACTAGCTTAAGTAATTCCTCTAGTAGTTTTTCATACAACAATCTTGACCAAAATGAGCCCAAAGGCTCAAACTTTATCCCATCGAAACCGCATAAATCGAACGATATTCGATGGGATGCAATTCAGTCAGTAAAGTGTAAAGATGGTGACTTAAATTTATCACATTTTAGGTTATTGAAAAAACTTGGATTTGGGGATATTGGGAGTGTTTATTTAGCTGAGTTAAGGAATATGGGGTGTTTATTTGCAGTTAAAGTTATGGATAAAGGAATGTTAGTTGGTAGGAAGAAATTAGCTAGAGCTCAAACTGAAAGGGATATTTTAGGAATGTTGGATCATCCTTTTCTTCCAACGCTTTATTCGCATTTCGATACAGACAAGCTTTCGTGTTTGTTGATGGAGTTTTGTAGCGGTGGTGATCTTCATATTCTTCGACAACGACAGCCTGGCAAACATTTTTCACAACAAGCTGCAAGGTTGTATACTTGTTTCTTCTTTGTTTTTGTAACATTTTGTGTATTACTCATTTAATTGGTTCATTGGTTGCATATTGTTTGATGGTTTTCTTGGTCAATATATGTTTCTATGAAAAATATATCACTTGTTTGTGTTCTTTCTTATTGTAAGATTTTGAGTACACTAGAAATTTTGTTTTTTATAAAGTATGTGAAAAGATGATGCATTCGTATTTTCTCGTGTGTATGAGAAGTTTGATGCTCGTTCACCGGATAAATTAACAGAAGAATGTGAACTCACCTTATAACAGTCATGTTTACAGAATACAGAATCTTGTTTGGTTTTAGATTGAGGATGTTAAACCTAGTTTGTTCATTTGACAAAGTTAATTGTTGGTCTTGTCTAAAATCTTTTCAAGGTTTTGATAAAAGTCAATTCTTGTTATTTTATGTTAATATTGGAGAATAATTGTGTTTTTATTGGTTTGGTTTTGTAGATTTTATGCTTCTGAAGTGCTTCTTGCATTAGAGTATCTACACATGATGGGTGTGGTATACAGAGATTTAAAGCCGGAAAATGTTTTAGTTAGAGAAGATGGTCATATTATGTTGTCTGATTTCGATTTGTCATTAAGGTGTTGTGTTAACCCAAGACTAGTTAAGTCAACAAACGAGCCATCTTGCACCGGGGCCTCATATTGTATTCAGCAATCGTGCATTGAGCCCTCTTGCAGGTTACCTGCTTGTGTTGAGCCTACTTGCTTCCAACCTTCTTGTTTTAAGCCCCGTCTTTTCAGTTCTTCCAAAACATCAAAATCCAAAACAGAAAAAAATAAGACTACCATAAGCTTAGATTCACGTCCTGTGCTTATAGTAGAACCAACTGCAGCTAGGTCTATGTCGTTTGTTGGGACCCACGAGTATTTAGCACCCGAAATCATTAGAGGAGATGGTCATGGGAGTGCGGTTGATTGGTGGACGTTTGGTATATTTTTGTATGAATTGCTTCATGGGAAAACACCATTTAAAGGCAATGGAAATCGAGAGACGTTGTTTAATGTTGTTGGCCAGTCTTTAAAGTTCCCGGAAGGGTCAAACATTAGTTTTGCAGCAAAGGATTTGATTCGGGGTCTTCTTGTTAAGGATCCACAAAAAAGATTAGGATACAAAAGAGGAGCAACCGAGATAAAACAACATCCATTTTTCGAAAGCATAAATTGGGCTCTTATTCGAGGTATTCACCCTCCCGAGATTCCAAAACCTGTCGACCTTTCGTTCTTGAATCAAACAGTCAAGTCATCGTTGCCTCAAAACGACAAGAAAGCATCGGACTCGGATAGATCATCAGGTCCTTATTTAGATTTCGAATTCTTTTAGTTGGTTTTCATGATACAATGGTTCACTAATCCCTTCTTTGCTAATTGTGTTCACTTTCTCAATGAAAATTTTGGTTTTCTTTGTTATTATTGCACTTTATGAGCTCTTTTTTCTCATACTTTTGTCTTTTTTAGCTAGAAAAAAAGAAGAAAAAAAGCAATTTTGGTCCACAATGAAATTGTTTGCACTTTCTGAAAATTGTCAACAAGCAAAACATAACTATTTGCTTTTTCTTTATACTCAAAAACTCTCCTTTTCATATGCTTTTTCTCAGCTAGAATCTTGATGGACCATTTTCCCTTTTTCTTTGAGAACAATTAGAAAGTAACTTTGGATTTGACACATCATGTTAAAATTCCATCCCAACAATTTGAGTCATGTCTATTTCATGTGGAATTCTTATGTCTGTTGAAGCTTTATTTATTATAATGCTTTTTCTTTGGGGTTATTATAGGACTTTCTGTATATTTTGCCTTTGATGGTACTGGTGATGTTTATATTTGCATTCTTTTTGCGTTTGAAATGTCTCTCTCAAAGTCTCAATTGTTTGTGTCACAGAAAATAATGATTTTATTTTTATATTGGAAAATGAAAAGTTTACGAAACCAGAATCTATACAATGATGGTTGGATAAATCATTAAACTCACTGTTATATTCGGATTAAGATTTTTTAAAGTTCAAATGAACTCTAGGTGAAGTTGAGAAATTCTAACTATTTTTGAATCTTAACCATTTTGTCAAGTTACTTTAGTTTTAGAGGCCGTCATCTTCTATTTTATGAAAATTTTATAAACTAGCTGCATATTTCCAAAACTGACATTTGACACAAAAGACCAAACAAATTAAAATACTAATAAGAGTAAACGACATAAATCGTCCCTGTGGTTTACTTAAATAGTCACCTTTCGTCCCTGAGAATCAAAAACCTCATGGATCGTACATAAAGCTGGTTGAATAAAGTTGCTTTATGCTGCAACTTTACACAGCATTTTAAGGAATTAAATGTTATTCCTTAAATGTTCTCAACCATATTTGTACGGCCAAAGTTGACATCCCAATGTCAACTTTGCCTATAAATAGAGGTCTTTGCACAACAAGAAAATAACTTTGCAAACCTGCAATATTCTTGGTGAACTTGTGCAATATTCTCTCAATCGCAAAAAGGAACATTTCACAACTTTAAGTGTTTCGATTGTTTAGAGAATTTCCAAGTATAGATCAATTGTATTTCATAGGTTGTTAGGATATTTACATACTTTATTATCTTGGTTCCGCAACAACCTTGTAATTTATTTAAAGTTAATAAATAAATTACACTTGAAAAATACATATTGTCTCACCAATTTACTTTACAAGTACTTTCTATTATTGCATGGTCTTTCAAGTGTAATTTATTTATTAACTTTAAATAAATTACAAGGTTGTTGCGGAACCAAGATAATACAATATGTAAATATCCTAACAACCTATGAACTACAATTGATCTACACTTGGAATTTCTCTAAACAATCGAAACACTTAAAGTTGTGAAATGTTCCTTTTTGTGATTGAGAGAATATTGCACAAGTTCACCAAGAATATTGCAGGTATGCAAAGTGTGAAATCTTTCGAAGTGAAGAAGTGTTATTCTTGTTGTGCAATGACTTGTATTTATAGGCAAAGATGTTAACTTTGGCCGTACAAATATGGTTGAGAACATTTAAGGAATAGCATTTAATTCCTTAAAATGTTGTGTAAAGTTGCAGCATAAAGCAACTTTATTCAACCAGCTTTATGTACGATCCATGAGGTTTTTGATTCTCAGGGACGAAAGGTGACTATTTAAGTAAACCACAAGGACGATTTATGTCGTTTACTCTATTTATAGTGGGCGCAAAGACAAGAATACCCCTCACGTGGTAGGCACGTGGGGGGTTAACGGATTGAGGTTAACGGTCAAATAGTCAAAGGACGAAAGGCGAAGCTTATTTTCCAAATAAGGACGATCCATGAGGTTTTTGATTCTCAGGGACGAAAGGTGACTATTTAAGTAAACCACAGGGACGATTTATGTCGTTTACTCTTAAGGTATTATAATTTTATTTGATCGGCTAAAACTTTATTTAATAGTCTTGTAAAGTGGGTGACCCGGTAAGACATATTTTTTACACGTGTCCTATATCCTTTGTCCTTTCCCAAATAGTGAAATTTTGTAAAGTGAGACTTTATTTTAAGCAAATAAAATTATAATTACCTAAAAGGATGCAAAAATGTTTTAGATATCTAAATGGAGAGTGATAAGTCTACGACAATATTTAGCCATGCACAATAATATATGTTTTATACAGTTGTACGTCGTGCAATATAATATATACGTTTGTTGTGGATGGTTAAATTGGGTTGTAGATTTATCACTAGCATATCTAAATGAAATTTTGAAATAGTATATTGCTAAATTATGATATTACTTCTTTATTTTTTAGTTACATAGATTTGCTAACTGATTATCTCTTTTTTTCATTTTGTCAAATAAAATTATACAAAATGAATTTATATACCAGATAATATTTGTTTTTTACTATTCTTTTTCTTTTTTATAACCATCTACTTTCCATATAGTTTTCTGTTTGAAGGTAAATATAACGTACAATCACATTTTATAGTCAAAGACATTTTCATATAGAAATAGTGATTGATGGCATCTTAATTAATGGCATGTATGCATGTAATCTACTTAAAAATTGGGTTATGTCATGTTGAATTGTTGGAGCTCAACATGTGTAATCTCCTCGACTATAATAATTTTAACTAGTAAAGTTCTTATCCCCGCGTAGCGGGGTTTTAATTGTCATGTTGAAACGGTTGTGTTATTTTAGTGTATTTGTCTTGAATCTTCCAACCGTAAGTAAAAATCATTATGTCATATGATAGGTTTGCTTCATATATATATTTATTTTAGGACATGACCACATTAGCTTCCTTCTGCCCGTTGCGGGGTTTCAGTTATTGTTATTACGGTTTGAAATAGATGAGGTGTTACTAAATATGCTAGTTAAAAACTTTGGCATATGAATATATATATCTATCTAAAGTCAATACCACAAACAATCTTAAAGTTTTTAGCAACGAATACATATATTTTATACGTGCAATAAACCAAAAATCAAAAATAAAAGAAAAAATAGTTGAATAAAGTTTCAATATATTAGTTAAAAACCCCAAATCGTGGTATATAATGATACGGGATGTGGTTACGAAAAATTGCAATATATTGTTTGGAAACCCAAAAGAAAAAAAACTGCAAAAAACCAATAAGTAACGCGCGTTTGAAAACCCGAACGGGATGTATTGTGGTGAAATCCGAATAGTGGTAAAGATGTGATTAGACAATTCATAAATAAAATAATAAGAAATTTATGGTCACATGGCCACGAAAAAGTCGCAATATATTAGTTGGAAACAAGTAAAAAAAAAAAATGTTAAAAACCAATAAGTAACGCGTATTTAAAAACTCAAACGGGATGCGATGTGACAAAATCCAAATAGTTGTACGAAGTGTGAAGTTGACAAACCATAAATAAAAATAAATATTATAGCCACGTGGCCACTTCCTAATAGTGGCACTATTCACTTCCAATTCTGTTAGTAAAGAAAGTAATTCTAATAAATTGTCCTAAACCATGGCCATATGTGTCCTTTTTAAATCCATTAAACTTCATAAAAAAATGTTTGTTTGTAAATACAAGGTGTTTTAAGTGGCTCCTTGTTAGGTGCCGAACCAAAGGACATATGAAAACTGACAAGAAACAAAACTTCCAATTCAAATCCTCCTTTAGGCCAAGATCCGACCCATATCCGCCACCCACCCGATAACTTGAAAAGTATTGCACAACCAACAGTAGTAAAGGTGATTGATTATCAACGAAGTATAAGAAAGAAGAAAAAACTTTCTTCGCATGAGATATGAAAACTCAAATGAATCGGACCACATTATTGAAGTGTACCAATTTACGTTTGTGAATACTTTGGTAGCAAAACAAATCATACACAACGTCTATTATTGACTGGCATTGCTGGCTGGGTTACGGTCAAAACAAGTCATTTTCACTCAGAACCAAGACAGTAATTTTATATGTGGGTTATCCGGGTTGGCCCACGGAATTGTCATCTAGTTTTGAAACTGCAAGTTCAAATCGTGTGTTAGTAACGAGTACAAAACCTATATTATCGGAATAAATTAGAATGTTTATGCATTTTTAATACACTTTAAGCGACTAATCGACTATTGGCCATTTCAACCAAATGACATTGTTCCCATTTTTAGCTAATATTTTTGAAGTTTTGCCCATCTGATCAGCTTAAGATAAAAGATTAGTCCAATCAGTTCTTGCCTAGAAATCAAACCTTTGCCATTTTAAATAAAAGATACAGTTGGACTCGAATGCATATATGATAGAATCATTCCAATCATTTTTATGCACACTCAGCAATAACGTATGGGAAGGAGTAGTATTCCAAGCTAGAGGTGTGTGATCGATTGTTAACGCTAAGAAACTAGTTTTGATGTCCTTTAGCCCGGTACTTGGGCCGATTCAACTGGTTTACCTGGGCTGTCAAATCGGGTTGACTACACTAGGCAATATATGAAAGCATATTGTGGGATATGATTCTTAGCATGCATAGATACACAAGTTAATCCAACAACTGGCAATAAATTCATGGTTAGCATAATGTTACACTTGATACATTTATTTTCTATATACTTTTGATATAAAATCTACCTGTACTGTTAACGCTTTACTCAAAAATGAATTTACATACAAATGAAGTATATTCAAACAATGAGGATTTCATGCTGATGCGTTCTTAATGCCGGGCTTGGAAGATATTGGCACCGATGCTAGTTGTAAAATAATTTGCTTGAACTAATTTTTCCCCGTGTTTAGTTGTATCTTTATAATGCCAACCATCTTGTAATTCCATTAGGCTATAATTTAACTCAACACTTTTTATCAGGAGATTTAAAAAAATTAACAGGCCTTATAACTTCTTGGTTCACTGCATGTCTTCTGCTTTGCCTATAATCCCAATAACAAATAGTAGACCAATGCTATGGGCAAGGTCACAAGCAATCCAACAATTATCCTGTAATAAGGTGAATTCAATTGTCAAGTTTTATGTTTATTTCTTAATGCTTGCTTGTTGAGATAAATCAACACTTTTATTACCCAGTGCTCAAGATATTTGGGTGAACATTATACTCCTTAGCAAATACGAATGGAACGATCCCTTGTGGAAGAGCTGCCTGGAGAATATATATTAGTCACACATGCCAGTTCATATTTTATAATATTTGGTATAATAGTACTTATAGGATGGCATAATTACCTGTATAACTGCAGTTTTAAATGGTATTCCCTTTAATCCAACCGCTATGGAGGGTACCGCCATTATGGCAGGCCCAACAATGAACTTCAAGACCATTGCCAATAGTGTCAATCGGGTACCACAAGCTACTATTCTTGCCTGTGATGCCATGAACAAACCTGTCAAGTAATACAAGTTACATACATTCAAACTACATTACATCGATATTTATGTTCTCACAACATTTTACCACATGATGTTACCTATGCTGAACATTGCCATTCCAAGTCCTCCATCTGACATTATAGATATCGAACTTTCTACAACCTTTGGCAATTTTACATTACACCTGCGCATTTGGTTCAACAATTACTGTACTATATTAAGTCCAATCTCATTATTTTTATGATTTGTACTCATTGAGTCAATGCAGCTTACCCGAAGCTTATGAATGCCCATGCAAAGCCTGCAATAGTTGCGTGAGAATTAGGATTTATTAAAAGTTTCTTCCCTACAGTTACTAGAACTCGCATTGTTTTTCTTCTTCTCAGAATTCCTTGTGCTTCTTGTTGGGCCTGCGGATCCTCTTGACTCAAAAGGTCAATGGATGATGTGAGAACAAGAACTAATATACAAAAATATAAATCAACACAATATAATGTGAGGGTGTGTACTATGACACTGCAAGTACCTAAGATAATTTGTAACCGACGATATAATTGTCTTAACAAGTTTGATCATGTACATTTTGTTTGTTAGATAGCTCAATTACGACTAAATTTCAGTTTTTGATATAACATATAAATACATACCCGTTGCTGCTGCTGGTTGTGTCACGTGAACTTCCTTTGCAGCCGATAACTCAAAGAGAAACAACAATAAGTTGTACCAAATTAGGCTCTGTAGTGCAACTATCTGTGCAAGAAGCACCACTGCTTCATTTCCATACATTGCCTTTAATAGTGGGATCCCCAGGATCAAAGTGTTTGGTAATGTTGTCAAAGAAATACCCGTTATGATCCAATTTAGGTGTCCATTTGATCGAACTTTTGTGATTATTGCCAACCCAATTAAGGCAATGACCTTTTGAAGAATATCGGCACATATTAACTTGAGGTTCATTTTGTATGGGTCGCTTTTAGAAATCACTTGGAACGATAAAAAAGGAATAGAGAATTTAGCAACAAATTTGTTTATGCCAGAGCACTGTTCTGGGCTGAAAAGTTTTAACCATTTTACAGAAATGTAAGCCAAGATCATGGCAACATACAATGGAATTGTGGCTGCCACAATACTAAAAGCCTCATTTAAGGAAATCATAGTTGGTAATTATGGGTTTTTGTTCGGTTTTTACTATTGTTCGAGATATAATATAACCATCATTGAAAGGGGATATTTATTCTTTCTTGGATGCATCATTGAAGAAGAAAAAGTTGTATATTCATCTTCCATGAGAAGCTTGTTTGTTCATTAAGCCTGTATCAAGAACATGCTTTCCGTTAAATGATGAAAAGGTTTGTCTTCTCTATGATATAGAACATAACATATCATAAAGGTTACCAATTTTTTTATATAGAGATGGCTATCCATACATTAACTAAAAGTGTTCCATAATTATCTAAGGTTAATTGCATATGTATGCAAGGTACTTATGTATGTCCCTAAAGCGAAATTCTAAATTCGGGCCTTTTTTATGAATAAAATTAGCCTAATATTTGTTATTTACTTATCTGAAATGCATTGTCATTAAGTTTTTCTTCTACATGCATTTGGGCTTGAAGCTCTAAAAAGATGACGATTTAAAATGATGATTTTATTTAGTTGTAACAGCTTTATCTTTGAGACACCATGTGTATGTCTATGATACTATGTCAGGTGTAAGTATAACTAATCATTTTATTATATATAAATAGTTATGTAGTTATTAGAATAACAAATAAGTACAACATATATCTAAAAGGAGATTAGAAATTCAAAATAAAGTAGAAAGAATCATAAAGGTTACCATTTTTATTAACTTAAGATGGGTCTAACAGCATTATATAATGATTTTTATATATACTAATTTAAAGATGGATTAAGTTAGTCATACAAATAGTCAAAAGTTTTGATTCTAGTTTGCGGTCGTGCAGTTTGCCCATAGTTTATGATTCTTTTGTCACAAGTGGGGACTAATGTGTTATTATAAGCCTAGTTTTGTAGGGATGTCTTTATAGATTGGTCATATGTTAAAGGCCTATGTTACTTACTTAACCAAATTTCCCAAGTTTACGGCTTTAAGTGTTCCGAAATATTCTATAATATGATCATAACATGGACTTTATGAGGAACCTGGGGTAAGTTGAAAAGTATATTTAGCTAATAATAATAATAGTTAACAATTAAGAAATCTCAGATTGGCAATTACTTTTTTGTGATCTTTCTTTTCAGAAGTGGTTCAGAAACACAGCATGGAGGAATAAAGATATGAATTGCAAGCCAAGTAAGTAAGGTAAACAGTAATAGTACATGAAGGCAGAATTTTTGCTTAAAATGGTCAAAAGTGTTAGAATAAGTGTTGCTGTTAAATTGCTTTTCATGGTGTCAAATTTTGCTAAAAATGTCCCAACATAATGCCTCCTCTTTCTTCAAGTGTCTGTCTGGTCTGGGTTGTACCAGATGGGCCGGGCTAGTAATGGGTTGGGCTGGTCTTTGTTTGATTCTAAAGTTAAAAGCTGGGCTCAAGTGTCCAAAGTGCTTTAATGAATGACTAGTTGAGCCAATGTATAATTAGCAACATTTTTATTTTTTTCCTTCCATTGAATTCTGACAAATATTTGGTCAAACCAAAACTAGAAATACATGGCCTCCCTCATTTTTCTCATAACATATCATAAAATTGCTATTTTTAGCAGGAATTGTTGCATTATAAACTACACAAATTCCATTTGATTTTGTTCATTTACTCGACCTTGACCATCTCCAAAGTTAACCATTATAGGCGGATTAATTTGGTTTTGGTAGCTAGACTGGTGTTAAAAACCGGCTGATCTTAACATCAAAACCGGGTTAAGATCACAGTTTAAAAAACAACCGGACTAGCTACCAGGAATTAACCTCTTCCAGAAACACAATATTAATCTTGATCAAAGATGGAAGGGGGCCGATGTAATCGAGTTCTTGTTTTATGTTTCATACTTGTTGCAATTGTCCCATGGTCCATGGCTCACAGCACAGCTATCAGCATCAGGAGTCCCCAAGTTAAAAAAAACAAAGGTCAGTGCAAAGCCTATAACCCCATCGACAAATGTTGGAGGTGCGATCGCAACTGGGGTAAAAACCGAAAAAGGCTAGCTGATTGTGCCAAAGGGTTTGGCCATGGGACCTATGGTGGCAAAATGGGCCGAATCTATGTTGTGAATGACTCATCAGACAGAAATGTAATTGACCCTAAACCGGGCACCCTACGCCATGCAGTCCTCCAGCCCGAACCACTCTGGATCATCTTCTCGAGCAAAATGACCATCAGGCTCACCCAAGAGCTTATATTTACGTCTGACAAGACCATTGACGGTCGGGGGTGTGAAGTCCACGTGGCAGGTGGTGCTGGTTTCATGCTCCAATTCGTTCACAATGTCATTATCCATGGCCTTCACATGTACGACATTGTTGAGGGCTCAGGTGGCATGATCAGGTCAAAAACTGATCACGTTGGCATACGAGGGAGAAGCGATGGGGATGCCATTTCCATCTTTAAATCCTCACAGGTGTGGGTTGACCACTGCTCCTTTGCTAGCAGTTATGACGGGCTTATCGATATCGTTGCAGCTTCCACCAATGTCACCATTTCAAATTGCCACTTCGTCAAGCACGACAAGGTATGTTTTGGAGCGGGTCAGGTGGACCAGAAACTCAAAAGAAAAAGAAAAAAAATTATATAAGTTGATAAGTTATATGATCCAAAAACATCATTTTGATACCAATATAATATGAGAAAATGATTACGATGTTACACTTTCGCACACCCATTTGACCTATCTGTAACTTCGTGTGGTCAATTTTTCTCATTGACCCGTTACCAAAATAGTAACCTGAATGTAACCCTTTATATAACTTTTTGTATATAGGCTTTGCTGTTTGGTGCAAGTGACAAAACCCCAGAGGACAAGATAATGAAGGTGACATTGGCTTACAACCATTTTGGAAAAGGATTGACACAACGGCTACCAGCAGTGAGATTCGGGTTTGTACACGTGGTTAACAACGACTACACAGAATGGCAATCATATGCCATTGGAGGTGCTGACGGTGCAACTATCATAAGCCAAGGAAACCGGTTTACGGCAGCAAATGGTGCATGTAAAGAGGTGACGAAAAGAGAGCAGGTTCCAGAATCCATATGGCGTAAATGGACATGGAGAAGTGAAGGTGATTTGTTACTGAACGGAGCTTATTTCCGACAATCAGGTAACCCACATTGGGCTAAAACATACAAGGGTTACCCGTTGATACCGGCGCAACCGGCTGTGACTGTACCACAACTTACCAAATACGTTGGTGCCTCATTGAATTGTAAGGTGGGATCCCCTTGTTGATAGTCATGACATGACCTTTTTTTATAAAGAGTAGGAAGGATTGTTAGACTTTAAAAATGTTTACAAGTTACAGATGTACAGTTTTCATGTAAATTCAATTTTGAATCATACTAGGAGGGAAAACGTTCTTCTTGTTCTTGCTGTGGAGTTCCGTCCCTTAGAATTCATTTAATTATTATTTTATCACAGTATCTTTTAAAGGTAAATACCTTTCAACTTCCATAAAAAGCCAAAACAAAAAAAAAAACTCAGTAAAACAAGAACATAACTTAAAAGCTTATAAACACCACTTTACTACCATAGATGTTTTCATAATACGAATGTGCAAAGACATCAATGTCACATCACATAATATTGAGCTAAGACGCGGGGACCCAGATTACCTACCAGCTACTTATTTTGGGACATCACAGATTTTAAAACCACTATATAGAAAACTACCATATGTCGATGAACATCTACCGACTAAGTTCTAAATCCTAATTACTGTCAGATTCATCCATCAGATCCATTTTGGTGGCTTGTTGGTAGTTGTTGATTTGGTTCTGATACCTTTTCTTGTCTGCCAAGGCTTTTGCCTCATACGGTTCCTTCTCTTCAGCTGTAAATCAACAATATAGGAATAAAAATTCTAATGTTATCTAATATACATCACAAAATGTTAACTCTGTAGCGGCTTACTAACCTGTCATTTTGTTCCATCGCTCTCCAAGAACCCTTGCAATGTCCTTGAATGAAATTCCAGGGATTTCCTTCTTAATATTCTGAAAAAATAAAAAGACATCAACAGATCACTCCATATTATCATGGTTTCTTTAATGAGTGTGAAATCTGAATACATATGCACATCAATGTACCAAATCGAACTATAATAAGATGTGTAATAATGTATACAATGTGGCACATATTTTTAAAACACCCAAATATACTCTCATTTTTGCAGACAAACCCCTAAATATTTTTGCTGGTAGCTTTTTGAAAAATATACAAGGATACATGTATGTGTATGTATGCATATCTTCCATAAGTTGCAGAAGATAAATCAAACAAAAGTTTAGGAAGTAGTCTGCAAAAACAGCATACATTGTTTTTTATGAAACGTACCCAATTATTTTACAGCAAGTTAAGAGAATTTAATCAACCAGAAAGATGTACGCAAATTACAAAATAAGTGTGAAGGGTTTGTCTATCGTTTTCCAAATAACTAATAACAGCAAATATAACCAACCTCTCGTTCAAGCTGCGAGAAGAACATGAAACCACTCAGTGCTTTCTTGGGTGCATTTGGATCCTTTTTCTTCTTCTGTTTCTTACTCTTTGAAGGCCCTTCATCATTATTTCTCTTTTTACTTGAAGAGACTTTAGAAACAGTAGGTTTTTTCTTGGATTCTTTCTTGGGAACTCTCTGCTATTAATGGTTAAGCGGTCTAAGAATGATTCTGATTTGCAGTGTAAGGCAAATATACATATATATACATACATATATACATAAACACACCCACACACAAATTTCTCAATTACCTCCTTTTCACTTCCACTACCACTACCACTACCATTCGAGTCATCGTCCCCAGAATCATCACTGGGGGAGCCGTCATCATCCTTGTCAGCAACAAAATCCTCATCCTAACATCAACATAATTCAAAGTGAAGTCAAGGAACAAAGAAGACACTCTATGGAATAAGTACATGACCCAACTATCTACTAGCAGCGATGCGACCCATTTTTTTCTCAATGAAACATTCAGCTTACGTTTTAATATTAAGTAATCAAAAAAAAAGAATAATAGATCAATAAAATAACTTGACTAATTAAAAAAACAGGTCAGATAAGTAAAGAAAAAAACATAGTAGATGGTCATCGAATTGCATAGAAGTAAAACCTCATAAATTATATTCAATATCTAAATACATGTTTTTAAAAGTTTCATCCAAAAGTCAAAACACATTTTAACCCATTACTCGACCCAATCAGTTAGTCATCTCGATAAACTACTAACATAACATTATACCCTAAACAAACTTTGCCACCCAACAGATCAGAGTAGAAGGAGAAAGTAAAAGAGACTTACCTCCTCATCACTATCTTCTTCGCCAGCAGCATTCCTAATTCGCTCAAGATGAGGGTCAACAGCGTCATCCTCTTCATCCTGCAGAACAGCCGCAACACCGTCTGGAGCTTGGGCAGCGCCTCCCAAATTCATGATTCTTATAGTAGGCTTTGACCTGCAATGATTCAAGAACAACATTATTAGTAATCCATGCTAACAGCCTCAAAACTAAACAAAAATTGTACCCACCTTATAAAAGCATACAAATTATGATATTCACTTCTCTGAATGTTACGGAAAAGATGTTCTTGCTCTGTCTTTAGCTTGATAAGAAAATCAAAGTACTGCATGTTTGCTCCACCAGCAGAATGTCTTTCAAACTCTACATACTCAATCTATACAAAGCAAATGAATCAACACAAATTCTCCTAGAGCAACTGAATTCATCTAACAGACCAATTAAATTGACATTATACCTCATCATGAAGAATAAGTGTGGGAGGCTTTGGTAGGAAGAAAAAGCTCTTCTCCAGAGGATACAGAACGCCATCTTCAGCTTTTAGTGAGGACTTCACAGCATATCCATCATGAAAGCTACGAAATTTACCGGGTCTAGTGAGCTTCGTGCCAGATAACCCGCGCAATATCATTGTGAAGACTTCATGAATAAGACCCTGGTAATTTGAAGTCCATTAAGTCAATCAAAAGCATACTTGCTAGCAAAAATAATACAAAAAAAAAAGTGGCAACAGCCGCTATTGAATCGTACAGGTTGGGTAACATGTAAAAGATAACATTATGTTATAAACACGCTTTGGGAGACTTGTGACCAGTTTGACCTGCCTGACATATTCCACATGATTCCTTTTAAAAGCCCGCATGTATTAATGAAGGAAATTTCTAGGACTCAAATGGTTAAAAAGATATTATACAAAACGATGTAGTGCGTGATGTGGACCAATAACATTATATGGTTTTTCTCTCTTCATTTGATTTGGCCCACATTATTTTGAATACAACTTTTTGCAAATTTTTAGGAAGTGTAGCATTTTTCCTTTAGACAAACTAATTAGATGTAAAACCTTTCGGATATATGATGTGAAAACTAGCAGAACTACTTCTACATTAGTGATCAACCATACCCAAAAGTATAAGAGCTGTTAGCATGATTACCTTATATGACGGTTCTAACTTGTCTTTGTATTTGGTAGCAAACAAGTCCTCATTCATCACCAATGTACTTTCCACAACATTATCAGTATCAAACTGCACCAACACAAAAGGTATCGCATCAAAATTAAGTTCTATGTAGGATCAAGCTTGTAAAAACACTAGGCAGAAAACAGTGCAGATATGATACCTGTGTCACAATATGTGGGTACATAGTATTCCCTTTTCGGATAGGAGGGTCCAAAGTAATAACAATGAAGGTATGAGGCTGGGACTGCATAAGCAAAAAAGGATTCGAGACATTTTTCAGTATGTGATTTCCATTAGCTATGTAGGAAAACTGTGAAGGGAGATCAAATCACCTTGGGTAAAACAAAAACACGAACTATGCTGCTGTATTGGATTTTGAAATCACCAACCGAGCCATGAAGCCGCAAAAACGAAAGATGAAGTTCAAAAACAGAACGGCCCCTACAGTAAGAATCTATCTGTAATCCATACCATCTAAAAAACAATGAAAAACAGCTACTGGGACGAGGAACAGAGGCTGTACCTTGGAGTAAGTGTTTGAATACTCTCAAAAGTGACAACAGGTCCCTCACCTCCGGTCCCGACATCTGCCATTGACATTATTTTTTCTCGGAAAACCTGATTCAACATAATGAAGATATCAAAAAAAAAAAAAAAAAACATAACATACGTGCAAACGCATCATTGAGTAGAATCAGACAACTTACCTCTGCAGGAGAGCGATTTTCATCCCCAACAAACTGAGGGTTTGAATTGGGAACATAGAAGGTCAATTCCATCAAAGAATCTTTCTGCATTAACAATAAAAAGATTCAACAATAAGACCCAGAAAGCTTAGAACTTCACAGGCACCTTAAGTTTCAGAAAATTAAAAGACTTCAAGCCTAACACTAGAAAGCAATACATGGTTTCAACACTTAAAAACACATGCATTGCTTTTAACATGTACTGGATAGTCAAAAAGACAAAAGTTAGACCTCATTTGCACCAGTTGTGTCATCCACATGGAACTCCAAGATGACATCGGTCTTTGCTTGTAGCTGTGTCTGGGACACGTCAGCCAAAGACACTTCGAAAGATTGCTTCCCACCAACAAGAAAAGAAAGCATATTACCTGAGGAAAATCCAACAAGAACATGTAAAACTTTGAAGAAAAAGGTAAATGGTGGATCAACAACCGTGTAATAAATAACAAGACAACATGAACGTTTAATGCAAATCTGCTCATCCACATGACAAGATCTAAAGGAGATCGAGAAAAAATAACAGTCAAAGACACGTGAGCTGCTTTTTTGGCAACAGCATTGCACCCTTATGAAACATTCGGTTTGATATTTTAGGTGCAAAAGCAAAAAACAAAACAGAAAGACAAGCAAATTCATTTCACTGTACAGATACTATTTTTTAAAATTATTTCAAGAATTCAACCATATAACCATAAAACACAATCTGCATTCTGGTGATACCAATCCAAGCACTATTAACTATTACCAGCAAAAAAGGTAACTAACCATTTATATCTAATTCTCCCCAGTTCTTTCCACTAACTGAAAGCTGCTTCTCTTCCGGTGCTATATTACAAGAGCTCTGGAAAAAATTGGTCAGGCTGGCCACATCCTGCAAGCAGAGTTAAAAAAAATAAGAGAGGAATTGACTATTATGACTTACAAAGAGATCCGCGACATGCAGATCTCCAAGAAACAAAAGGAATTAGACAGCCAACAAGGTGTTTGATTTTCTAGAAACAATAGAAGTAAATGCAATGATCGTTTGAAATCCTGGTCGAGTCCTACAATGAGTCCAACCCTCATGAAGAGAATATAGGAGAATTATGTCTTTTTCAAAACTTAAATAGTAATCTGTATTGATGTATATAAAATTTTGTACGAATAGTTCAATTTAAAATTATATCATGACTTATTGAATTACTTGTAATAAAGGGCCACGTACACGTATATTGATCATATCCGTGAAATTTTTTAAGACCTCAGATGTTTCAGGTCCATCACCAGCATAAACTACATCTTACGATACATCACAAGTTCACACATAGAAAATGAAGACTCACAAGAAGTTGCAAAACTTTACAATGTCATAGGTTCTTATAACAGCAGCAGATGTTCATGATATAGATATATACTCTTTACAAAGATGTAACATATGAACAACATAAGCACATGAAATTTAGCCTAGTTATCATACAATACACACAAAGCGAAAAAACAAACCTGCTCACGAAAACCAACAAACTTATACTTGAGCCCATCCTTAATCAGCACACTAAGCTGATTGCTCCGTGGCACCTTCATCCAAGTAATGTTCACGATATCTGACTTATCTACTTCCACAGCCTTGCCACCACCTTGTTTCTTCCACAGCAGTCCCCGTGAATGAACCCTTAGTTGCCCTGGATTCTGCATTTCCCAAGTGAATGCACAACATTTCTTGCTTAGAAATTCAACACATACCAGACCAACCATGAAAACGGAACTCCCTAGAAGTAATTAACCTAAAAAACCTTTCAAAAGAAAACCTCATAACGTGCTTAGATATTCTAAACAAATCTGATATTCAGAAAAACAGCCAGGGAGGCGTAATTCTGTTTCAATATATCATATATAACTTTATGATCTTAACAATTGACCGGAAACAATAAACCAAAACTCAAGAAAACTTCCGGTATTTACACTACAACATCTCACAAAAAAACAATGTTACCGCAACGAAATTTATGCAAAGTAATGTTTGTGACTATTTGCAGTAATCTAGGTTTAGGATTCTGAACATAATAAAGTATCATCATCACGAAAGATAAAAATCGATACGAATCATTTAATGCAAAAAAAAATAAAAATAAAATAAAATAAACATATACAAGTATTTTTGCGATTTACACTACCAAATCAACAAAAACCAAAATTGAAGCACAATACAAAATAAACCCTAAAAAAATCACCAAAAAATAACTTTTTTTAATATTTTTTTATTATTATACCAAAACAAACATTTGGCCGTACATATATGTGACTGTTTTGCAGCAAGCTAGGGTTTGGATTATAAAGATAATACAGTAAAATCAACACAAAAATTGATTCTAAAAAAAGTAAATGCAAGAGTCGATAAACCTAAAAGCACATGAATTTATATATAATAAAAAATATATATGCCGTACAAGTTCGTAAATGTTACGCAATAAGATAGGGTTAGGGTTTTAAACAAACTAAAAGCAAAATCGGCAGAAAAAAATAAAGAAGAAAAGAGTAAAACTTACATTGCCGCCACGGCCGACGAGAGAGATACTGTTGAACATATGGCCGTCCGCCATCGCAAATGCGGAGCTAATTTGAGAGAAAAAGTTAGGGTTTTTTGATTTGTGAGAATTCTGTGAGGTAATCTATATTTATAGTGTAGAATGAGAGGGGGGAATATATATATAGAGTTTGGGGAATGGCGCGAAATAGGAAAGGGAAGTTGGGATTGGATTGAGTGAGGGAGGGATGCACAGCAAGTGCGGTGTGGTGTCAAAGTGGTTCTATTCTAACTTTGCCGCTTTTATTTTGGTGATGATTGATGAGGTTGATGAAATGGTTTGGGCCTTTCGCGGAGGTTATAGTATATGGGCTTTGTTTTTGTTGAAATTTTTTTAAAAGTAAAGGTGTTTAGGATGTAGAAAACATCAATAGTGGATAAGCCATTAGTCCAAATATCACATGTGATTAAATTCATGTTTATTTCATCTTTTGTTTTGTGAATCTGCGAATTATTTATTTGGTATGAGCAGGAGAGGCAAAACCCTGACATCGATATTTTTTATAAAAAAAAACAACAAGACCCAATCCCTACAATCGGGTTATGGGAGATGTACGACATAGACACTCTTGTCCCTACCTAAAAGGTAGAGAGATTGTTTCCATAAGACCTCTAACCAAAACGGTTGAAAATAAAGACAAACAGTAAAGAGTAAGGGTGTAAGTAACAATATTATAAAAATTAAGGTGTATAATCTCTAAATAGTTCAAATGTAATGTGAGCTTAATGTCTAGTTCAATTTTGAACTATTAAAACTTTTAACACTTTTAAATCTAACATTATAATGCCAAAGAGTATGCGTGCATTAAGTATTACGAGAGAAAGGTACCCGCGCGTTGCGGCGGTGATGGAAGTGATGGCGGGGTGGTGATGTAATGGCGGTGGCGGTGATGGGGTGATCTACCTGACGGGCTCTGCCCTTAGCCGTACGGGATCCGCCATCGGATTTAAAAATTCGTCGAAAGTATATCGAATGACCTCTCTAATGAAAGAGCATGAAATTTTAAGAACACCCATATAATTTTTATAATTTATCGATGTACGGTTTTCGAGATAAAAGATTTTGAATGAATTAGAGGAATAAAATGATTTATGGAGGAGAGGGAAAAAAATGAGTGGTTGAGATTTGAGGAGAGAGAAAGGTATTATAGTTATTTTAGGTAAATATATATAGAATAGATAAGAGGGACATTTTGAAAAAGTAAATGTTGAAACTTAAAATTTTAGACTTGGGCTATTTGCTTTATAATATATATAGATATATTATAGATATTATATATTATATATATATATATATTTAGGATATAAAAAATATATATATTATATATATATATATTATATATATATATATATATATTATATATATATATATTATAT
>CM067169.1:50096563-50183690 GCA_034093135.1 Erigeron breviscapus
ACTGACTACGTAAAATTTCAGAATTACACCTAACGAAGTTAGCCTTCGTACGAACTTAAGACTGACTACGTAAAATTTCAGAATTACACCTAACGAAGTTAGCCTTCGTACGAACTTAAGACTGACTACGTAAAATTTCAGAATTACACCTAACGAAGTTAGCCTTCGTACGAACTTAAGACTGACTACGTAAAATTTCAGAATTACACCTAACGAAGTTAGCCTTCGTACGAACTTAAGACTGACTACGTAAAATTTCAGAATTACACCTAACGAAGTTAGCCTTCGTACGAACTTAAGACTGACTACGTAAAATTTCAGAATTACACCTAACGAAGTTAGCCTTCGTACGAACTTAAGACTGACTACGTAAAATTTCAGAATTACACCTAACGAAGTTAGCCTTCGTACGAACTTAAGACTGACTACGTAAAATTTCAGAATTACACCTAACGAAGTTAGCCTTCGTACGAACTTAAACTTCGTTTTCAGAATTACACCTAACGAACTTAGTTCTTACGAACTTAACCTTTAAATTCGTTACTTTACAACTTACGAATTTAGACCATAACTTCGTTTGGCTTCATTTTACGAAAATAACTTTGAACGAACTTAGGCTTCATCAAACGACTTTAGGCTTGAACGAATATAGTCCAAACGAAAATGATCTTCGTTTGTCAAACGAAGATAGCACCAGAAAACGAATTTAACATCAGATTCGACCAGAATTCATGAAACGTCTAAGTTCTTCGATTTTCCAGATTTTGATCGATCAAGACTTCCTTCCAAACATGTTTTTGACACAAATAAACATCTCTTGATTAACTGGATCGATCATAGACTCGTTTAACATCACTTTCAATGTTAATTACCCCAAAACACCACATAAACCCTAATTACTTGCATAGTCTCTTTTTAATCAGATTTGATTCATAAATACCAACCTCTAAATCTGAAAATACAATCAATATTTCAATGATTACCTGCTTGACTCGATGATCGATCGATTACAACCCCAAAACACACAATTGTTAGCCCCAAAAACTAGATTAATTGCTTTAGGATTCAAGAAAGGATTAGAGACTTTGGGTTTGAGTTATTATTTACTAATGGCTGCTCCAAAACACCCTAATTACACCCATCAAAACCTTAATCCCGTTTTTAGGTTTCAACCTATGTCAAAATCAACCCTTGAACTTCTAAACCCTTCATTATTGGTCACAAACTGCATTATTGACCAAATACAACATTAGTCCTTCATTAAAAGGCACCACATAGCCTTTAAGCGACATTAAACACACTTTTATTCGTCATTAGTATTTAGGCTCTCAAACCTAACTACTTTATCTACGTTAATCACACATAGCTACATTCAATTATTAAGTAAAGACTTAACGACACCCCAATTGACTTAACGGCATTAGTCAAACATTACATAAAAGTTCGGGATGTTACAATTACCTCCTCCTTAAAAGGATTCCGTCCTCGGAATCTCATCAGATAGGAACAACTCGGGATATTTCTCCTTCATTACTGCTTCAGTTTCCCAAGTCAAGCTTTCTCCATGATTATGCTTCCACTTTATCAAAACAAGATCTATCACTTTCCTGCGTAACTTCTTTTGCTTTCTTCCAAGTATCGCTACCGGTTCATCTACTATTCTCTTCATTGGGTCAATACTCACGTCTTTAATAGGAATCACACTCGACTCCTCAGCTAAACATTTCCTCAAGTAGGATACATGGAAGGTGTTATGAATTCCATCCAATTCTGGAGGTAATTCCAACTGATATGCCACATCTTTAATGCGTTTCACCACTTTAAAAGGTCCAATAAATCTTGGATTCAACTTTCCCTTCTTTCCAAATCGGATAACTCCTTTCCAAGGTGATACTTTCAGCATCGCTAAATCACCAACATTAAACTCAATCGGTCTCCTTTTCTTATCTACATATGTTTTCTGCCTTTCTCTTGCCACACGTAAGGCTTCTTTAGCTACATTAACCTTTTCAGAGGTAATTTCAATAATTTCGGGACCGGTCAACTGCTTTCACCGGGCTCCATCCAACAACTTGGAGTCCTACATCTCCTTCCATATAACATTTCAAATGGTGGCATCCCAATACTTGCATGGTGACTATTATTATAAGCAAATTCAATCAACTTCAAGTGTTCATCCCATGCTCCACCATATTCAAGTACACACGTTCTCAACATATCCTCCAAGGTTTGAATGGTTCTCTCACTTTGCCCATCGGTTTGGGGATGATAGGCGGTACTCAAATTTATTCTACTACCCAACTCCCGTTGAAGACCCTTCCAAAAGTTTGACACAGACCTCGAGTCTCGATCCGAAACAATAGATAAAGGAACTCCATGTTTCGCAACTACTTCATCAATGTACATCTTTGCCATCTTCGTTAAAGGCACATCTTGTCGGGTAGCTAGAAAATGAGCACTCTTCGTCAATCTATCTACAATCACCCAAATCATATCATTCCCTTTCGGCGTTTTTCGGTAGCTTCGTTACAAAGTCCATCGTAATATGATCCCATTTCCACTCGGGAATTTCTAATTGATGCAACAAACCATACGGCTTTTGATGGTCCGTCTTCACTCTTGCACACGTCAAACACTTTGCTACAAATGAGCTACTTCACCTTTAATATCCGGCCACCAATAAATCGGCTTCAAATCTGCATACATTTTGGTGACACCGGGATGCATCGAATACCTACTTCTATGGACCTCTTCAAGGATCAACTCTCGGTTACCACCAAGCAGTGGCACCCAAATGCGACCCTTGTATGTTTTAAACCCACGACTATTAGTCTCCATCACCAGTCGTTTCTTCTTTCCAATACTTTCGTTATCAATATTATCCTTCATTAATGCCCTCTCTTGTGCTTCTTTAATTCGATCTAATAGACCCGACTTGGCCTGAACTTGCATGCTCATTAACTTACAAGAAGAGCTTTGCACTTTCCTACTTAGTGCATCCGTCACTACATTGGCTTTACTCGGATGGTGTTTGATCTCACAATCACAATCTTAAGTAACTCCATCCACCTTCTTTGTCTCACATTCATCTCTTTCTGAATGAACACATACTGCAACTCTTATGTTCGGTATACAAAGTGCACTTAGTGCCATAAGATAATGTCTCCATAACTTCAATGCAAATACTACCACATTTCATTCCAACCGTTTCGTCATGTCTTTGATTCAATCCTTAAATCAAAACAAGTAATCGCCTCATTTCTTCAACTTTCAAAAGTATTCCCACATTACATTCAGCGAAGACTATTCACTTGGCGGTAAGCCTTTCAAGCACGCATCTTTATTAGCTTGCTATCACAACTCACATGATTCATTTGAACAAAGGGTCGACTCGTCATAACCTTCGCTACATATCATATCCTTTCATAGAGACTTATGGTTAGACCATAATACCCTCTTTGTTCATAATAAACTTCCCTTTTCTCACCACAAAAACCCTCGGCCGATATTAAACTAATCAAAGCACTCATTTAATACTTCTACTTTTGTGATTTAAGTATCCATAGTTAACTCCGTCATCCAACCTCTTAACTTTTCCTAAGGGAAAACTCTTTATCTTGAGAAGCAGTCATACATAAGATTTTGCGCAAACATAGGATCTTCATATCATCTTCACGTCACACCGGCGAAGGCAGTTGCGATAGAACTGCTGGAAGGTTCACGTGTTAGTTCGCCATTCATTCCTGCAATATGAGAAAGAATCTCCATCTCGTCGTTCGTTCTTAGCAGCTCCCACCGTCATTCGAAGGATCTGAACTCTCGTCTTTGGAGTGGCTGCATTCTTTCCTTCGTTCTTCATCTGAGGGCAATCGGCAATAAGCTGTCCCGTTTCTTGACACTTGTAGTAATAATACTATCCTTATAATTAACTGCAATGTGCCTCAATGAACCACACGTAATTTACCCTTTGGTCTTGTCTGAACATTGGCCTTCATGCGTAATCTTGCAAGTAGGGCACCACGTGCCACTCTTATTCTTGTCCTTACTTCTATTCGAAATTGAACTACCTTTAAACTTCTTATTAGAACCCGTAGAACAATTAGATCTTCTCTTGAATCTCGACTTCTTATCATCAACTTTCTCAACAACTTTTCAGATTTGAGGCCATCATTCAACCTCTTAAACTCCTTCATAGTTGTAGATAAGGTAGTGTGCCGCCTACATAAACCACGTTAATTAGCCGGGAGGCCATCACAATAAGCCTCATCTCCCAAGTTCCCACATACTCTTCCAAGAACTTCTCCTTAAATGTCCTCCAATGCATCACTGCTAGTACCTCGGGAGCTATTGACACCGTAGTAGCCCTCCACCAGTTACGGGCATTCTTCTTCAGCAATCGAGTTGCACACAAAACCTTCATGTCATCAGGACAATAACATGAAGCAAGGACAACCTCAATGTCCGCTATCCACTCCATTGTATCAACTGCATTTTATGTATCGTCAAAATCCTTAGCTCCGCAATTCGAAAAACTCTCGTATTTGAAGTTAGTGGTACGAGGAGCAACCACTACACAAGGCTCCACCACGTTACCTCCACCATTCACTCCTGCAACAACATTTTCAGGAGCAACTTACGACCTCACATTAGATGGCTCAGCTTCAGTAAAGGGATTAGAGTTATTCCCATCGGTTTGCTCATCCCGACGCAAGTTAGCTTCTCATTTCATCCTCACTTTCGGCCCTTGCTCGAGCCAATTCTTCTTCATTTGGATCAACACAAATACAGTCTCACAAGCACACACATGTCGTGATACATTTACAATTACGTTCGCGACCGGAATTGTAAATGTATCCTTCCATACGTGTACCCGGTAACCCAGCTGTGCATCACCTATTCATCACTCTTCAATTATCCTGCATTAACTCTACTTGTCAACTTCAAGTCCATATCCCTTGAACTAGTAGACTCAACAACAATGTCTACCAATCACTTCATTCCTCACGTACCTTTAGTCTTCATTTAACTTCATGTGCATTACAATCATCATACACATTTATCCGGCTATGACTTTTCATTGATCTTCACACATTTCCACACATACGAGACATCAACGTCATTAAAGTTGCTACACAATGTTTACTCTCAACACATGAAGGTTCACTACATAGAAACCTCTCCAACTTCATTACTTTGCACTCCGGTCAACACAAGTACGACTATACAAATACGTTCGTGTCGTGATACGCTTGCAATTATGTTCCGGACCATAATTGTAATTGTATCCTTTCACTCGCATGTTCGTTACCGCATTTGTGTATCGCCTTCTCATCACCAACTACATTCACGCAAACATCTTCACACATATGCATCTCACTTCTTTTACGATCCATGTCACGAACCCCATAGGTTGGACATTAATGGAATACCATTTCATCAACTTCTCCAACATTCCTTCATTTCCAACACTTCACACATAAACTACATCGCACACTTATCAAATTCAGTTGGAAAAATGGCACATCACCTCGTGGACCTTCTATCGTAGCAATAGGATAACTAGCGACGGAGGAGTGAGAAACGAAAGAATAAAGGCTAAAACACATATCCACATATCAATAAACACACATCAAATAGCCTTAATCCTACACTCTCACTCAATCCCAACCCGTCCTAGAGTACTTCATCTCAAAGCTAGGCATCCTACTTAAGCCTAACACGGTCTTCGTCGGTCTAAGTCCAAAATCCTACGGCATAAGTCGAATTTTGGTTCACTTAAACCAATTCTCTGATACCAACTTGTAACACCCGTCGTTTAAAAATATGGGTTTTCAAAAACTTTTCACCTAACGGTGTCATATTGCGGAAGAAAGGACCTTAAAAGTCAAAACCAATAAAACATTTTGGTTTCTGCATTTAGTTGGTGTTACTTGCGACATCATAGAATAGTTCAAATGAAAACCCAACGGTTGCCCAACATAAAACAACCGTCCAAACGTCATTACATA
This sequence comes from Erigeron breviscapus, assembly GCA_034093135.1. Lineage (NCBI taxonomy): Eukaryota > Viridiplantae > Streptophyta > Magnoliopsida > Asterales > Asteraceae > Erigeron > Erigeron breviscapus. The sequence continues at coordinate 50,102,572 of CM067169.1, forward strand.
AATTCGACATTAAGTACTGAATGTAAACAAATGTCTAAACAAAGCGTCTATAGGGTAGCTAAGGCTCCTGCATTGTATCTACCCAAGCCTCACTCGTTCTGCATATAGTTCCTTCAAGCTAAACCTGAGGGAACAACCACATTAAAAGAAACAAGTGTTAGCTATTAAAATAGCTAAGTAAGATAACACTTAATTTAAAAGCATTTGTCCAATTAAAACAATCTTCATTATTAGACAAGTTATTTAGGCACGTCACACATCACACAAATCTGCATAACAACTTCATATCAAATAGGATAATCATCCTAAATGTGCCTATCCTGCATTACTTCATTATCCACATATCTGCTTTCTACATTTCTGCTTTACTACGTTATTAACTGCATTAAGTGTGCTCTACATTGCACCCGACTTGATGGTTCACCAAAAGGCCACCCATCGTACGTCGTTAAGGAATGGCAAGCCAATCCGAGAGTAATCCAAAATCCTGAGGGGGTCAATCCTCCGTTAATTACTCAAACTGCGTGTGACCACGTTGCTAGGAGCCACCCAAGCAACAACTGCGTTAGCGTACTCATCCGGCTAAGACTTGTACGGGTTAAGCTTAACACTTTACTGCATCAAAGTTTAACGAGCTCGAACCTACGTTATTTAGTTTAGGTGACTGCATTACCTAAACATTTACTGCGTTACTGCTTTTACGTTTTGGGCCCTTAAACGTGCAAGTGACATGGCAACCTAGCAAGTCTAGTGCACTAGGTGTTCAAGCCATACAAACATGCACACAACATACATCAACTTCATTTCGACATTTCGTGCATAATACAATACTTCATTAGACTACATCAACTGCATAGCGTCATACTACATTAAGCAATACTTCATTATATTACATAACTGCATAATAGATCACTACATTAGGCAATACTTCCTTCTTCTACATTAGGGACTGCATTTCAGGTCTCATGGTCAACTACGTAATCCCATAATACCTCCCAAGTAACCCCATAAGTCCACATGCATTATAGGTTACCAATTGGAAGTATGTAAGTTTGAAACCTGCTTTTAGTTGATCCCCCAGCGTGACAAAAGTAGTGTATCTTACCTGATAGAAGTATACGTGCGCAACCAAAAGCTAGTATTGCCTATAGGTAACCTCCGACACCTATCGTACATTAACATAATGAATATAAGTCATTTAGGACCTTAAATGGACCCTCGTACGAACTTAAGACTGACTACGTAAAATTTCAGAATTACACCTAACGAAGTTAGCCTTCGTACGAACTTAAACTTCGTTTACTCAGTTCTTACGAACTTAACATTATCTTCGTTACTTAGTTCTTACGAACTTAACCTTTAAATTCGTTACTTTACAACTTACGAATTTAGACCATAACTTCGTTTGGCTTCATTTTACGAAAATAACTTTGAACGAACTTAGGCTTCATCAAACGACTTTAGGCTTGAACGAATATAGTCCAAACGAAAATGATCTTCGTTTGTCAAACGAAGATAGCACCAGAAAACGAATTTAACATCAGATTCGACCAGAATTCATGAAACGTCTAAGTTCTTCGATTTTCCAGATTTTGATCGATCAAGACTTCCTTCCAAACATGTTTTTGACACAAATAAACATCTCTTGATTAACTGGATCGATCATAGACTCGTTTAACATCACTTTCAATGTTAATTACCCCAAAACACCACATAAACCCTAATTACTTGCATAGTCTCTTTTTAATCAGATTTGATTCATAAATACCAACCTCTAAATCTGAAAATACAATCAATATTTCAATGATTACCTGCTTGACTCGATGATCGATCGATTACAACCCCAAAACACACAATTGTTAGCCCCAAAAACTAGATTAATTGCTTTAGGATTCAAGAAAGGATTAGAGACTTTGGGTTTGAGTTATTATTTACTAATGGCTGCTCCAAAACACCCTAATTACACCCATCAAAACCTTAATCCCGTTTTTAGGTTTCAACCTATGTCAAAATCAACCCTTGAACTTCTAAACCCTTCATTATTGGTCACAAACTGCATTATTGACCAAATACAACATTAGTCCTTCATTAAAAGGCACCACATAGCCTTTAAGCGACATTAAACACACTTTTATTCGTCATTAGTATTTAGGCTCTCAAACCTAACTACTTTATCTACGTTAATCACACATAGCTACATTCAATTATTAAGTAAAGACTTAACGACACCCCAATTGACTTAACGGCATTAGTCAAACATTACATAAAAGTTCGGGATGTTACAACAACCACCACAACCACCGTCTAAAACCACCTCCGGCTACCTCAGCCACCTCCACCGCCGCCGCCGTTACGTACCACCATCACCACTCATCGCCGCCACCAATCCGCCGCCAACACTGCCGCTAACGCCGCTCAACATCACCACCCGTCACCGCCACCGCCGCCGCAGCCATCACATCACCAACACCGCCGCCTGAAAATTCATAAATCTCGCCGGAAAACTTAGATCTACGATTGCTCCTCCATTTCTTCGAATTGGAACTCGAAATTGTCACCAAAATGCTCAGGAACAAAATCCGCACAAACCCTTGCCAAAATAAAACCGATTTAAGGTTCGCCGGAAAATTCAAAAACTCGCCGGAAAAGTGAAAAACGTGATTACTCTTTCGCTTTTTCGAATTAAGACACGAAACCCATTGCAATCGAATCAGAATTCAATCGCGAACAAACCCTAGCCTACTTTTCTGTCCAAACACCTCGCCGGAAAATTTACCGGAAAAGTAACAGTCAACGATACTCGGTGAAACGAAAAAATGAAAATATGAATATGACCGGAATCTAAACACGACCAAAATCTGCTATCTTAAAGATCGATTTGATGAAAAATATAGAAGAAATCAAAGAAAGAAGGTCCTTGAAGAAATAAACAAAAATGGATCCGGAAGAAAACAAAGAGAAACTCCTTGAAAAAGTATCTGTATGTTTCGAGATCTGTGTTTGATGTGGTACAGGTGGTGGTGGGTGGTGATGTCCGGCGGTGGTAGGTGCTGATGTCCGGGTGAGTTTCTTAGTTTCTGGGATTTTAATGAGATTTTGGAGGTACACGAAAAGGTTGGAAACTGTTGTATCAAACTTTTTTAATCAGTCAAAGTTTTTTATATTAAATTATTTTTACATCCATGATGTAATTATTACTGTTTTGACTTATGGGTCCAACAACAAAAATATTAGGTCCATTTATCAAATCCTTAATCTTTTAACCAATATTTTAATAAATTTCTCATAACCAAATACATGGAGCATTTGTACTAACATTTCATAGTTAATTTAGATATGTTTTTGCATATTTCAAGTTTGACATTTTATATTTTTTGTTTCAAATAAGTTATAATAAACTTTTGTTTAGCTAAAATGTGATATATCGATTATAATGAACAAGTCTTTAATCTTTCGAGTTTTAATAAATCATGACTCCATCCTTCATCATCCGATTCCAATTTTCGAGTTCCGTAACACAATTACACCGCCGCATTGCGCGGGCATATGACTCGTATATATGAATTCGCTAAGGGTCATGCTAGCCTAGGCACTCGAATCTTCAAGAATGTCCTTGGTTCATGCTTAATTTATATATGAATATCAAGTAATGACATTATACTTGACAATTAAAAAATAAGCCATCAAATATTTTAGAAATGTCAATTCGACCAATTAACCAAATAATATGTTGATTTGGGTTAAAGTTATTATTCTATAAACCAACCTTTTATGGGCTTATGGCTTTATCTTTAGATGTCGCTATAAATGAATGAGGGGGTAAAACAGGGTTTAATATTTAATATGATAGAAAGCACATGCGTGTCGACTCAACTTTTCACGAGCTGAGATAATGAGAATTATTCACGAGTCCCACACTCACACCCCGTGTTTTGATCAAAACCGTTATAACCCCCAACGCCCACTACAAAAACATGGGCAACAAGCCCATTTTCATATCCCTGTATGGCTGTATCACAAAAAAGGGAACACAAGTATAATATATTAAAGGAAGAAAAAACAAGAAGTAAATCCAAGTAGAAGCATCAGTATGATAGGTGTCTTTGTTGAAAGCTTTATTTTAAACAGAAAACAGACTAACCTGTTGATCCCATTGTTTGAACCGTCTGAAACAAACAAACAAAGCTCTTATGGTCTTATGTAAACTGTTAAAAATATAAAAACTTGCAACTAAATAGACGGACATTTCCATGAAGTTAAGGTATCTGATGCTTTCATATGCTGTTGCAATCTGGACCAGTGACTAATTATTTATTGTTAAAAAATGACAAAGAAAAGGAACACCGTGAGATGCAAACTCTAAACATAGTATGAAAATGTTCATGTAAAAATTACTAGAAACACTGTCAGTTACACTATACAGGGTCACAGAGCTAAAGCTAATGAAGCTCTGACATTCTTTGTGACCCCGTATTTTTTATACACTATATATATGTAAAAAAAAAAACGCATCATCTTAATACTCAATGTTTTTAATGCTGGAAGCTTACAACGAACTTGAGACAAGTAAATAAATTAGTATTGCGTAAAGTTAATTCATTATCTGAAAATGCATCATTTTGAAAGTTAGGTGTAGACCTCACAAAAAATTGAGACCCTCCTTTTCAATTTTTCATTATCTTTTTGTAGTTTCACACAAAGGGAGACACAAGTGCAAATTTCATGACATTTTATCATTCTATAAAAAATGCAGTACGACACTATAGTTAGCTAGAATGACTAAAATATCCCTTGACAGTAAAGGCCAGATTGGTTGTAAAATCAGAAACGTCGAATACAACCCAAAGGATGATTCCATGACCAGAACAGGGTAGCGACAAACAAATTTTGTCTAAAGCTCTATCAATTCATTGGAATCATCGTGTTGGACGAAAGCATAACACACCCAAATAATGTAACACTTTTTATATATAAACACACACATATACATGTAGCAGCATGCATTCTTGCAGGGTCCACACTGGATCAACAAAAACTAACACTCCAAAAAACTTAATAGAAGAAATATAAGAAAGCATAATGGCATTGATTGCAGTGAAGATTGAAGAGAATTCTCTACGTCGGTCCATTAATATGGTTGAAAATGAAGCCCCGGAACCAAGGCGTGTGAAAAGGCGTAGAAGAGATCTTACATTGGATTGCAAAAGTCAACAGTTGCAGACAAGTCAGCAGACGGACCAAGCTTCACCATCCACTGTGAAAAGAAGTTCTAAGTTTCGTGGTGTGAGCAAACATCGATGGACAGGCAGATATGAAGCACATTTGTGGGATAAACTTTCCTGGAACGTTACACAGAAAAAGAAAGGAAAACAAGGTAACTCCATTCACGCTCTTCAGACTTTATATTTCTTGTATTTCTTTTTTGTGGAAGAAATCTTCTAACTTCATTTCTTCCTTTTCCTACTTCCGTTGGCACTGTGGATATGTTTGGACCAAACAGTCTATCTTGGTAAGTTCTTTCTGCAAGGCCTTGAGCATTAGTGTCACTAATATTTTAGATTAAAGCTGGAATATTGGACCCATTTACTTACGAATGCATCGACATTACGTGTGTTCTATTTCATACAAGTCAAATGGTTAAATGAAAATTTTTGGCTAAAACTGGAAACTATCAAACAGTTTGAAAATTGCAAGTCTATTATTATTGTAAGCAACCTACTAAATCATTTTATTAGCAGATTTATATTCAGATTACTATTGTTATAATATAGTTTCTGTAATCACAACTTATTAATTATATACTCTCAAAATTGAGAAAAAGTGGTAAGTCAACCCACCCAGATACTCTGACCTGCTGGCCAACCCCTGACATGCCTTTCTTGCCAGCTCTAATATGTGGGTCAGCCCAGGAAAGCTTGTTTTTCAACTTATACTAAAAAGTAAAAATTGGCTCATTTCAACCCAGATCCATTTAGACCCGTTACATAACCCGCCCAACCTGCCTATCTTGGAACCTCTATTTTAGATCATAAGGTTCATATATTTATTTTGATCATGACTCAGGAGCTTATGATGAGGAAGAATCGGCAGCCAGAGCATATGATCTAGCTGCCCTCAAGTACTGGGGATCATCAACTTTCACTAATTTTCCTGTATGGAAACTTAACTTTAACAATTTTAATGTTAACATATCAATTTGAAATAACTACTTGCTCATTAACCTCTAACTTATGTGAAGGTATCTGATTATGAGAAAGAAATTGAAATAATGCAGAATGTAACAAAGGAAGAATATCTAGCCTCACTAAGGAGGTATGTTTTTTCTACAAATATAAAAACTGTACAAAGATCAAGGGTCCCTAGTTATAAAATCAAGTTTTTTGCTTTTCGTTTGTGTTGGTTGTTACAGGAAGAGCAGTGGATTTTCAAGAGGAGTATCAAAATATCGTGGTGTGGCAAGGCACCACCACAACGGAAGATGGGAAGCCCGAATTGGAAGAGTTTTTGGAAACAAGTATCTCTACCTTGGAACTTATGGTAAGTTAACGAAGCAGACTGAAATCATAAGTAATTTTATAACGACGATTAGAGGTGGAAATTTTGACTCGTTCACTTACATAGAAGGATCAATTTGTGTAACGTAGGGTCTCAAACAGGCTGCCATACGCCTAAAAACTTGCCAAAAGCTCATTCCTAATGGATAAAACCCTTTTAGATATCTATATATCTAGATTACTGTCCAAACTAATGTTTAGAATCACAAGTTATCTCATTTTAATATCTATAGAAATTTTTAAATTTGGCAAAAAGTGTTTGCTAGTCAACTCAACAGGATCCGCTTTGTATTGACCTGTACTAATACTACTCCATTTCATCATGTACCCGTTTTTCCCTGATATCCAACACGACCGACCCACCCTTCACATTACCTCTGATGATGATATATACTTAGATAATTAGATTATTGGTGTAAAACAAAGTTTTTTATTCGGTTCATCAGATAGTAATAAAAAAAGTTGCAAAATTGTGACAACTAGTGTTTATGGGTCAACCTAACCTGACCCATTTATTTTGTTCCGTAACAGCAGTGACCCATTTCAGAGAGTACCTGTTTTTTCCCCTTACCCAACCCAACTAATTCACCCATCTTGCCACCTCCAAGGATGATAAATGAAAAACACCCATGACCAATTGTAATATGAAATGGAAAATATGAATTACTAAAATCGTTTTACAGGCACCCAAGAAGAGGCGGCTCGTGCTTATGATATAGCAGCAATTGAGTACAGAGGGGTGAACGCCGTAACCAATTTCAATTTGAGTACTTACATCAGATGGTTGAAACCAGGAACACAAACTCCAGCTGCCTTTCAAGAGCCAGAGACACAACCAGAGCTAACTGTTACACCTTTTAATAACTTTGGTTATATAGAAGAATCAGAGCCACCGTTCCTGGATTATAGTAACTCTACAATTGAAAAGGCAAGCTTACCTCAGAAACAAGAAATGTTTGAAACCAACTTTCCGTTTAGTCCAGGCAAAAAATCATCTCCAACAGCACTCGGACTGCTATTTCAGTCATCCATCTTCAGAGATCTTGTCCAGAAAAACCTAAATGGCTGTGACGAAGAAGATGATGATGCAGAAGAGAAGAAAGAACCACAAATGGTCAATGATGAAGAGTACACCGGGATATTTTATGAGGCAGATGCTACTTTCCCATTTATGATCTCCCCAAATTATAAGCTCTGATTACATGTATTTGCTGAACCATGTGGTTCTTTTTGACATATTTTAAGTCCCTTCTACCCCAATTATAAAAAATGAGGGGGTTTTGTTACCTTTCACATGTAACTATGTAAATAAATTTCCTGAAAACTGAAGAGCTCTTGCAGGAAGAACATAGTTAATTTCAGATGTTACAAGGTCAAATTATGTACTACACTGCTCAGTTGTGTACATAATATGTACCGAGGGTGCACAATATAAGTATAATAAACAGGCACGAGCTTTACAGACGAGTTTGTAAGCACGAGTTGAACTTTGGTTAGTAAACAGTAATGTATACATAAGAACAATGAATATCCCTAGTGACACAAAAAGAAAACACACACACACAATGCTCATAAAATGGTATTTCATCAAAGCAAACAAGGAATGCCTCAAAATCTCGAGATGCATGATACACAAGAGAATGAATCGCAAAAAGATCATGACCAGAGAACCTCAGGTAATACAAACGCAATTCAAAGTCCAAATGTGACAATGAATAATCTTCCTTATCGATGTATTTATTTAAAGTTTAACAAATTCCATCTTAAGTTTTGTGTCTCTGATTATGGGGAAAATCATGATCATGTAGACTGTAACTAAGTAGGTAAGTTTTTTACAAACAAGATTGTAAGGATTCTAAATATCATATAAAGTTACTTTTGTTTCACATGTTCTATTATATAAGTGGGGTACCAAAGAATAGAGGAAAGTCATAATCATGTAGACTGTAACTAAGGAGGTAAGATAAGATTTTTACAAACAAGATTGTAAGGTCTCTAAATATCTGTTTCACCTGTTGGGATTAATTTCAAGTGGGATATCAAAGTATAGGGGAGTGGAAAGGTACGTTCATAGTGGAACATGCGAAGCCCTTGTAGGAAGAAAATTTGGAAACAGGTGTCTCTTATTCTCTACCTTGGAACCTACGAGAAGCTAACCAATTAAACTTTAACTACAAGTATTTCAACATGATATGATTATCGGTGCCTAAGCCTAACTTTACTTAAAATGTGTCAAATTGGATTATGGTTTTATGTCTAACAGATTAAACAGGCTATGCTAAGTGATGTAACAGAAAAGGAAACAAGTGGATCAAAAGGGTAGAAAGTCAGAGTAAAAGTATTTACATGCATAAAACCTCGTAATTTGGTCCATTAAAAAGGTTGGCTTAATATTGTAATTATAGAAAAGAAGTCGTTAATCCAGAAAAGGTTGGTCCATTAAAATGGTTTCCCCCATTACCCTTTTTAAAAAAGATAAAACATATAATTTGCAGGTTTCCCTTACTTTGACCCTTACATAATTAGTTGTTTTGACCCGATTCCCTGACCTGTTTTGACCCATCCAACATGCATGGTCCAACATTTTTCCACCTCAAAATGATGCCCCATAGAGAATAGCTTGTAATTGCATTTATAAAATGAAAATTTTGGACTTACCAGATGTCTTTTGTAGATACAGAAGACGTGGCTCGTTCAATGATATGGCAGGCTATCGACTACAGAAGGGTGAACGTCATGACCAATTTTGATTCGAGTAAAATCCAGTTGCTTTTTAAGATCCACAAACACATAGAGAATTCACAGTAAAGCCTTTTACTATTTTCGGTTTAAACGAAGGATCAAAGATTCAGAGCCACCGTTCCTTAATTATAGCAATTACATAGTGGAAGAAACGAGCTTACCCCAGAAACAAATAAATGTTAAAACTAGATATCCGTATAGTCCTAACACAAAATCATCACAAACCTGCACTTGGGCTACCATTTTATGATTTTAATCACCAATGAACCTCTAAGTTGCCTTTCAAATAAGTGAATATAAAATTGCAAAAAATGAACGACGTTTGCTAATTACTTGCAAGAAAAATATTCAAAAGTTATAAAGCCAAATGATACCTTGTCTCTCAGGCTCAAGCATCCGTTAACTAAATAAAACAAACTTAATGTAACATACTACATCATTCTGCTCAGTTGCATACAAAATATGTACCAAATGTGGACATTACATGCATAATAAGCAGATACAATTTCGATAGACAAGTTTGCATACAAAAGAAGATGTTTACTTCTTAGTTAACCTTTGCCAATAAATCTGAGTTAACGAGATTCCGATTAGATGGGTCAATTTGAGTTACGTTTTATCTATGACGGGCAACCGTCGAAAATGTTTTTTTTTTTTCCCAAAAAAACAAAACAAAGAAGGTGACATAAGTCACATCCGACTAGATGGACAAACCTTACGGCTGTACATCAATGTCGTTAAGGAATGGCAAGCCAATCCAGGAGTAGTCCGTATGTTCAAAGACATTGGTGGGTAATCACACCACCCGAAGATACTCAAACCACGTAATTATGTTGCAAGGAGCCACCCAAGCAACCACATATACGCACCCGCCGGGCAAGGGCAAGTACGGGTTAAGCTTAACACTTCTCACATCATTTACGAGCTCGATTTACATCACATATAGTTTAGGTGTCCACGTTACCTAAACATCATCACATATTCATCTTTTACGTTTGGGCCCTTAAACGTGCACGTATCATGGCAACTTAATAAGTCTAGTGAACTAGATGAACAAGCCATGTAATCATGCACATTTCACATATCATCAACATATATCACATTTCAATTCATCTCAAGACATTACATAACATTTCATAGCATATCATTACATCTCATATCATTTCATAACATTTCATAGCATAGCATTACATTTCATATCATAGAGACTGCATTTCAGGCCTCAATAGTCATTTACATAGCCCATATCACCTCCCGGTAACCCCGAATACCCATAAGCAATCAAGATAACATGTGGGAAGTTATTATATGAAAACCATGTTTTTGTTGAACCCTCAGCGTGTCAAAGTAGTGTATCTTACCTGATGACGAGCACAACGATACACCAAACACAAGTTAACAAGCTTCACAATTATCCGGAGTGACCTATAACGAGTTCATAGTCATTAAACTTGTATAAACCCATCCTAATAAGGTTACAAAACCATCTATTAACTTAGGTACACTTATAGGACCCTTAAACGCTTGTTTCGGACCTCAAACGGACTCACAGACACTTTATGCGGCGCATGCTTTGAATATGCGTCACATATTTGCTTCAAAAATCACCCAGAACCCTCCCAGGCCCCGATATGCGCCGCACATAAGTTATATGCGCCGCATATGGGGTGCTGGTCGAAAGACTGACTCGCGCCCTTCACTTGCAGGAGACTTTTCGGCCTCAAGACAACCAAATGAGTCAAAACTTAGTTCTTAAGAAATGTAGGGAATTCAAAGACCTTTCCATAAATATAAAGTTTGACTCTTGAAGTTCATTAATGAAGAATTTATGACGTTTGCAAGACAAGTCTGCAGAATTCGTCTGAAACCTGATCATTTTTGAAAATGTCTAAAGCTTATTTTTGAAAATGTCAACCGTCGAAAATGTCTAAAGCTTATTTTTGAAACATAAAACCTCCAAAATCAGTGTATTCAAAAAGTTAAATTACTAATATAGCATACATTATGCAACAATGTTTGACACTAATCACTATAGAACTTTCAAAGTTTTTGGATAAACATGGATTGTCAGGTCAAAACCAGGCCAATCTATTTCAACCACACCAAAAAAAAAAAAACATGCTTTGAAACATTACCCGATGTGCCCATTTTTCCACCTCTAACTTCCCATATTTATCTTACTCAACTTTACACACACATTGTAAAGACAGTAGCAGAGCAATGAAAACACAGATCTTTTAAGCAGTTCCAGCATACAAAACAGAAAAAAAGAGTCAGATTAAACGCAATGCAAAATAGAGTGACAGAAACTCTATCCAACTTAACTTCATCATCAGTAACTGGAGGGACAACAAGAGCTGAAATCCCAACTATGAAAAAAAGAAAGGATATCAAAAACAAGCCAGCATGTTCTTTGAACGATTTCATCTTACAGCCAGACACCAATGTGTCATTTCCACCACTACAAATCTAAAACTGCTTCCTCTTGTTACTAAACAATTTTTCTCTTTGCGAATAAGCATACACAAGAACAAAGAACTACCCACATACATCAAAAACGGTGCCCAAGGAAACGGTGGGTTCTCAAAGCAAACAAGTGACGCCTCCAAAGCTTGAGATGCATGATACACAAGAGAATGAATCGCATACAGATCATGATCAAAAGACCTCAAGTAATATAAACCCATTTCAAAGTCCAAATGTGACAACAAAGAAACCACTTTATCGATCTTGTATTTAAAGAAATTCCATCTTTGTAAAAATTCTGCAAGTTGATTATGTGGCAAAAGCTTTCTTTCACCACCATGATCAGCTATGGATTCAAGAACATCAAGTGCACTTGTGATGGTGTAATTCAAAGACGTTACCAAAACATTCCTTCTAGCAGCATCTTTTTGTATAAAAGACAACGTAGAAAGCTCTGAAAACGGGCCAAATGGGGTATGTCTAACACTCCAAGTATAATCAACCAGCGTGCTATTATGTTCCTCACTCCAAACCATATGGGTCGGCAACACACCCCACATACTCTGCAAAATCGAACCCACAAGTGGCCTCTCAAGTTCCCTAGTTTGAGTAAACACATGGCGCCCATTACAACTATAATCACTAACAGTCTGTGTATTCTTGGTCCTAACCGCAATCACCATATCCTTAAAAGCAACAGACTGATGATACCGATCAAGCAACAATATCGAATTTACTTCCAAGTCAAAAATATAAACCGGTAAAACCTATCCAAAATCATCCTATGGAAGCTTAGCAAACCTCCTAATCTCATCTTGTGACTCAGACAATGTCTGATGAATACGTTAAGGGGCATTTAGTTGGGAAAACACCTCTTGTTTTCCATTTTTGTTTTCCAAGAAAACATGGAAAACAGAAAACGAAATCAAATCATAGTTTTCCAAAAATGTTTTCTAAGAAAACAAAATCAGAAAACACTGTTTTCCACTTTTCTATGGGAAATTAGAAAACACTTTTTTATTGTTTTCCGCTTTTCATTTTCCATTTTCTAAATTTTGAAAACCTCAGATTATATTAACTCTCCCTACGCCCCTTGTCCCTGCCCCGTCCCCCCCCCGCCCCCGTTACCCCCCCCTCCCCCCCCCCCCCCCCCTGCCTCCGTCACCCCCCGCCCCCACCCCGCCCCCAACCTCCCACTTAACAAAGTATATTAGAATATGTTTTCTAATATGGAAAATGAAAATAGGATATTCTAGTTTTGAACGCGTTTTAAAATCTTTCATTTGTTTTCTAGAGATGGAAAACTCCTAATTTTTAGAAAATTAGAAATGAAAAACTAAAAAACATTTTCCACAACTAAACGCGCCCTTAGAATCCAAATACTCGCTAACAATCAATGTATAGTTATCAAACAAGTACCTAGACGTATAAGAAGTAGTTGAAATCCCAGTGGGACAAAACCATGACGAAGGGAAAAAGAGTGTAACACGTATTGTCTTCCCCTGATGACCACATCACTTGAGATCCTTGAGTTGTCGCAATCTGATACCATGAAATAATTTCTTGAACGATGAAGCTGGAAGTGCTTAGTAAACAAATCTTTAATGTATCCTTCCTTAAGTTGAGCAATACAAACCGCATTTATCTTCATACCAAATTGTCAAAGCTTCGTTCCATGAAGAAATACACCATATCCACCGCATATGTTGTATGACATTCCCTTTTGGATGTCCATTTGAAAGATTGTGCCTCGTTAAAACCTTATTAGATAAAACCCAATGGGACAAAGATCTAATGAAGGAAAAAGAGTGCATAATTTCTTAGATACGCTCAAAGATATTGCCTCATTAAAAACCTTACCTGGAAAACCCATTGGGATAAAACCATGGCTAAGGGAAAAAGAGTGCAATGCGTATTTTCTCCCCCTCATGATCACATCACTTAAATTAGTTGGTTGACAAAAATCAATATCACAAACCAACGTCAGATTTTATCATGCTAAGTGTTTCGCCAAACAAATTTGATTATCTCATGAACCAACTTGCTATATGTTGATTTTTCCAAATATGGCTCACATATCCAATTTAGGATTTCAACATGTATCGAAATGTAAGTACATTCGCGTACTTCATAAGCTAAACTCTATCAACAACTTAAATTTAAATGATGCATGATTTCATACATGAGCAATCGATAACTATCAATGTTTTAATGAAACTTTTGAACCAATCCATTGTGATCATTATCTTTGAAAACCGATGGGGTTTTTTCAACATCATGTAACCTCATATCCATGAGCGTCACTTGTCCACAAAATATAGCTTCCTCTTTTAGCTATTATGATGCTCAATGATATTGTCCTTAACATAGTCAATTCGTAAATCAAGACAGTCTTTGTCTTTTATCTCACATTCATTTTCTAATAATTCAATTTGTATTGGACACTCTCTCGGAGTTCCATTGATACTCATATCATATTTAAATCCAAATTTCTTTATGGAGTTTCATGAGCAAACATAGTAATTTCTATGGCACATTTCAATAAATACGTACTAAGGCGATTCTATCACATTCCAATTTCACATAGGTTTTTAAGCTTTTCATATCACAAAACATGTTTCATGCATTTTATATCTCTCATTAAATCTTAAACCAAATGAGCTCTGTTCGTATTCTTTAGACGCAAATCAAATATCTTATTTTGCCAGACTTTCAATAGATCAATAGTTGCTTCCACCATATGACATTTCTTGTCCATAATTAATACAAGATCTGTTCAACAATCTATGTGCCATATTTTCAATTTTTCTCATTCAATATCCGAACACAGATCATCATCATATAATTTACGCACTTTCAAGTGCTTGGACTTCATGTCCTAAAATACTAGCGTCTTTTCAACTTTGGCCAATCATCCATATCTTATCACTTATGCATGCATGCTTTCAAGATCCTCACCATTATACATACTTTTAGCGCTATCATATTCAATCAGTGTCGACGTCGTTTTTATCTATTATCAATTCCACAAGTCTCTAGACATTTCACAATTTATTGAGATCTCATTATTTCTAGGTACCCGGGGTTTCTCAAAAACCTCCATGTCTAGTTTCTCATCATCAATCTCTAATGGGGTCTTTATACCTCGACTTTGACCATCTTAATTTAATGCTCCTTTTTTTCTGAGGCTTTTTATTTGGAATCGACTTTTCTACCACTTTCAAATGTGCGTAGACTCATTACCAATCGGAGCATTAGCAGCTGATATTTGTAATTTAATCACTATCTCTTTCTGGTCAGTTAACATGCTGGCAATTACTAAATGTTGTGAATGAATTATCTCACAAACTTTAAGTTGATATTGATGGTGTGAGGATCTTTGATAATTCATTTCTTACTCATTTCAGCTGCTTTCCATCTTTTCCTAATGTTGGGAACATCTCCCCCTAATGTTGGGAAA
Organism: Erigeron breviscapus; assembly: GCA_034093135.1. Lineage (NCBI taxonomy): Eukaryota > Viridiplantae > Streptophyta > Magnoliopsida > Asterales > Asteraceae > Erigeron > Erigeron breviscapus. The sequence continues at coordinate 50,117,794 of CM067169.1, forward strand.
ACTAAATCATATTAATGAGAAACATAAGCCATAAACAAATATGTCAATGATGACTTTATTTACTACGTACTCATCTTTCATGTTTAACTCATACCCAAAATAGCCATACTAGTGTCTTGTTAATCAGACATTTTCGAACTGAATCAGAACATGAGCCTATACACTTCCAAGACACGGCTATTTTCCCAACATTATTTCCAACATTCTTTAAAGTCTCATCTTTGTGCATTGTGGTGGAGCAACTTAATCATATATTGCACATTCAAAACTCTTACGAGACATATGTGGTTTCTGACTATAAACCAATTCAATGGGGAGGAAACACGATAATCACTTGGCATGATGCAAATTCAAATTATTGCATGTTAATTAATAACATGGCCCCAAAAACTACAAGTCATTTATTTTGCTCTCAAATAATCTTTGTAAAATTAATCATTATTGCCAATAATAGCCAAATATGGAACATGCTCCAAATCTTATAAGATGAGCAATCAATCACGCAAACTTCATGTTGCGACTTTAATGACCCATTTAGACGATGCATCAATTTAAAACACTAAATGATCTTTTGGACGATGTATTATATACTTACATCTCCTTTGCATATGTTCCAACAAATTAAAAGGAATCAATCCTTATCGTTCTTGGCATATAGTTTCTGATAGAGCAAATGATCTCAATTCAAATAATCACTTAAAGAATCTCTTGACTCTTCTATACATTTCGCATCAATCATTGAACCGGGATGGTCCATCCGGTCATGCCAATCAATCATATAATCTCGACTCATAAACCTCTAGTTTATGACCACATGTGCTTCAATTGCACTTGACATTTTAAATCATATTGAAGAATATAGTACATCGGTACTGTGAAGCTTTAATTCTCCTTTAAATTGGTATATAAACTCTTTTGAGTTTTTACACATTTCGATATAATATTGATATTAGCCTCTAGCTATATCAAACAAGAAAAATGTTTATAACGGTAAAATAACAAAATTTGCTATATGTTTCTTTTACATCATACATCTGTCAAATTTAACAACCTTCACATATATCTTTCTTTTATCCATGATCCGACATTTAATGACCATAATGTATCCTTTTTAATGACAAATTTATCTTTTGCACATTGCCACTACTCACTTATCTTCTCATAGCTAGTGACATCTTGTCTTATCATCTTAACCATGTCGTTAAATAATCAAAGTCCATAAAATATAATATATGGACATATATATGTGTCTCGGTATAAACCATAATACCAAAAAAATTTAGTGTCTCAAAACACTTTTAAAATGTAGTGTCCAAAAATAATACGATATCTCATCGCAACAGATTTAAATCACATGAATAAGTTACATATATCGACATGCTTCACAATCTTTTGTTACATGCATTTTTCTTTATTGACATGTCATATGAAAAAAAAAAAAACACCATAAAACTCACCTCGACTACGTGACACTAGAAGCTTTCGCATTAATACACTATATTTACTTTGGACGAACTTAATTATATTTCACTAAAAGCTCGTTATTTTCTTGGCCACAACCAAAATATCAATTTAAGTTTATATTATCTCTCGTAGAGCCTTTAATATAACAAATGTCTCGATATATTGTTTGTTTTTCTAAGATGATATAAAATCAAGCAAGGGTGAACCTTTTACCAAAATAAATCGGCCGAAGAAGATAATCTTTGTAATTTCACAATCAACCAAATGCATATAAGATATCTAATCAATCTCCACTATATCTAATTTATTCCCATGCAATAAAATCATTAAAAAGTTCTCAAATATTTTCACATATCTTCTTAGGAATATTTGCAAACTTACGAAAATATACAACTATTTCGTATTATCATCTTTCATCGTCTTGTTTAATCTCCATATAAATTGACAAATAGCTACATAGCTTAGTTCATTTACTCAAACAGAGGGCACAATTATAAATCCCAAGGAATATTTTATCATATGCTATAACAGAGATATAGTAAGTAAATTAGCGATTAAAGTCTAAATGCAAATGAGAATCTTTTTATTATGTCGAGGCCATCAAGTCAAATTATAGAAGGGGTTGATATCATACAGTACAACTATGAAGTATTATTTCTTTCGCTGATCAAATTTACTCATATAAGCTAAAATCATTTTCTATTTTGTATGGACAATCAACGTCATTCGAAATTCCATTCTTGCAATGTAATTGTACAAACCCGAATCGGGAACTTATACATGAAAACTTATGATGTATAGTGATAATTAGAGCTTTTCTAATACCAAAAACAACCTGCTTGTTAAAATCAATCCAAACAGTAATAAGCAAGGTAGAGATTTATACATTTAAACAATGATGATTAATCACAATTTATTCTTTTGTTTCTCCAACATCGATCAGTATTTAACAATCTTATTTAAGATCCAAATTTAATTTTGTGATTGCCCACCATATAGGCTTTAACTGGCGATTTTGGCATGCTTAAATCTACATACGAGTATATGACCCAAAATAGGCCGGTTAACTCAAATGTAATTGTAATATTAAATCAAAATACAAATAAATTGTAGATATTTACTATGAAAATTCTGACCAAATATGTTACTGTTGACTTGTCAATATGAAGAAAATAATAATATTTTTCAATAATGGTAAAGCATCATTAAGCACATAAATGATGTCCCGTGGATTTCTACCCTGCTAAAATTTGTTGAACCTAATCTAGTTGAAGGTTTATAAATATCACTTCGTAACAAATAATTACTCGTACAAATAATCTAGTCCAAGTCAAATTCACATAAGCACAATCAAAATCATGATACTTATCAATGACATGATTCTCAGTTTTCACTGATAATATTACTTTTTTTAAAAAGTATATATATCCTTCAATAAAAGCATGATTCACATTAAATATAAAAGTTTGATCGTATCTCAAAAGTCAGATGTTGAAACAAATATATAATGGCTAATTAATCAATCAACTAGATAACAAAATTGTTTTCGTATATTAATTTGACTCTAAATTTTTCATTATATGTATTACATACTAAAGTAGACAAGACGAGTCAAGTCACCCAGATCTAACCATCGGTAGAACCAAACATGGCAATAACCAAGTTCAGTTACTGTTGGCAGCCAATCCGGACCATCATCATCAAAGATCCATATATATAACACATATATTAGAAGTATAAACAAAACATATATTTTCTTTTTATGAATGAGAGTCTCCCAAATCCAACTACTTGTCGAGATAAACAAGGCCGTAACCAAGTTCAAATACTGTTAGTAGCGAATTCGGACCATCATAATTCAAAAGAAAAAACTTGTTTCATTCGATGATATAACAAATATTAATAAAAAAATTATATTATAAGATGATATGATATGTCATTCTTTTAAAAACAAATTGACGGATAAAAAGAATTAGAGTAAACTTGATCTTTAAAAAACTTTGTTTAATATGAAATCCATGAAAAAGTTCACGTGAAGTTTCATAAGAGAAATCAATACCTCATGAAGTTGTCGGCCGAAGAAAAAGAACTCAATAGATGGTGCTGAACGCTTTAATTGTTTCGAAATTCGAACACTCAAAGGAATTGATCGACCGAATTAAATTTTTAAGGTTTAGAGCGTGCTAATAACGTATTGTAAAGAAAGAATATGGAGATAAGAGATTATCTTATTCATTAACATAGAAGGAATATATATACAATAATCTTGGAGTAGACTCCAAGACATGGTAAATTAGGAAATGAAATCTTCAAAACATCCATACAATAATACTATATTTACAATACTTACTAATTTTCATTCTCATGCTTTCTCTACTTTTTTTTTAAAGAATCAAAATCGTGGAAAGAGAATGATACAGTAACTCTTCAATTCCATTCTCTATGACCAACAAACAAGAGAAGTATTTCTCTTTCCATTTCTCACCTTTTCATTCCATTGTACCAAACACCATCTTAGTGGTGGATCTAGATTAAAAAATCACGTCTGAATAGTTTGATAAAAATATTTTTTATTTCCCGTATTCAATCACGGGTTTTTATTAATGTACACTTATTAGTATAGAAATTGATTCTTGCTAAATTTTGTTTAGTTCTGCTTCATTCTGATTTTAAATTTTTTTCCACTACGAGTCTTAAATTTTACTAAATGTAGTTGTTAGGGTATTATTACTGCACAGTTGCACTACTAAAAATCTTTTGATAATTTTAGTGTTTTAAAGATCAGAGATTTTGAATTATAAATAAGAGAAAATTTCATTACATACCCCTGGGGTATGTCATATTATCAAGTTTCGCCTCTCTCGTTTTTTTATATCATTACATACCCTTATGGTGACTTTTTGTGTCATTAGATACCCCTTACCCTAACAGACGTTAGTGTAGCTCCGTTAACCCTCTCACGTGCATACCACGTGAGGGTATAATGGTCTTTTTAAAATAAAAGTCTTCATCTCTATCACCATCGAGTCTTCTTCTTCCTCTATCTTTTTCATTTCCTAAATTGTTTTTCTTCATTTATCTTTTTTTATATACATACATTGGTATCTTTATATCTAAATCCCTAATCTACATATTCATATCTATATTTCATAATCTTTATAGACATATTATTCTGATCTCACCATCCACATATCAACATCCTTAAGCTTCTAATATTCATTCATACATACAAACTTCTTTACATCCCAAAAGAAAAAGAAACACACATTAAAAGCTTTCATTTACTCACAGCACCATGGCAACCGGAAGCTCCATTTCCAACCGGACCCTCTACTTCGAAATCTTTCTTTTCCACCACCACTGCAGTTATCCGACCGCCGCCATCATCTAGAAAAACGAGGGGATCGGAAATGTTGGTTTAGGGATCGATTAAACCCAGAAACAAACATCAAAAACCCATCTAAAAAACGAAGAGAAACTGGGGGTAGGAATCGAAGATGCAGGAAGGATCTCTCCACCGGAAAAAACTATCACGGATTGATCTTCATCTCCAAACTTTAATCAATCTCCCCATGTATTATTCCGGCGTTGACTGTGCCAACTCCGCCGTTGACTGTGCCTACTCCGACGACTTTTTTGGGTTTCAGATCTGCTTCTTCATCTTTCTTTATGTTTAATCAAGGTATGCGTTATATTTTGAGAGATGAAGATGAGATTAAGGTTAACTTTTTCCCAATCTATTTGTTTTGTTGTTTTTTTTAAATTGCTTTGCTTAATCTGAACATGTGAATTTGGCTACCAATCTTCTTTTTTTTTTGAACCGCAATAATATATATATATATATATATATATGTTGTGTTTGTATATAGAGAAAATGTACAGATGATGTGTTTCTAAGAATGTTGAGATTATGTGTTCCTTGGCATGGATTAGATCTAGAAATTGATTTGGAGTTGTAGGTATGGATATATATTTATAGTTTTAGATTGTATATAGATATGAAAATCTTTTGATTTTTTTATTTAAATCTGGGTTTTGGAGTTATAGATCAGGTTTTGTTGATATTTATTTATATAAGAGTGGTTGGATCTTGAAAAGAAAAAGAAGAAAAGGAAAAAAGTGTTTTAGAGGTAAAAAGACGAAAATACGTTACGTGGAGGGGTAGGTAATGATACAAAAAGTCACCATATGGGCATGTAATGATAAAAAAAAACAAGAGGGGTGAAACTTGATAATATGGTATACCACAGGGGTATGTAATGAAATTTACCCTATAAATAAAGAAAAGTGTCTAAAACTCTAAAAATTTGGTGGTATGCTACTAATGAACCATTAAGATAAGAAGCAGATCCCGTGCGTCTTTCTAAATTATTTTATTTTATAACTAACGGATATAGGAATAAAAAATTCGTGTATCTAATTATAATTTATTTACTTCAAATGATTCAAAAGACTTAATTTATAATTTACCTAGGTCTAAAGTTTTAGATAACATGTTGATACGTCCCAAGGTGTATCAATATACCAAAGTATATTGTACACAGAACAGTTGTAGGGGGGGGTGAATACAACTTTCCTCGAACTTTACAAACTTTTAACTAAAACGTTTTAAGACTCAGTTTATATATTAAACAAGTAAATAACAGGAATCATTAAAACAGTAAAGCAGTAAAGTAAACAAAACATTCTTGAACACATATTGTGGTTTTCAAAGTAATCCTTTATTAAGAAATAATCTATACAAAGAGTTACAGGGTTGTTGCGGAATAAAGATAGCCTATAGATATCTAAACAACCCTTGAAATGACAAACAACAATCAATAAGTTCTAGCTCAAGAGAATCAGCCCAAGCTGATCTCAAACAGACTAAGCTGTGTGTAAGAGCAGAGAAACTTGTGTAAAGAATGATTCTCAGGAATGCCACACATATGCAATCAAGGATTGAGGCTTTTATAGGCAAAAGTCCTTCTTCTCTTGGTATCCAATTCAGCCACGTATTCTTCTTTCACAGGACGATAAAGGAATATTAAATCGTGCCTGCTCATCGTACTTGTGGTCCCCCAAAGTACTGGCGCACATTCTTTATCAACCAATAAGAGTATTGATGTGTCGTATTTTATACCATTTCCCACGAATAAATATAGTTGATTTAGCATGTTTTATGAGTCGTTTTTGTATACAATTGGTGCGTTTATGGTATTTGTTAGTGTTTCAGGCTACTGACAGGTATTTAAGCGTAAATCTGGAGAAAACGACATTATTGAGGTGAAATAAGTACTAATGGATGATTTCCGGAGTATTTGGATGAAGATAGCAGCTGGTCAACAAAAGTCAAAATGGAAAAGTACCTCATTGCGCCGCAACTCTCATTGCACCGTAGCACAACAAACAGAAATTTAAGTTGCGCCGCAATACATCTTATTGCGCCGCAATGATGTCAAGACTTGGCCTGCCTCGAGTCAACAGAAGTCAAAGTCAACGGTGGTCAAAGTCCCATTGCGCGACAACTCTCCTAGTTGCGCCGCAATGAGGGTCGGTTCTGCACAAATTTTGGAAACTTATAAATAGCATGCTTAATCATTCCAAAACCCTGACTTTTGCACCCTAGCCGATTTTAGCATATTTTGAAGAGGATTTTCATCAGTTTATTCATCTTGGAATATAAAGATCGCGATTGGATTATTTTCATTATTCCGCTTTCGATTTTTAGTCATTCTTGGAACAATTTCTACATTCGGTACAATATGTTTTCATATATTATTGTTTGTTTTTATCTTTTCAGTATGAGAGGCTAAATCTCTCAACACCCGCTTGGGTAGTGAACATGTCATAGGGTCGATTTAATGTTACTTGCAATTGTTGAACGAGATTTTCATGTTTAATCAAAGAATCGCATTTATTTGAATTTAAATATTGTTTTTATCTTTTATATTAATTGATTGATGATTGTAATTAGAAGTTCGGGAGAAATCTAAGTCATTGTCAATTGGTTTATGAAACGGTTAATCGGTCTTTAATTAACCTAAAGTCGGTGGAGTTCGGGAGAAACTAGCGATAAAGATTTTAAACAATTAAATTCATTTTGAGTGTGTAAACGTCTATGATAGAGGGATCTGATTAGGCGAATAAGCAGTCCGGGAGAAAGCTTTTAAAGATTAAATCATAAAATCAACTTAAGTTCTTAACGCTTAATTGTTTTGAGTAGAAATTATTCGCGGGAGCGATAACTATATTTCGAGCAGTTAAAGTTTCAAGTATAACGGGAGTTCATCTTGATTACCTTTTTAAGTGTTCAACAACGCAAGTAATGTTTAGACCCAATGATTGACATGTAAGCTGATCCAAGTAGGTGCCTTTTAATATTATTGTCAAAAAAAAATCATTTTTACTTTCGTCTTCGGACGAACCCTGCCCCGGTCATACCGGATCATATTTTCGATTAATATTTCGGGATTACTAATAATTTTCTAACTTTTGCAAAGTGGCAATTCGGCCATAAACCCCCTTCATTTGAATCACTTTATTCGTAACAATTGCTTAATAAGTCCTTGTGTTCGACCTCGGTTTACCAAGTAAACTATATTGCATGCGATCGGGTACACTGCCCGCAAGTGTGTAGTAGACAGTAGCTAGGTATTTCGTGTTTATAAATTTAAGACTGGAAAATACACATCAAGTTTTTGGCGCCGCTGCCGGGGACTTTACTTTAAGTAGTTGTTTAATTTTGTGATTCGATCCTTTCTCGCATTCATTTGTGAGAAAGTTATTGCTTTACTAGATAGATTGTATTTTTATTTTTATTTCAATTATTCCACAGGTGCGGTTGACGGTTTGTTTGTGGTGATTGTGCAGGTTCTTGCTAGTGGATGAACACAAGAGCTTCTGGCCGACCATTGCTTAGCCCTTTGTCTAATCCAGATAAAGTCAGACGTCGTCTAGTGTCAAGAGACAACCAAGAACAATCTACATCAGTCAACATAGATTCAGAAACCACAAGTACTGTTCCACCCGCTCAGAACTTGGAAGATCAGTTGGTTAATAGGTTGGAGCAAGTGAATAAATTTTTCCGAACAGGAGAAGATTCAGATTCAGAAATAGAAGAGAAAGTTCAGACGCCTGAACCAAACAGTTTTCTCATACCTCAAACCAACCTTAATCTTAATCAACCACCAAGGGGAAACGGAATGGGTGATGAACAACCGAGAGACCCGAACAATCGTCCTTACGGGGAACGAGTAAGAACCATACCGGCCAACCGTGGAACGACTATTCGTCCTCCTGCAATTTCAGTGGATTTTTCTTTGAAAGGAAATCACCTCAAGAGTGTTGAAGAAGATAAGTTTGACGGGATTCGAAGAAATGACCCATATGCACATCTTGAGAGATTTGAGAAAATTTGCAGGTTATATCAGTATGGTCAAGGGCAAGGTGAAGCTGTGAAATTAGAGCTGTTTCCATTGACTCTTGTTGGAGAGGCATCTGCATGGTTCACGGAGTTACCGGATAACTCATTCTCCACATGGGCTGAACTCAGGGAAGGTTTCATTTATGAGTTTTATTCAGTAAGAACTCAAAGACAGCTGGTGAACCAAATCAGGAGATTTTCTCAAGACTCCGGTGAAGATGTTGTTGTGGCTTGGAAAAGGTTCAAAGAGATGCTTAGGAATTTCCCGGGACATGGTTTGGGTACTGAGGAAATTGTTGAGACTTTCTATGATGGTTTGGATAGGAAGACTCAGAGGGAGATCGGCTATGCATTTGGGGGTAATTTCAGCAAAATCTCCCCGAATGACGGATATAAAGTTCTTGAAGAAATGGCTAAAGAGAGCTCAGCCCGGGATGACTACCATAGCAAGAAATCTGGAGAAAAAACCGTTGCTAAGGTTGAAAGTGGTGAGGATTCGAAGCTTGTTGCTGAAGTTAAGTCTCTATCTAAGCAAATGAATGAGAGATTTGACAATCAAGAAAGCCGATTTAAGAGCATTGAAAGAGATGTAAAGATCATGGCTGACGGTTGTGATCACTGTGGGGACTTGCATTATACGGAGGATTGCCCAGATAAACCGGCTCAAGATGTTAGCTATGTTCAGAATCAGCAACAAGGGAACTTCAACCAAAACACCGGTTATCAAAACCGGCAGTCAGGTAGTTCGTATCCTTCTTCATCTTCTTATAATACTAACAATTCTGGATATGGTGGTAACAGGTTCAGTAGGTTCAACAATCAGCGAGGCACGGATCCAGAACCTAGAGAAATAGTGAAGGACTTTATTGGTGCCCAGAAAGCAACCAATGAACATCTTGCAGAAGAGTCAAAGAAAGTGAGTTATGTGTTGGACGCCTTGACTACTCGTTTGGACGGATTGGGGTACAAGCTGGATCAAAATGCGAAAAACCATCAAGCTACCATCAAGGATGTGGAAGTGAAGCTTGAAAGGCTAGGAAATTCCAATAGGCAGCCTGGTACTCTACCGAGCAACACTCAGCAGAATCCTAAGCCTCAGTCAAGCAATCAAGGAACAGGGCAGAAGTACACCCCTCCTAATGCTCGAAATGAGCAAGTGAATGCAATCACTACGAGGGCAGGTAAGACTTACAATTCTGCAAATCCTTTGCCTGATGATTCTACCCCGATTGTGCAGGTTAATGAAGTTGATGAACCTGTTGATGATGAAATAGAGATGGAACCGGAACCAGCCGTGCCGACACCGGCCGTTCCATCCAAGACTGTTGAGAAACCGACTATTGAGAAACCGACGGTTAAGCCATATCAACCGAAGATTCCATTTCCTCAACGGTTGAGGAAAGAAAAAGTCAAGGAATATTTTAAGAAATTTGTTGATTTAATTCAATCTGTTAACATTACTGTTCCTTTAGTTGATTTGATTGCAGGTATGCCTAACTATGCTAAGTTCCTCAAGGAACTTGTCAGTGATAAGAAGAAGCTGGAAGAGGCAAAGACCGCAGTTATGAGTGCTGAATGTTCCGCCATTATCAAGAATGAGATTCCTACAAAGTTGGAAGACCCAGGGAGTTTTCTTATTGCTTGTTCTTTTGGTGCTTATTTGTGTGAGGCATTGGCCGATCTTGGGGCCAATGTCAATTTGATGCCTTATTCTGTGTATAGGAAGTTGTCCTTATGAGAGTTGACCCCTACCCGCATGAGCATTAGGCTCGCGGATCGTTCTTTCCAATATCCCATGGGGATAGCGGAAAATTTGCAGATTAATGTGGGGCATATGATATTTCCGGTCGATTTTGTTATACTCGAGATGGAAGCGGACGCTAAAGTCCCTCTCATTCTTGGCCGACCATTCCTTATGATCGCGAATGCTATCATCCGGGTTAAGGCTAAGGAGATTTCCTTAGGGGTCTTCGGAATCATAATTTTGGCGGATGACGTCATCAATGGGGGAATGAGGGATATAAATGAGGGAGGATCTGAGAAAGGAAGGTGTGATGGTGGCGGTTTTTAAATCTTGATGGTGGTTAGGGATTTTTTGTGGGAGAGAAAGGAAAGTCTAGGCCAGATTGGTGTTGATGGTGTTGATTGGCGGGAGAAATTGGGTTGCGGCAGATGAGGTGGTAAGGGTGTTGGCATCACCACCCAGCACTACTACTCATTTCCAACCAATCACATTATGTCATCTCAAATCCACCACTCACTCACCACTCACCCAAATTTTGTTGGCATTGCCACCACTCACTACAATTTTATTTTTATTTAAAATAAATTAAAACATATATTAAAACACTTACACACTTAATATTTTTTTTAGACAACATATGGTATTAATAATAAAAAGTCTACGGCAAGACGCCGAAGAGACATAATGTTTACATCAAATAGGAGGGACTACGATGCCATAGGGGCCAAGAAAAGCTAAGCTTAGTACACCGAGAGGAAAACCATAAGAAAGAAATGGAAACAAAAGAAAGAAAAATGGCTTTGCTGCTGACAAGATCCGACAAAAACATAATAAACATTAAAATCACATAAATAAAGTTCGGTAACAACATAATAAACGTTAAAAACACATAAATAAAGTTCGGTCACAACATAAAATAAACCTACAAACTACACGGCCACCCGTGTTTCGCGCATAACTCGCGCTTGCGGCCGATAATGAACTCTTTGAATGCCGGGTCGGTGAGATGCTCGTGAGGATCCATAACGAACTTCATGTCACAGTTGTACTCTTCGCCTTCAAGAAACCTGAAATACTCATCGTCTTTCTTTTGCTGAACCGCAAATTCCTCCTTCAGTAGACTTGTCTTTTCCGCCGTGTAACTTGTCAACGTATCACGCACTGAACTTCGACTTGACTCTTCACTTCCCGCCTTCTTCTTACCCCTGGATTGCCTTGATGGAACGGATGGAGCATGATCCTCATTCAAACACGGTAACGGAACGTCGAAAACCAAATCTTCATCTTGGAGTGTTGGATTTGGAGTGGATGACTCAGATGACTTTCTTTGTTTACTCCAAGTAGACGATTCTGCAGGTTGACCAATCAAAGGTTGTTGCAGCCACTTTGGTTGTTCTTTGACAATATCCCATGCCTTAAAATGGTTGAACGGTTTCTTATATTGTTTTTCAAAATCGTCACACGCCTTTTGTTGGATATTAAGGTCGTTACACCCGCTTTGTTTCATAAGCACCTACAATACAGATCGAACTCAAGATAACATAAAGCAACATGTATATATATACATATATGTATAAACAGAAAACAGAAAACATACAAGATAACAGAAAGCACCAAATACACCAACTTTAATTTTGAACATTTTCCTCCCCCCATCCACGTACAGACTCGAACAGAAAGCAATATATATATATATATATATATATACATATATTTTTAGGTATTAGGATCGAAATATATATAGATTTTTAAATATATAAAATATAATATATATATATATATATATATATAATATATATATATAATATATATATATATATATATAATATATATATATATATATATATATATATTATATATATATATATATATACACACACGTATAAACAGGAAGATCAGTATACATACATACCGCTTGAATATAGTATCCGTTAAATCCTTGCATTAGGGATGCATAGCGTTCCATTTAGAGTTCAATTGATCCTTCGTTCGCGGGGCTTTCGGCATAAGGCTTGCATAATGTTTAACGATCCACTTCCAAAATCCCAACTTCGTTTGACGGTCCCCGACTTGTTTGTCAACCGAGACTTTGATCCAAGCTTTCGCCAACGCTTCCTCCTCTATTTGGTCCCAATTTTTTCGATCCGATTTCCTAGCCTGGACCACCGGCTCCACTTCTTCGACTTCTTCTTCTTCTTCATCGACTTGTGTCTCCGGGATGGCTTCACCTTCATATTCTTCGTCTTCATCTAAAACGGGTTGAGGTTCACGGGGAGTCCAAAACGGGTCAAGGTCGCCCACATCATACATTTGAGAAGACTGCGGCACTGGTTGAGACTTGAAGAACATTTCCGATGTGTCGACCATACGTGGTCTGTAAACGGTTGTATTGGCCATACGTGGTTGACGATAAACGGGTTGGTTTTGAACACGACCGCGAGTTGGAATGCCGCCTACGTTTCTTCCCCGCATGTTCTTCGAAATTCGTTTGGTTGATCTAGGATCCATTTGGATTTGATGTTCAAAAATGGTGGTGATGAAAACGGGTAAGGAGATGGTAGAGGTTTTGATGTTCAAAAATGGTGGTGATGAAAAGAGGGAGAAAAGATTAGATTTAAACAATTAAAAAAAAAATAGTCGTTGGAGGCTCAACGGTCGCCTTTCACGCATGGTTCAATCTCGTGGAAGTTCCACCCATTTTCGACCACCCGCGCGTGGACTGTAACATCCGCGAATTTTGACCCGTTGACTTTTGTGTACTTTGACTAACAAACTTATTGAATGAAGTAATTTGGGCCCATTTATGATTTTATGACTAAGTGGTATGTTAGTCGAGTCGTTAATAGGTCGTTGGCGTTTAGTAGTGTAAATGATTGTTTATATGGCTTGTGGGAGAAGCGGGTCGGCCCGTGGGTAGTCCATGACCCACCAGCCCCCAAGACCCATCTTCCCCCCCTTATCCTTTTCCTCCCTCTCATTTCTCATTACTATCTCTTTCTCTCTTTCTCTCAAAAGCAAAAGAACCATTTTAATCTCTTCACCATTTCTTGCATCAAATTAGTAGTGGGTCGATTATAACACAAGAATCTTAGCCATCTTAACCCCGTTTGCTTCATATCGAAGAATCAAAGTCAAGTTCTTACCATTTTATCCATTTGACCTAAATTCGGGTTCTAGCTCGAGGAGACGTTTTGGTAAGTCAAATTCATCCCATTTACTTCTATTTATGTTCATTTACTTGTTTCTAGTTAAATTGGTGCAGTTGCAAGTCTTGAATCGAGTCGAATGGCGATTTTGGGAAATTAGGGTTAGGGTTAGGGTTGGAACGATTCATGGGTTAGGGTTAGGGTTAGGGTTAGGGTTAGGGTTAGGGTTAGGGTTAGGGTTAGGGTTAGGGTTAGGGTTAGGGTTAGGGTTAGGGTTAGGGTTAGGGTTAGGGTTAGGGTTAGGGTTAGGGTTAGGGTTAGGGTTAGGGTTAGGGTTAGGGTTAGGGTTAGGGTTAGGGTTAGGGTTAGGGTTAGGGTTAGGGTTAGGGTTAGGGTTAGGGTTAGGGTTAGGGTTAGGGTTAGGGTTAGGGTTAGGGTTAGGGTTAGGGTTAGGGTTAGGGTTAGGGTTAGGGTTAGGGTTAGGGTTAGGGTTAGGGTTAGGGTTAGGGTTAGGGTTAGGGTTAGGGTTAGGGTTAGGGTTAGGGTTAGGGTTAGGGTTAGGGTTAGGGTTAGGGTTAGGGTTAGGGTTAGGGTTAGGGTTAGGGTTAGGGTTAGGGTTAGGGTTAGGGTTAGGGTTAGGGTTAGGGTTAGGGTTAGGGTTAGGGTTAGGGTTAGGGTTAGGGTTAGGGTTAGGGTTAGGGTTAGGGTTAGGGTTAGGGTTAGGGTTAGGGTTAGGGTTAGGGTTAGGGTTAGGGTTAGGGTTAGGGTTAGGGTTAGGGTTAGGGTTAGGGTTAGGGTTAGGGTTAGGGTTAGGGTTAGGGTTAGGGTTAGGGTTAGGGTTAGGGTTAGGGTTAGGGTTAGGGTTAGGGTTAGGGTTAGGGTTAGGGTTAGGGTTAGGGTTAGGGTTAGGGTTAGGGTTAGGGTTAGGGTTAGGGTTAGGGTTAGGGTTAGGGTTAGGGTTAGGGTTAGGGTTAGGGTTAGGGTTAGGGTTAGGGTTAGGGTTAGGGTTAGGGTTAGGGTTAGGGTTAGGGTTAGGGTTAGGGTTAGGGTTAGGGTTAGGGTTAGGGTTAGGGTTAGGGTTAGGGTTAGGGTTAGGGTTAGGGTTAGGGTTAGGGTTAGGGTTAGGGTTAGGGTTAGGGTTAGGGTTAGGGTTAGGGTTAGGGTTAGGGTTAGGGTTAGGGTTAGGGTTAGGGTTAGGGTTAGGGTTAGGGTTAGGGTTAGGGTTAGGGTTAGGGTTAGGGTTAGGGTTAGGGTTAGGGTTAGGGTTAGGGTTAGGGTTAGGGTTAGGGTTAGGGTTAGGGTTAGGGTTAGGGTTAGGGTTAGGGTTAGGGTTAGGGTTAGGGTTAGGGTTAGGGTTAGGGTTAGGGTTAGGGTTAGGGTTAGGGTTAGGGTTAGGGTTAGGGTTAGGGTTAGGGTTAGGGTTAGGGTTAGGGTTAGGGTTAGGGTTAGGGTTAGGGTTAGGGTTAGGGTTAGGGTTAGGGTTAGGGTTAGGGTTAGGGTTAGGGTTAGGGTTAGGGTTAGGGTTAGGGTTAGGGTTAGGGTTAGGGTTAGGGTTAGGGTTAGGGTTAGGGTTAGGGTTAGGGTTAGGGTTAGGGTTAGGGTTAGGGTTAGGGTTAGGGTTAGGGTTAGGGTTAGGGTTAGGGTTAGGGTTAGGGTTAGGGTTAGGGTTAGGGTTAGGGTTAGGCGTTGGGAAATTAGGGTTAGGGTTAGGGTTGGAACGATTCATGAGCGATTTTGATGTTTTGGTCGAAATTGGGTTGGGTTATGTTTGAGGCATATTGATTGGTGGCACAGGTTCATTGTACATTGATTATTGGTCCTTAGGCGTAGGTTACGCCCATAGGGCCGTAGCTTACGCCTATCCCTAACTTCAATTTTGACCTTACGCCAAAATGTTTCTGTTTACGCCAACTTTTACGCCAAAAAGCCCTTTTCTAGAGGGTCGTAGCTTACGCCACTTTGGGCCGTAAGTTACGCCTGCTGTAATTTGACCGACCGTAGGTTACGGTGGTTGTCACCGTAGCTTACGGCCATTGTGATTCGGATTATTCCTGGTTTGACCTAATTGGACCTTCTAGACCGTTTTACGCGCCGAGTCTTAATCTAATTCACTTCTTATCATATATAACATTGATTAAGAGTCGTAGAGGTCATTTGACGTCGAGAAACACCTTGGAACCCTAATTAGGGTTTTGCCGTTTATTCAATAATTGCGTATATGTGTTCATGCGTGTTAATGTGTATGTATATGATCAATATTTAGGTGTTGGACGCGAGGTGAACTTCGTACGAAGATAACTTAACTTTATATCGATCTTATCTTTCATAACCAATCAAGGTGAGTTTCGTATCTCCCTACCCACTTGGGATTCGGGCTGAAAAGTGTAAACCTGGCGTGTTTACTTGTATCTATTGATTGTTGACATGATTGTTGGGTTGATGTGACGTGCCTTTTCGTTGTTTGACTTGGACTGTGTTTTCGTTAAGTATTACTATACATTAGGGTAGACGTACATACATGGAAGTCGGTTATGCCTTCATTGGGTTTTAGATGTGGTGGGAAGGCTGCGGGTGACCCTATACATAAGCATCTGGGACTTGAAGAAAGTAGAATCCTCTGAAGTATATGTACGTATAGTTGGTTCATATTGTGACTAGTGGTTCACTTTGTTGATTATTGATCGTTGGCCTACGGTTGTCGTAGTTGGATTGTTGGGTTATGTTTGAGGCATATTGATTGGTGGCACAGGTTCATTGTACATTGATTATTGGTCCATGAGCATGCATTTACATTTGATTGTAAGCATTGCATACATTGTTGATGAGCCCTCGGCAGGGGATTGCCGACATCCTGGTGCATAGATGTATGCACCCATTTTGGATGTAGTTCCTGACCCCGAGTATATAGACATATATATCTCGATGATTTTGAGATACAGCCCTGACCATGGCGATGGCAGAGGGGTATCGTTGCATACGTGATTGAAGGTCACGCTTGGGATAGGCATATTTGCTTATTCATTCATTTGGCATTTGCATTGGTACATACATCATTTGTGCATCCACATTACACTCTCATTTCATTTGTGTAATCTTGTCGTTGGACGATATTGTGTTGCTTAGAGGCTCGCTGTAAGTCATGTCTAGCCTCTATTCTTATATTGTGGTTATTGATGCTGGTTCGTTATGAACCATTACTACGAACTCACCAACCTTGTGTTGACTGTGCTTAGTACACTTTTCAGGTAATCAGGTACCCCCCGGACGTGGTGTGTAGTTGCTTGCTTGCTGTCTAACCCGGACTTGGACTCATGGATCAAGGATTCATTGACCCTCCCTTTGCATTATACTTAGGATCGTTTGCCATCTTTGGATGTGTTATGTTAACGTTGATGGCTATTTGCTCCTGTTGTATTTGGTTACTTGTATTGCTATGTTATGGATTCACCGAATCATTAATTGCATTTAGTTGTTCTATTGTAATTCCACCGGGTGCTGTATGATTTCCGTGACATTTCGAGCTCCGGCTTGGGGTGTTACATGGACACCCATCGGCGGCGGTGTTCCACGCGTGGTAACCACCAACCACGCACCTGTAACATCCTAAAATTCTTAGGCCAATGAGAATTAACCTTTATTATAGTTTTACCATTAAAATAAGTTTCTAGTAATTTATTTTTGATTAGGGGGTTAATTTAGTTGGAACTTTAACGGTTAGCGGGTAAAATTCCCCATGGGATTAGTGTGGGGCATGGCATCTTCTAAGGATGCCAGCCATATTCCCCCTTCCTTATTCATTATTCCATTATCATCTTCCCTTCAATTCTTCTTTTCTTCTTCTCCATTATTCTCAAGAATTCTTCATGATTATCATCTCAAAATAATTCTTCCTTTAATCCAAATCAAGAAATCCTTCTATTACTATTAAGAATAATAATCTCTTATTATCAAGAAATTGAAGTGAGGGTTTGGAGGGTGTATGGTGGTGGCCGAAATTAGGAAGGAAAAAGGAGAAGGAAATGGTGATTTTTATCCTAAATTCCAATTCTTAATTCTTAAGGTAATAATTTCTTTTAACCTAGTTTGATTTTAATTTCAAGAATTAGGGTTCATGCAACTATTTTTATTTGGAAATTTGGGGTTTTATTTATAATTAGTTAATTGCTATAATACAAGTTAGGGTTTTGAAATTTAACCAAATTAGGGGTTTCTAGTTGTATAGCATGGAAATTTGAATGAGTGTTGGTAAGAATGAAATGTGGCAGAATTTGTTACTGACCTTGTCACGAGTAAAACACCCCTGTACAAGATAATTCACTTGTTGAGTTCTAAAAAGAAAATGTAGATTATTGTGTAAGCTTTAAGTGGCCACTGGAATGGGATAAAAAGGTAGAGTAGAACTCTAGTTATGAATTTTTGAAGTCAGTGTGGTCATTCTGAATTTTCAGCAAAAATGATTCTGTGTCAGTTTTTTAAAACGAGTGAAACACACTTATACGGGTCAAATCTTGTGTTGGTCACTGAAGATAAAATGTACCTAAATGTGTTAACTCGAAGTGACCACTGGAATGAGGTCAAAATATGGTGTAGAACTTAAGTTATGGTCATTTGAAGTCAGTAAGGTCAAAACTGTTTTGTTAATGACAACAGCAGCAGTGTTGGTTTTTAAAACGACCAGAAGTTACCTTTGAAGGACAATTCACATATTGGTCACTAAAGATAAAATGTAGGTATATGTGTCATCTAAACTTGGCCACTGGAATCAAGTAAAAAGAGTGAGTAGAACTTGAGTTATGCTTGTTTGAAGTCTGCTTGGTCAATTATGAAAATGACGATCTTGGTACAAAAGTAAGTTTTGGTCAAATGAAAATGATATAAGAGATACATGTTTGATAAACCAACCCAAGAATAATATAAGATTGTAAATGATGGGTTGGGTGTTGAAATGCTAGTGATTATGGCTAGACGGCCTAGTATGTGATTGATGATCCTATATGCGTTTGTGATTTGTTGCTAGGTTGAAGCATACATATTTTGTGTTCTTGCGGTCATCTTGATTTATGATTTTGGTTGTTGCGGAGGAGGTGAGTTTTCTTGTGTACTTTTATATATGCCTTGGGTCAATTACCATATGATGGTGGATTCCGTGTGTGGTAATTGATTTGGCGTTGAGCCTAAGTAGTGGCCGTCTTTGATTACGTGCCTAAGTAGTGGCCATAGTCCATGTGGGACATAGCTCATGTGGAGCATTGATATTGTTTATTGAGATTGTAATCATTTGCTTATATGGATCCATGTAATGCGTTGGCACAAAGGTGAGTATTATAGATATGGCACGACGGTGCCATAGTCTATATGCAATAGACCTTTGTGCATTGTCCTCCTTCGTGTGTATAAACGTATGCAAGATTATTCACTAAGCTTTGCTTACTTTTTAGTTGTTTACCCTTTTTATAGGTTGTCTCGGTTGCGGAAACAAAGCTAAGTAATATAAAGATTGAAGTTGAATTTGTAAAGCTTGAAGCATATCATAAATGCGGAAAATGGTAACGTTGATAGAACCCGTAGAGACCCCTTTGAACTATTGACTCATGATACATTGATTGTTTTGATATAATTATTGGTTATGTCAAATGTAAGAATTAAGAAGTTTTGGTTATTTCTATTGAGTCATTTTGTATTAGAAATGTGTTGGATTGTGATTGAAATGTATTTTTGGAAAACTCATAATCCGTAACAGGTTTTGACGACGATTTTACGAACGGGTCATGCCGAAATTTCTAATTTTTGTGCGTTGTCTTTTATAACGAGTTTTGGTAAATGTATTTATCGATATATATAATTGAGTACATTCTTTTAAAATAAAATAAAAAATTCTTATAAAATGGTTGAGTCGAGTTTGGTCCTTTCAGCACCTTTAATCCATACAATGCCAACCCCCTAACAGTGAGACTGATATAGTCAAAGTTGTTTTTTTATACATGTGGGGCTTCACTTTCGTTTCCATCTAATGTTCCTAGCACGGTCCGATGTAATACGGTGATAATGACATTGACGATGGTTTGGTGGTAACGGCAATGGATAGTGATGGTGATGTCGAGTTGTATAAGTTGATATAAATGTGTTGTTGGAAATAGCTAAGAAAATACAGTATTAGAATATAAATTAAAAAAATAAAGATTTTTGGTTTAAATTAGTTTACTAATGCAAACGGGGTAATTATTAATGGGAAATGATTAATCCTCTTAAAATATAAGTTAAAAATCCTCCTAACATCAACTAAAACCTTATGTGTAATTCACTCATAATAACTATTCTTTATCTCCAATCTCCACTCTTTATTTTCTATATCACCACCTATCATTTTTTTATGTGGCATGATTTTGGGGTTAGAAAAATTTTTAAGCTAGTTATTTAAAAGGATTAATCATTTTTCTCTTTTAATACGGTAATTCATTATATAGAAGAGGATTCATTAAGGTAATTGGATCATTTCCAAATTAATTTTCATGTAACACTTTATAAAAAGAAAGGAGATATTTTTTATAAAAAAAAAGGAAGAGAAGGGGTAGTGTCACTTGTATAGTCATACTAGTCTTCAGTCCCGTCTGTTGGACGGGTAGATTCAAGACATATGTCTTGTATATTTCATTTCATTACGTTATAGGATTTTATGATAAATTGTAAAATTTCGCCTAAGTAAATTTGATAACATATAAAATAGCATGTTCAAAAATATTGAATATCACCTGGTAAAAAAAATTACTAGAAAAACATAAAAAAAAAATAAAAATTAATCAAACAAAATATAATCAATGAATAATATAAAAAGAAAAACTTTGATAAAAGAAAAAAATATATATAAAAACCATATGTATGTAATAATTTACATTTAATTAAAAAGTATATGTGTCTCTGAAAAAATCAAGTATAAAGCATAATTGAACTTCTAGCTAAAAACATATGTTAATTAAAATCACATCCTTCTTTATTACATACTAAAAGGAGGGTAAGGGATGTCACAAAAATGACGTGTCGCCAGGAGGAGACCTCCACATTGGAATTATGACATAGGCCATGACGATTTTGGTGTGTGTTTTGAAGTGTAGAGTGTGTGCTGGAGGGTGTTTGGGTGGGCCACTTGATTTTTGAAAGTGAAAAGAAATTGGGCGGGACATTTGATTTTTGAAAGTGAAAAGAAATAGAGTGGAGGGACAGAGAAAAATACTAAAACAAAAGGTAAGTGTTACATCTCTTACTCTCTCTTTGCTTTTATCAAGCTTCTTTCAAACTCAAAATTGTTATATCAATTTGATTTTGATGAAGAACACTATGAAGATATTGATTTCAATCTAGGCAATAAAAGTTTCTGATATTTATCAGAAATTAAAAAAACATAAAGATGAAAATGATGATTCTATAGAATTTTTGAAAATGGGAGGGTCTTTTAATTTTTGAAAATGGATAACCGGAATAGTCGTCGGCGGTGGGCTCTGGGTCTACTCCGGTATTGTGTTGTATGTATATATGTATGTGTATATTAACTGGATAGATTAGGGATAGATGATTATTATCTAATTTCTATGTGTTTATGTATATATATATATATATATATATATATCTTGATTATTAATAATGGAGGCTTTTATTGGTTTTGACTTGTGTGGGTTTCTTTGTTTTTCAGTGACTGCATCAACAAAACAAAGAATGGAAAGTGAAAACCAACCACTTTATGGAAAGTAGACCAATTTTTTTTATATCTATATCTAGAATTCGATTATGGTATTTGATTATCATCAGATTCAAGATGAAGATGAAGTTTCATTACAAGAGAAGGCATAAAAAAGGTATTTTTTTTCAGATCTAAAGTAAATTCTTTCTTTTCGGGTTTCTTCTTTCTTTCTTTCAGATCTTGATATCACTTGATGATACCTAACAAACCACTTCGAAATTTTTGGAATTTGCAGCCGAGAAAGAGGATTCAAATGCCAAAAAGAAGCAAGTCAGATGAAAAAAGGAATCGAATGGAAAAGGAAAAAGAAATAAAGGTTTTTATATCGTTTTTATTTCTTTTTAAGGGACATGATTTTAATTTTGTATGTAATATAATTATATTGTTTTATAATTTTACAGATCTGACTTTTACACCTTGGTTTTAGATTGCAGGAAATCTTGAGCTTAATAATGCACCTAAAATTGTAAGTTTCCTCCTTACAATTTAACACTAAAATTCATATTTTTTAAAAAGTGTGGCTTTCCACAATTTATGATTGGGGGGTAAAGATTGGAGGGATTTACGGTTGGGAGTAAAGAGGTACACAATCACACTGATTCAATATGATTGGGCGTTTTAGTTCAAAGTGCAGATTGTTATTGGGTCAGCCATGGTTGGTGGGATTCAAGCTGGAGCTCAACATTGGTGATACTGCTGGTACAATCGGTATCTAATAAGCTATGTAAGGAATTGACTGTATATATATACATATATTTGTATATCCATATGTATGCATACATCTATTAATCGATTTGTTTATCTGTGTCTTGGATTAGAGAAGAAAACGGCTTCTGATGATGATGCTATATGTAGAAATATAGATATGTAAAGCCACTTTTGTTAAGGCTGATGATGATGATGATGGAGGAAATAAAAATCATAATAACTATGAACAAATTCAACCTAATATCAAGGTATATATGTTTATATGTTATATACTTTGAAATCAATAGCAAGCATGAATTGGGTTTGTGTTTTTATTGCACACCAAATGTTTGGTAAAATGCCCATATGAAAAAAAGATTTAATTTTTAGTAAAAAAACGTTTTTAATGGAAATTAGTAATTGAAATATCTAATGATTTGTGTTAAAAAGGTAATTTGTACAATCCTGGTGAAGTGAATTGTGTTATATTGGTTCATATATCCATTCCTAACTTCATATATGTCTTGCAACTTTTTTTTAAGGTTGTTTTTGTCGATAGCGATAGTTCTTAGTAAAGTGCTTTGAGGCTGTTTTGAGTGTTGTTTTACCCATTTAATGTGCAGATTTTTTTTTGCTGATTTGCTGCTGTTTTAGTTGTTGTTTTACAGTTTGAAGCTGATTTGCTGCTGTTTTAGTTGTTTTACAGTTTGAAGTTCTTAGTATATATTATCAATCCCTGTTACTATGTGTTGTTTTTGGAAATGTTTATAATGTTTATATGTGCAGTTTGAGTGGGCTTGTCAACACCCTGTGGAATCGTTGGCAGTTCAAAAGGCGGCGGTTGGTTTTAAATCTCTTCGTGCGCTTGCAAATAAGATCAAACTTGCTTACACAATGCTCACACTGCCATCCTGGAACAAGTATGTATTATGTTTTTTGGTCTCTTTGACTTTAGTAGATCTGGCAAAACGGGTGGGTCGGGTAATTGTCAAACAGGTGGAATTTGGTTTAGATGAAGCTCATTGACTTGAAACATTTTCTGTCAAAAATCAGTAGCGTTTGTATAAATATTTTGTGCGTTGTGATTACAAAAGTTGTATAATATTAATGTTAATATAGATGATGAATGCATTTGATGGCTTGGCTACTTTTGTCGTGTTGTGGAGAAGGAAGAGCATGTGCTTGAAGTTGTTGATGAAGTGCGGGATGTATCAAAGTTGGGCCACTGCAGTAACTTAATTTTTGTTTTCTTAACCTGATATTTAGTTAATGACATGGTTCGTGTATTTGTCGAGGGGCTGATGCATTTTAAGGGGCAATCAATGGAGTTATGTTATATGCTGGAGCTGCTATAGGTTACCGGACCATGTTAGATGCTCTTATTCTGGCTAAGACAGTTCTCATAGAGGTATAAGTCATCTGAATATATTACCCTTTATAATTCTTGGTTGTAAACGGAAATCGTTTG
Source organism: Erigeron breviscapus (assembly GCA_034093135.1). Lineage (NCBI taxonomy): Eukaryota > Viridiplantae > Streptophyta > Magnoliopsida > Asterales > Asteraceae > Erigeron > Erigeron breviscapus. The sequence continues at coordinate 50,141,440 of CM067169.1, forward strand.
TGTTGTTGGAAATGGGATCGGTATAACCATTCTTGGTAGTTAGAATATATCTGTAATCAATCTTTTTTATGGGTTTTGTATATTTTAAACTTTTGATTTGGTTTTCTTTATAAAAACTGCCAAAGCTCTAAATGAAGTTGAAGCATTTAAACGACTTCACAGCAAGAAACCTGATGTGTATCTGACTGAATTATAACAGCAAACAAGCAGCAGAACACGACACCAAATAATAGTAACAGAAATCAGCAACGAAAACACTAAGAACAGAAGAAGTTCAAACACAGATAAGCCGTATGAACTCAGCTGTAACAATTGATAGATAATCTGGATAGGCTCCAGTAGCCGGTTGTCTGGATTAATGCCCCAGCGGCCCTAAGTTCCTAAGAACAATTAATAATAATCTCCACACCTAACCCTAATGGCTGGCAACCTTATTTGTAGGCTTAATCAATTTCGTCTTGCGAAAATATGTTTTTACAAAAACTTTTATTATGCCCGGGTTGAACCGGGTTAATTAACTAGTCTCAAATATATAGTAGAATCACAAATGTAAGGAATGGGCTACTGGGCTTTGTTGGGCTCCGTTGGAATAAACTTAGTCATGGACTCGAGTCTCCCCAGGAAAAAAATATAAAAGTGGATATTGTTTTCATATAGCAAACAAATAATTCAAGATAATAAATATGAGCTGCTTGGTGTGGCCTATTTCGGTTTGGAAACGCCGGTTCTTGAAGAAACGGAATCGTTGAGTCCACCGACTAATGTTTGGTCGGATAAAAAGTTTACGTGGCACATGTAGATTTTATATGGAATACATGTTCACATACACTATATAGAGTTGCATTTACTTTCATATTTCTTTTTTTTTTTCTTCTAATTTTACTATATAATTTTATTTAATATAAATGAATTCAATCTAATAAAACAGATCCTTATATATATATATATATATATATATATATATATATATATATATATATATAGAGATATATATATATATATATATATATATATATATATATATATATATATATATATATATATATATATATATATATATATATATATATATATATATATATATATATATATATATATATATATATATATATATATATATATATATATATATATATATATATATATATATATATATATATATATATATATATATATATATATATATATATATATATATATATATATATATATATATATATATATATATATATATATATATATATATATATATATATATATATATATATATATATATATATATATATATATATATATATATATATATATATATATATATATATATATATATATATATATATATATATATATATATATATATATATATATATATATATATATATATATATATATATATATATATATATATATATATATATATATATATATATATATATATATATATATATATATATATATATATATATATATATATATATATATATATATATATATATATATATATATATATATATATATATATATATATATATATATATATATATATATATATATATATATATATATATATATATATATATATATATATATATATATATATATATATATATATATATATATATATATATATATATATATATATATATATATATATATATATATATATATATATATATATATATATATATATATATATATATATATATATATATATATATATATATATATATATATATATATATATATATATATATATATATATATATATATATATATATATATATATATATATATATATATATATATATATATATATATATATATATATATATATATATATATATATATATATATATATATATATATATATATATATATATATATATATATATATATATATATATATATATATATATATATATATATATATATATATATATATATATATATATATATATATATATATATATATATATATATATATATACATTTATATGGTTCTAAATATAATAATATATATATATATATATATATATATATATATATATATATTGACTACAATATTGAGTTACATTTTCATTGATGGATCTAAATTATTTTGTCAATTTTCAAGATTCTATGTACTTCTTTTTCCAATTTCAAATCAAGTTCCGGTCACAAATGGTCTCCAACGCTCACAATGATGATCTTCACTGTCTTTTTTTATAAAAAAAATTGTTTAGTGGGTATGTAATAGGAGTGTAGAAAATTGTTTTAGTTGAATTGAATGGATAGAAAAGAGAGAAATTAGTTTTTTAATGAATAATAGTGTTAGGCTGGGTTATGAACGAGGATGGTATAAGTATCTTATCCTATTTGTTTTACTTTAATACCAGTTTTACAATACCAATCCTTATATAATCTGGTTGACATTCAATTTAAAAGTAGTATAACTCAGATAAAGAACGGGTGAAATACTAATTAGGTCTCATGAGTTGGAGAAGTAATGGTCTAACCACCTATGTTCCACCACCGCTTGATGAAGCTAAGGACCTATTGTTGTTGGCAGGTGTGAATTCGAGCATTCCAGAAAAAAGGGTGTGGAGTGGTTTCCACGCTGTTGTCCAGATGACCAGAAAAAGAGTGAAGATCAATGAGGCAGAGGGCATATTGTCACGACACTTGTGGTTTCTTTTCGCCCTTCATCATCGACATTTTCATCAATTGTATAAAACGTGCAATAACTGACCAACATCGATATTTTTGATTGACTGTTATATATTTTTCTTGTAGACCGACGATACCATCTGATGCTGTCATATGCTGTTGCAATCTATCTATTGTTAAAAACTTTAAAGAAAAGAAACATCATGAGATGCAAACTTATGAAAATGTTTGTGTAAAACTCACTAGTAAATAAATTAGTATTGCGTAAATTCCATTTATTATCCGAAAAGGCCTCATAACAAATGTTCTCTTTAGACCTCAGAACCACTTCGGCATTATCTTTTGCCCTTTTGGTACTTTCACACAAAACAGACACAAATGCATATTTCATGACATTTCATCATTTTTTTAAAAAGTGAAATTTAACACCATAGTTAACTAAAATGACTAAAATACCCCTTGGCAGTAGACGGTCAAATTGGTAGAACATCAGAAACGTGGAACACGACGAAACCTGCTTCCATGAACAGAATAGGTTACTAACCAACAAAGTTTGTCCAAAGTTCTATCAATTCAGTGGAATCATCGTGTTGGACAAAACACAATTAATCCAACACTTTACATATAATCACACACATATACATCTAGCATGCATTCTTGCAGGGTCCACACTCGATCAACAAAAACTAACACTCCAAAAAGCTTAACAGAAGAAATATAAGAAATCATAATGGCATTAATTGCAGTAAAGATTGAAGGGAATTCTCTACGCCGGTCTATTTAATATGGTTGAAAATGAAGCCCCGGAACCAAGGAGTGTGAAAAGACGTAGAAGAGATCTTACATTGGATTGTAAAAGTCAACAGCTCAGGTGAGACAGCAGACGGACCAAGCTTCACCGTCCATTGTGAAAAGAAGTTCTAAGTTCTGTGGCGTGAGCAAACATCGATGGATAGGCAGATATGAAGCACATTTGTGGGATAAAAGGTAACTCCATTAATGCTCTTCAGACTTTATTTTTTGTGCATTTCTTTTTTATGGAAGAAACCTTCTAACTTCGTTTCTTCGTTTTCCTACTTCCATCAGCACTGTGGATGATATGTTTGGACCAAACAGTCTATCTCGGTAAGTTCTTTCTGAAAAGCCTTAAGCATTAGTATCACTAATATTATAGATTAAAGACCGCATATTCGACTCATTTACTTTTAAATGGGTCGACATTGCGTGTGTCGTATTTCATAAGGGTCAAATCAGTTAAATCAGAAATTTTGGCTAAAACTGGATAATATAAACAGGTTGAAAATTGCAAGTCTATTATTGCCGCAAACAGCCTCCTAAATCATTTTATTCACAGATTTATATTCAGATTATTTTTGTTATATTATAGTTTCTTTAATCACAACTAAGTTTTAAAAATCGAGAAAAAGTGGTACCGGGTCAACCCACCCAGATATTTTGACCCGTTGCCCAACCCCGACCTGCCTTTCTTGCCAGCTCTAATACGTGGGTTGACCCAAGCTTGTATTTCAACTTACAGTCTTATACTAAAAAGTAAAAATTGGCTCATTTCAACCCAAATCCATTTAGACCCGTTACATAACCCGACCGACCTGCCTGTCATGGAGCCTCTATTTTAGATCATAAGGTTCATATATTTATTTTGATCATGACTCAGGAGCTTATGATGAGGAAGAATCGGCAGCCAGAGCATATGATCTAGCTGCCCTCAAGTACTTGGGATCATCAACTTTCACTAATTTTCCAGTAAGGAACTTAACTTTAAGAATTTAAATGTTAACATATCTATTTGAAATAACTACTTGCTCATAAACCTCTAACTTATATGAAGTTCTCTGATTATGAGAAAAAAATTGAAATAATGCAGAATGTAACAAAGGAAAAATATCTAGCCTCACTAAGGAAGTAATATTTTCTACAAACATAAAAATTGTGTTAATTGTTACAGGAAGAGCAGTGAATTGGAAGAGTTTTTGGAAACAAGTATCTCAACCTTGGAGCTTATAAAAAGTTAACAAAGCAGGCTGAAATCATAATTAACTTTATTAGGACAATTAGAGGTGGAACTTTTGACTTGTTCACTTACATAGAGGCATCAATTTGTATCACGTATGGTCTCGAACAGGATGCCATAAGCCTAAAAACTTGCTGAAAGCTTATTCCTAGAGTATAAAACCCTCTAAGATTATATCTAAACATTTAGATTATTACCGTTGAAATAATAATGTTTATAATCACAATTTAACGCATTAAATATCAATAAAAAAATTTAAATTTGGCATGCTTATCAATTCAACAGGACCCGCTTTGTTTTAACCTGGTATTAATACTACTACATTTCATCATGAACCCATTTTTCCCAGACGCCCAACCCGACTGATCTACCCTTCAAACCACCTATGATGATGATATATATTTAAATAATTAGATTAGTGGTGTGAAACAAAGTTTTTTGAACAGTGCATCAAATATTGATGAAAAAATTTCAATATTGTGACAACTAGTGTCTATGGGTCAACGTAACCTGACACGGTTATTTTGTTCCATCACAGTTGTGACCCATTTCAGAGCGCACCTGTTTTTTCCCCTTACCCAACCCAATAATCACCCATCTTGCCACCTCTAATGATTATAAATGAAAAGCACCCATGACGTAAAATGAAATACTAAAATCATTTTACAGGCACCCAAGAAGAGGCGGCTCGTGCTTATGATATAGCAGCAATCGAGTACAGAGGCGTGAATGCTGTGACCAATTTCAATTTGAGTACTTACATCAGATGGTTGATACCAGGAACACAAACTCCAGCTGCCTTTCAAGAGCCAGAGACACAACCAGAGCTAACTGTTACACCTTTTAATAACTTTGGTTATATAGAAGTATCAGAGCCACCATTCCTGGATTATAATAACTCCACAATTGAAAAGGCAAGCTTACCTCAAAAACAAGAAATGTTTGAAACCAGCTTTCCGTTTAGTCCAGGCAAAAAATCATCCCCAACAGCACTCGGACTGCTATTTCAGTCATCGATCTTCAGAGACCTTGTCCAGAAAACTTAAATGCCTGTGACTAAGAAGATGATCATGCAGAAGAGAAGAAAAGTCAACCACAGATGGTCAATGACGAAGAGTACACCGAGATATTTTATGAGGCAGATGCTACTTTCCCATTTATGATCTCCCCAAATTATAAGATCGTGCTGAACCATGTGGTTCTTTTTTACGGAGTACATATTTTAAGTCCCTTCTACCCCAATTATAAAAAATGAGGGGGTTTTGTTACCTTTCACATGTAACTATGTAAATAAATTTCCTGAAAAATGGAGAGCTCTTGCAGGAAGAATATAGTTAACTTCAGATGTTATAAGGTCAAATCATGTCCTACACAGCTCAGTTATGTACATAATATGTACCGAGTGTGAACAATATAAGGATAATAAACATACACGAGCTCTACAGACAAATTTGTAAACATGAGTTGAACTTTGGTTACTAAAGACAAAGTAGACATAAGAACACTAAAGACAAAACACACACACACACACACAATGCTCATAAAATGGCATATCATCAAAGCAAACAAGGAATGCCTCAAAACCTCGGGAGGCATGATACACAAGAGAACGTCGCAAAATGATCATGATCAGAGGACCTCAGTCGCATTTCAAAGTCCATATGTGAGGATGAAAATCTACCTTATCGATTATGTATGTAAGTTAAACAAATTCCATTTTACAGATCTCACTCAAAAAAAAAAACAAAAAAAAAACTATGGCACTGATATAGAAGATGATGCAGATAACAAGCAAAGTCAAGCATGGACGATCTCACGGTCAATGATGATGAGTACCCCAGAATATTTGATGAGACTGATAATATTGTCTTGCAGCTCCTGCTTATGATTTTTCTAAACTACAAGCTCTTTGCATCGATTTGCAGAACCAAGTGGTCCTTTTTCATAACTTTTCAAGACTTTTACTCCAAGAAAGAAATAAAAAGAAGTATTTGTTAGCTTCAAATAGGTGAAACTGTGTAAATAAAATTCCAAAAAATGAACGAAGTTTGCTAATTACTTGCAAGTATCTTTCAGATGTTATAAAGCCACATGATATCTTGTCTCTCAGGCATCCATTAACTAAATGAAACAAACTTAAAATAAAATACTACTGCATTCTGCTCAGTTGCATACATATTATGTAGCAAATGTAGACATTACAAGCATTATAAGCAGATATATACAAGTTTGTAAACAAAAGATGTGTACTTCTCAGTTTGATTTGGCAGTGAATTAGAGTTGACGATATTCCGATTAAATGGGTCAATTTGAGTACGTTTAATCTATGATGGGTCAACAGTCGAAAGTGCCCAAAGCTTATTTTTAAAGCATAAAAACCTCCAAAATCAGTGTACTAAAAATTAAGTTACTAATATAGCATACATTAAGTAATATTGTTTAACACACTAATCACTATAGCTCTTTAAAACTTAAAAGTTTTTGGATATAAATAGATTGGCCTCAGGTCAAAACCAGGCCAATCTATTTTAACCAGCATCAAAAACAATACATGCTTTGAACCATTACCCGACGTGCCCATTTTTCCGCCTCTAACCCTAATGATCTTAATCAACTTTGCACACACATTGTAAAGACAGTAGCAGATAGCAATGAAAGCACAAACTTTTTTAAGCAGTGTCGGGCATACAAAACAGAAACATAGGGTCAGCTTAAACACAACGCAAAATAAAGTGACAGAAATTCTATCCAATTTAACTTCATTATCAGTAAATGGAGGGACAAACAAGAGCTGAAATCTCAACAAATTAAAAAAATAAGCCAGCATGTTCCTTGAACCATTTCATCTTAAAGTCATACACCAATTTGTCATTTCCAGCACTAAAGTCTAAAACTGCTTCCTTTTGTTGCTAAACAGTTTTTCTCCTTGCGAATAAGCATATACAAGAGCAAAGAAAATACCCGCAGACATCAGAAATGATGCACATGGAAACGGTGGGTCCTCAAAGCAAACAAGTGACGCCTCCAACTCTTGAGATGCATGATACACAAGAGAATGAATCGCATACAGGTCATGATCAGAAGACCTCAAGTAATATAAACCCATTTCAAAGTCCAAATGTGACAATGAAGAAACCACTTTATCGATCTTGTATTTAAAGAAATTCCATCTTTGTAAAAACTCTGAAAGTTGATTATGCGGCAGAAGCTTTCTTTCACCACCATGGGCAGCTATGGATTCAAGAACATCAATCGCACTTGTGATGGTGTAATTCAAAGACGTTACCAAAACATTCCTTCTAGCAGCATCCTTTTGTATAAAAGACAACGTAGAAAGCTCTGAAAACGGGCCAAATGGGGTATGTCCAGCACTCCAAGTATACTCAAGCAGCGTGCTATTATGCAGTTGCGCACTTCAAACCATATGGGTCGGTGACACACCCCACATACTCTGCAAAATCGAACCCACAAGTGGCCTTTCAAGTTCCCTAGTTTGAGTGAACACATGACGCCCGTTACAACTATAATTACTAACAGTCTGCGTATTCTTGGTCCTAAGCGCAATCACCATATCCTTAAAGGCAACAGACTGATGATACCGGTCAAGCAACAATATTGAATTCACTTCAAGGTCAAAATTAGAAACGGGTAAAACCAGTCCAAAATCATCTTCCAGAAGCTTAGCTAACCTCCTAATCTCATCTTGTGACTCAGACAATGTCTGATGAATACGTTTAGAATCCAAATACTCGCTAACAATCAATGTATAGTTATCAAACAAGTACCTAGACGTATAAGAAGTAGTCAAAAGCGAAACAGCAAATGAACATATACTCATTCCCCCATATCAACATCATACTTCTTAAAACTCAAATTTTGATCATTAAACTTTTCGTGGAGGATTAGACCCCGTACTGGAGGTCTATTGCTAACCGATACTGCACACCATCATTTAGCTATTGCAATTCTTTTTCTTATAGCGGGTCACAACAACCCACCCTCATCTTTCAAATTCTTATCAATTAGTCCAAAATCCAAACCTCTAGAATCATATTCAGGGCCATGTATATGTATAAACTGAACAACTAACGAATTCTCGAAAGGAACAGGGATTCTTAAAGACGGAACTAAAAGGACCTTATAAGCGCTATATATCAAAGAAGCAATGTCAGCAAGTAAAGCTTTTTGTGACTTGGGTCTACCATGTAATGCAGTTAAAGGATGAAACTCACCTTTTGGCAAAACCCCATCACCGGATAAAGCCGGCCCGTAATCGACAGGTCCGGCGCTCAACAGCGACATTCACTTGTGTCAAGGCAACAGAAGCATTTGCACTAGATGCAAACCATTTAAGGTAAATCACAAATCATTTTCCTTATACCTTTGTTAATGAAAAGATGAAGAGAAGGGCAAGGTACTATTCATCAAATTGGAGAACATGGGCTGCTGTTAATATACAACTTGCGTGGCGGCGTACATTTTGAGGACAAGGGGGGAAGCAGCGTTTAACCAGTCCAGGAACTCGACCCGACTTCAACATTATGCTGCCATGTTTATGTCACTTAGACCACATGACCACCTTGAATGACAAGAAACTATAACAGTTTTACACAGGGTAAATAATCTCAGCACATATTGCTCTTATGTGTAATCCTGCAACTATTGTTGTAATGTGTAACGTAATGTTGCAAAACAATCAAATGTCCCAAAAAAATGTATGTTTTCTAACAATCTTAACCTGGTTTTTATCGTTTCATGAGTCGTGTGTCTCATTATCTGAAAAGTTGTATGCATTGCGAATGGAATCAACACAAGATACTTGGATCTACTATTATAACTGATAATATGTAACATCATTGTCTCATGTTATTGAATTGAAAACAGTGATTGAAAACAGATGAAGTGGCAAAAGAGAGCATACTATTTCTGTAAAAGTATCATTTTTCTGAAATCAAATCAAACGAAATTCCATTCTCCTGAAGTCGATCTTGAAGATCAGTTGGGCCAAACACGATGCCAGGAGGATACACGCCGCCTTTCGGAAGATCTTGGCGGTGCTTCAGAACAACCAAAGCACACTGAATCAAAATGATGGGAGTAGTCAAATACCCGATCTCAGGTCCCATCACTCTCGTAATGATCTCTGTATCAGGTGCATTTCCGCGAGAAGCAAGACTGGCATCACTAAAGCCAGTGCCAACAAACCACATCTTGAAAGTGGCACTAGCCACTTCCTCCTCAGTTGGACCCGTCTTCCTAAATCCCCCAAAACTGAAAACCGAAGGGAATTTCAACAGAAGCCACCTCCCAAATGAGAAGCTCCCCAGCAGCCCAATTGATATTCCGACCAGAATGAAGCCAAGGACACCCACAAGCTTCTTGGTGGCAATCTTAACACCAAAATGAGCAGGTTTAATTGTCGCCCAAAAGGCTGCTCGTTTCTCTGCCTGTTTAGGATCTTCATTGACACCCTGAAGACCAGCAGGGTTGTCAGTAAGGGCTGCCAGTGTTCTCCTAACCACAATAGCATCTGCAGATGGTAGTTTCACCGCCCAAAGCCCGAGCTCTTTTTGGTTTTCAATAGTGGATCCTTTTACAGGACCAGGCCCAGGTATCTGAGAAAAAATGAGCACAGCAGATATCCATCCATTATATTAACAAAGTGAAAAAAAACAGGGCAAATTACTCAGAAATGTATCCAACTTTATAACATTAGCACTAATCAAAGTTTCAAATACTGTTATTATATGTATTTGACAAATCAACAATGTATTAACATATATGCCTGCCACATTGTTTAATAGGGACATAAAATAGCATGTTTTATAAGCAGAATACATACAGGATAACTTATTTTTCAATTCCAATACATACAATAACAAAAATGAGTAAAGTTAAATACTTTTTTCGTATAAATCACCCAACCAAAAAGAGTCTTACCAAAGGTCGAGATCGTTTGGGTCTAGACCGTCTCAAGGCAGCCAATTTATCAGCATTAGCCACTCCCAAAACCGCAGACTCAAACGTCCCAAAGTTACCCACAATTCTTTTATCCGATTCAAGACTCAAATAAGCCTCAACCCGATTTGGAACAGCAGGGGAAACAAACTGTCTAGAATTAAACATAAACCCAAATTCAGCAGGAACCGAATCAAACCCACAAGCAGAAACCACCAAACTCCTTTTCTCAACACTTTTCTCATGAAATACAGCTTCCATTCTTTCCATAAATTCCGGCTCACCACAAATATCCAAATAATCACAACCTGCTTAGCTTGAGAAGCCATACGGAAAAGGGAAAGTGGGTCAGATGTGTCTGCGGTGATGAGTGGGATTTCGGTTGGGTAAGATGGGTTGGCCCATTGGAGGGTTTGGGTCAATTTGGATGGGTTTCTGCCTGCTAAAGCTAGGGTTTTGAGAGGGGAATTTTGGGTGTTGAGAAATTTAAGGGCTTCTCTGACAACGTATTTGCCTGTGAAACCAGATGCTCCGAAGATGACGATGTCGTATGTGGGTAGTTGGACTTGTGCCATGTTTTTTTGTTTTGCTACAGAAAAATGGTGGGTTTTGTTAGAATTGATATCAGTCGGTGGTAGTTGATATATATATATGGGACGGTGAGATGGAGGGAGGATAATAAGGATGTGATGGTTGATGGTGGTGGTTAGGGATATCAATGTCGTTGGTGGCTGATGGATCGAGGTAGGATTGGTGGGAGAGGAAGGTGTCTAGATTGGGGAGTAAGATGTGGTGGTGAAAAGGAGGATTATGGTGGTGAGTGGTGATGATGATGGTGGTGGTTAGGGATATCAATGTCGTTGGTGGCTGATGGATCGAGGTAGGATTGGTGGGAGAGGAAGGTGTCTAGATTGGGGAGTAAGATGTGGTGGTGAAAAGGAGGATTATGGTGGTGAGTGGTGATGGTTGATGGTGGTGGTTAGGGATATCAATGTCGTTGGTGGCTGATGGATCGAGGTAGGATTGGTGGGAGAGGAAGGTGTCTAGATTGGGGAGTAAGATGTGGTGGTGAAAAGGAGGATTATGGTGGTGAGTGGTGATGATGATGGTGGTGGGGCGTGGTGGAGTGATGATGCAGCTAAGAGTGAGACTGCAATCAAAGTTCTTTTTACATGGTGGGCTTCAATTTAGTTTCCATTAAGGTTATAAATTAGTTTAGTTTATTAAGGTAAACTGGTAATTTTTTAAAACTTTTTTTATTAGAAGGATTTTATCAAGGACAATCGGATCATTCAAACTAATTTTCATGTAACATTTTGTCACTTTTTAAAAGGGAAAAATAACTCGTATAGACTCGACCTTTTATCTTTTTGTCATTTTAGTCACCCATTTTTTTTTTTTATTAAAATAGGATGTGATGGTTGATGGTGGTGGTTAGGGATATCAATGTCGTTGGTGGCTGATGGATCGAGGTAGGATTGGTGGGAGAGGAAGGTGTCTAGATTGGGGAGTAAGATGTGGTGGTGAAAAGGAGGATTATGGTGGTGAGTGGTGATGATGATGGTGGTGGGGCGTGGTGGAGTGATGATGCAGCTAAGAGTGAGACTGCAATCAAAGTTCTTTTTACATGGTGGGCTTCAATTTAGTTTCCATTAAGGTTATAAATTAGTTTAGTTTATTAAGGTAAACTGGTAATTTTTTAAAACTTTTTTTATTAGAAGGATTTTATCAAGGACAATCGGATCATTCAAACTAATTTTCATGTAACATTTTGTCACTTTTTAAAAGGGAAAAATAACTCGTATAGACTCGACCTTTTATCTTTTTGTCATTTTAGTTACCTAACTTTTATTTTTATTAAAATGATAATTAATATTTACCCATTGTCTATTCTCTTTGACATAAAATCAATACCTATTTTAATTTTAGCTTTAACCATTAGATTCATAAAAATAATATATAAAAATATATATGATGCATAACATAAGATACATATATGATATCAAAGTAATCTCATCATAAATCATTTATTCATTAATTAAAGTTAAAAAAATATTATATAAACAACAACAACAACAATGACTTTATATACAAAGATATTTAAAAGGTTTTCGATTCCTTTAGTTACAAAGAAGTTTTAGGTTAAAAATAGAAACGGTAAATGGGTATGGATGGATTTAATAAGGTGTTGATGTGTCATCTTAAGTTTTGATGACAAAAATAATTGTTTTAAGTGACATGACAAGCTACGTGAAAGCTAAGATGGACTCTTTATAGGTTACCTAATTACATGTTGGTGTTCAAGTATACTTTAATACCATTTTTCAACAATTTTTTACAATGTGAGTAATTAATGTAAAAACTTATCCAAAGGTTACATCCATTTTAACAAAATAAAAGTTGAGTGACTAAAGTGGTAAAAAAGTGAAAAGTTGCATCTCATTCTAACAAAAATAAAAGGTGTTGATGTCATCTTAAGTTTTGATGACAAAAATAATTGTTTTAAGTGACATGACAAGCTACGTGAAAGCTAAGATGGACTCTTTATAGGTTACCTAATTACATGTTGGTGTTCAAGTATACTTTAATACCATTTTTCAACAATTTTTTACAATGTGAGTAATTAATGTAAAAACTTATCCAAAGGTTACATCCATTTTAACAAAATAAAAGTTGAGTGACTAAAGTGGTAAAAAAGTGAAAAGTTGCATCTCATTCTAACAAAAATAAAAGATGGGTGACCAAAGTGGCAAAAAAATGAAAGGTTGAGTCTATACGAGTGATTTTTCTCCTTTTTAAAATAGGGGACCTAAACCTTCTATATAAAACATTATAGAAGAAATAGTTGTGTCACTCGTATAATTTTGTAAATAAAAAAAAACGTTTGCAGGATTTTCTAGTAGTTCTCGCGAACGCGCGAGGGACTATCCTTTCTATCGCTTGCCCTTTCTTTTCACTCTCAAGACAAGGCTCTCTCTCTCTTTTATAAAGCGAAGCAAAGCGCATGGCGCTGAAAGCTCAATAAACACGATCCATGACACGTCCAAGTCTCATACTGATACCCCCTTATATGGTGCCGATACCCGGTATCATGTTTTGGTAATCTTCGGGACCAGTAATGTTAGAACCGACACTAGTCTCATGTCCATCCATATGTTGATCCTTTTGACATAGCCAAATGTCTTACTTGCGAGTTGTGAATGTGAATATTGTTATAACCTTTGTGGTATGTTAGGTGTAACTGCCTAATTTTACAAAAAGATAGAACAACCTTGTTGGGATTTGTCACTAGTTATCTCTCTTAGGTTATAAAAAGTTCAAAAAATATTATGTTCTTTTTTCGTTAGAAAAGTTTTATTTATATTAAGATTTTGTTGTGTTATTTGTTAGAAATTTTGATAACATTATTATTAACAAAAAAAAATACTTTATATTATTAGACATTTTCTTATTGGTTATGTTTATCATTTAATGAATTTATGATATCATACTTAATTAAATTTTATTTTTTATTCTTTCATTACAAAGTAATTTCACTTTTCAAAATTTTAAATATTAATCATTATAGTTTAGATGTATCTGCCAATATACTAAAACAGGATTGTGTATTTTTTTATCGACAATTGGCGCATTCCTTGCACGACATGTGTCACTTTTGGTGTAACTAAAAAAAGATTCCTAATTCATAATTACCTAATTGTAATCAAATACTAATCTTTCTTTAGATTTAATATAAAAAAGATTTTTGATCGACACTTGGCATTCCTTGCACGACATGTGTCACTTTGGTGTAACTAAAAAAAGATTTCTAATTCATAATTACCTAATTGTAATCAAATACTAATCTTTCTTTAGATTTAATATAAAAAAGATTTTTGATCGACACTTGGCGCATTCCTTGCACGACATGTGTCACTTTGGTGTAACTAAAAAAAGATTCCTAATTCATAATTACCTAATTGTAATCAAATACTAATCTTTAGATTTAATATATATATCTCATTATATATTTTGTTATTATTATACTAAGTTTCCATATATATGATTTATAAAAAAAATTAATAATGTTAACAACTAATATATCAATACGGAACACAACTATCTTAAAAGATAAGATATATGCTAAGTTTTAAACATCTAATTAAACAAATATATATTATACAATTCATGGGGTTTCATATAATATGTGAAAAGATTTGTATCCAAAGTTAGGTATCTAATAACCACATATTCTCTATTCTCTATATAAATATAATTGTATCATCATATATATATTATATAATAGTCCGTACATCGTACGGGCATTAAGACTAGTATATTATATAATATAAGAGTTCTAAATTTGATGAGAATCATTTATATCAAGAGTATAAAAAGATTTATATATTTTAATTCTAATTCTAATATACATTTATTATATTAATAACCGTGTTGACATAATATTTTTGTAAAATTGTCTTATGTAGTATTACCATCATATTTTTTTATTTAAAATTCAAAATATCCTTTTTTTTAAATATGTATCATTAATATAGATTTTTATTAAATGTCCATATTATTATGTAAGATTTTAATCACCTTATTTTTTCGTTATAATAGGCCGAAAACTATGGTGTTTTTTTTCCAGATAACGTTTTTTTTTTTTTTTGCCAACCGAATGTGTGTCCACAACTGCACAACTTTTATTTCCGTTTAGTTTCGTTTTTTACATAATATTATATCATAATTTCAACTTATTTAACGCTGTTATTATACATTTAAATATGACAACATATTTTAAAGTTATCCGGGTATCATTCGATTTATTTGCAAAGCGTTTATCAGTTAACCCGGGTTGTTAGCTAGTTGTGATGTATTTGTAAAAGGATGTCATTTTTGTAGGATATATACGACTTTTATAACTTTTAATAGTTTTTTTTGTTGTTATACATGAATGGATTGAATTTTAAATAATTTTTTATTATATACGAGTAATTTTGTTTATATAACCGAATAAAAATTATTTAAATCCAAAATTAGAAGCAAAGTACTTTAAAAATCCGGGGACAATTATTTGGTAGTTTTATGGATCAAAAGGTAAAAACGATGCCCTTATGCCAAGCAGGTATGGTTCGAGGTGAATATGAAGGCTGATCTTCATCAACAATCGACCGTGTGGGAAGACATCATTCAGGATATGATTCCGTTTTCTAAGAAGACTTCTATATTTAGTGTGATTTCTAAGTTAACTCTTGCTGCATCGGTGTACTTCATATGGCAAGAAAGGAATGCACGTTTATTCAAAAAGAGGAAGCGAACGACAGAAGAGCTGGTACAGGTGGTGATCGAAACCATTAGTGATGACATACCCCTCCAGCGGTACGAAGAAGGAACAGTAGCACGCTACGACACGAAGGCTGTCTGTAACGAAGGGTCGCGCAGTAAGATAAAAAGATAAGAATTGTTCCCCTATAATTTCGGGATTTGATCTTATCACTTAAGTTCGGTAAAGAAGGAAAGAATCCTCCTGGACTCTTATTGCCTAAGACTTAGGGAAACCCTAAAACTTGGCTTTCTCTCCAAGTCGAGCCTCTCCTATAAAAAGAGAGGCGTAAGATCTTCAAGGGCATTCCAATACACACATACAATACTCATCAATTCAAGACGATCGTCCAGACTAAAAGTCTAATCAATAGCACGATAATAATCGGCTAATATCCATATCACAATACACGATCGAGCAGATCGGAAACACAATAGCACGATCTCAATCGGCTAGCAATCAAATCATATTTGATTGGCGTAAAGAGATTAAAACTCTACCTTCAGGGAATCGGCAACAAACAACCAAAAACACCCATCATCCCCCTTTCTAAACCTAATCTCGGTTTGATGTACAATCATTTGGCGCCATCCGTGGGACCTTCGCATCACTCAAAATCAAAAAACCCGCAATAAAGATTTTTGTGCATTCACACCGCAAGAAATGGTGAAGAAAAACAAAAACAGACCTCTGAAAAACAGAAGGTCTACCTTGGCAATCAGCCAGGCTACGGCCAATCGCTCAGATCTGATTAAGGTTGAGCCAGAAGGATTTTATTTCCCTCCTCTAGGGGAAAATAAGCCTTCCAATGACCCTCTTATTATCCAAGCCACGATATTTAATATCGAGGTACGCAGGGTCTACTTGGATAGTGGAAGCGAATGCGATGTTATCTTCGAGCATTGTTTCCTCAAGCTGCCTGATGCCATACGAGCCCAAAAATTGGATTCCCGGGGCCCGTTAGTTGGCTTTTCAGGAGAGCACGCATGGACGCTGGGGGAAATCGATCTAGACGTCACCATCAAAGATGGGACGCATGAGAGGACCGAAACACTGGACCTCTCGATAGTACGATCTCCATCACCCTACAACATCCTGTTGGGAAGAGCTGCTATGCAGCAGTTGGAGATAGTCCCCTCAGTGATTGTAACATCCCGAACTTTTAATTAACGGTTGACTTGTGTCGTTAAGTCAACACCTTGTGTCCGTTAAGTCTCGAGGAGATTTAATGCTTATATGTGATTAATGTGCTATATGTGTGAGGTTTCATTGCCTTAATGATGTATATGTCAATGTGTTTAAGATGTCAAGGATGATTAAATGTGTTTAATATGTCGAGAAGTATTCCCGTTAGGTTGTTTAAGCCTTAGATGTAAAGATGTGAAATGGAGGGACTTAATTGTGAACCTTTGAAAGATGTATCCAGGTTTTAGGGGTCAATTAGGCTAACCTAATTGAAATTAATCAGATACTAAACCTTCGTGTGCCTCCCCAAAACCGTCCCCTCCTTCTCCATTCGATTTCCATTGCAAACCTTCTTCAAACGTGTTGATTCGGGTGTCATTGATCAAGCCTTTTGCATCCTTATTGTAATCTCCAGGTTTTTAAAGGTATAATAACATTGATTTTATGTCTTTTCAATCATATAATTCGTTCCATAACTGATCTAGATCTTTAGAGGATCAATTGATGTCAAAATCGTGAGTTTTAATCGATTCGGTAACCTAAAACGTTTGTTATTGTGATGCAAATCAAGTAGGAATTAATCAATGATTTCATTGCATCATTATGGTCTTAAAATGATGAATTTTGAGGTACAAAATTCGTTCATAAGGTTTGGGGTCGTTTGGGGTGTGTTTGGTTAAGTTTTGGAGGTTAAACAATGAGGTTTGTACAGAATCAGGGCCAGTTGCGGGGCAACTACTTAGTTGAGGCGCAACTAGAATACAGTGACTTAAGTTGCGACGCAATTTGCCCACTGCGATGCAATAGCGACAGAATTTTTAAATGGCCATAACTTTTGAACCGTAACTCCGTTTTTGACAAATAAGCTATCCACGGAATTGTGAGAGAGTCTACTTTCTAATGGTAATGCTTTTAAAAGATGATTATGATGTCAAGTTTTCAGAAAGGTTAATTTAGTGAGTGAATGCCGAGTTCCGTCGAGTTATGAACGCTCTAAAGTATTAATCGAATGTCCGATGCATCAAGCCTTGTCATGGGTCATGTTTATAGATATTTAGGCTTGATTCATGAACATAAGTAAGTAGGTACTTGTTTAGCTCATTATGGTCGTTCAATGCTTATAGGTAGTCGGGAATACTTGCAAAGCTTGGTAACTTACGTCATCATTTGTTGTACGCTTCTACGAGGTAAGATACACTACTTTGACACGCTGAGGGTTCAACAAAAATTTGGTTTTCATATAATAACTTCCCAATTGATATCTTGATTGCTTATGGGTAT
Organism: Erigeron breviscapus; assembly: GCA_034093135.1. Classification (NCBI taxonomy): domain Eukaryota; kingdom Viridiplantae; phylum Streptophyta; class Magnoliopsida; order Asterales; family Asteraceae; genus Erigeron; species Erigeron breviscapus. Next base: position 50,159,844 of record CM067169.1, read on the forward strand.
TCGGGGTTATACGGGAGGTGTGACCATTGAGGCCTGATATGCAGTCCCTATGATATGAAATGAAATGATGTGATATGAAATGATATGCTATGTTTTGAGATGTATTGAAATGTGATGTGGATGATAAATGAAATGTGCATGATATGAAATGAAATGATGTGATATGAAATGATATGCTATGTTATGAATGTATGAATGATGTGGTATAAATGACCATTGAGGCCTGATATGCAGTCCCTATGATATGAAATGAAATGATGTGATATGAAATGATATGCTATGCTTTGAGATGTATTGAATTGTGCTTGTTAGAATGGCTTGTTCACTAGACTTATTAGGTTGCCATGACACTTGCACGTTTAAGGGCCCAAACGTAAAGATGTATATGTGATGATTGTTTAGGTAGTGTAAACACCTAAACTATATGAGATGTGAAATCGAGCTCGTAAATTAGATGTGAAAGTGTTAAGCTTAACCCGTACTTGCCCTTGCCCGACGGGTGCGTAGATGTGGTTGCTCGGGTGGCTCCTTGCAACATGGTTAAAGATGTGAAGAGTAATACAGGAGGTCTGACCCGCCCCATTTGTCTTGAACATACGGATTACTCCGGGATTGGCTTGCCATTCCTTAACGACATTGATGTACAGCCGTAAGGTTTGTCCATCTAGTCCGGTGTGACTTATGTCACCCTTACAAAGATGTATATGTTATATGAGATGCGTTACTTATGTCACAAATACAAAGATGTTAGATGATATATGTGAAGATGCAAAAGATGACTAGGCACATTTAGGATGACCCATCCTATATGAAGACGTTTGATGTGATGATTTGTTATGTGAGATGTGATGTATGATGTGATTTGTGCCTTAACGATTCAAATGACTTTTCCATAATGTTTAAATGGACAAATATTTTATTAATGATGTGTTATCTTACTTAGCTAATTCGTTAGCTAACACTTGTTCTTTTTAAACGTGTTGTGCCCTCAGGTCCAACATTAGAGAGCAAGTAGATGTGAGAAGTGCGAGGCATGGGTAGATTGCAATGAGGATGGCTATAGTTACCCATAGTGGCTGCTCGCTCTAGATGATTGCTTTATGATTAGACATTTATGATTTGCGTTTACTATGTTGTCGGTTGTTTAATGTTGGGCAACCGATGGGTTTCCATTTTAACGTGTTTTGATGATATAGCTAGTAACACCAGTTAATAAATGAACCAAACAGATTTTGTTGGTTTGGTCTTTTAAAGTTCACTTCCGCTTTCTTTGACGCCGTTAGGCAAATTTTTTTTTGGAAATCCATATTTTTAAACGACGGGTGTTACAAGTGATCCATAGGCTCGTCAAGTTTCGATCTGAAACAGGGATAGGCACGATCTGCTCATCTTACGAGCAGACGAAACAAATCAACGATGTAAAAAGAATAGAAGACGGAGGTGCCTCCGTCCTGAAAGAACCGCATGAAGAAGAAGATACGACGAATATCGTAATTAACCCAGACTTTCCGGATCAAACGATCTCTATAGGTGCCCAGCTTTCAGACGAATGCAAACACAGACTTCGGAAGCTACTACAATCCAACATGGATATTTTCGCATGGGAATATAAAGACATGATTGGGGTCCCAAGGATCCTGACGCTGGAAGGAAAGCCATTCGTGACGGAGCACCGTTTGAACGAACGAAAGCATATAGAACCAGTTCACCAGAAAAAACGCAGCCTCTCCGCTGACAGAGACGAGGCTGCTAGGAAAGAAGTAGAGGAGCTACTGAAGGCCGGAATAATAAGAGAATCCGCCTACCCAATTTGGATTGCGAACCCGGTGATGGTAAAAAAGGAGATGGGGGGTGGCGGATGTGTGTCGACTTCACGAACATAAACAAGGCATGTCCGAAAGACTGCTACCCCCTACCGGAAATTGATTGGAAGATAAAATCGCTGGCAGAACACAAATTGAAGTGTTTCTTAGACGCGTATAAGGGTTACCATCAGATACAAATGGAGGAGGAAGACGAAGATAAAACAGCCTTTTACACGAGCAAAGGAACTTATTGCTATCGAAAGATGTCGTTCGACCTAAAGAACGCATGAGCTACGTACCAAAGGTTGGTTGACAAGGCATTCGCCACATAAATAGGAAGAAACCTGGAGGTATATGTCGATGATATGGTCATCAAAAGTAGAGACGAAGAAGGCCTTATAGAAGACATTCGTGAAACCTTCGGAAACCTCCGAAGGATTAATATGAAGCTCAATCCCAAAAAATGCTCTTTCGGTGTATAAGAAGGAAAGTTCTTGGGATATTACATCAGCAATAAAGGCATTCATGCGAACCCCTCGAAGGTGAACAAGTTGAGACAAATCTCTGCACCAAAGACTATCAAGGAAGCTCAAAGCTTGAATGGCAAACTCGCCGCACTCAGCCGTTTCCTTTCTCGATGGGCTGACAAACAGCTCCCTTTCTTCAAAATATTAAAAGGCTGCATCAAGAATAAGGATTTTGTATGGACAGATGAAGCGAATAAAGCTCTGGAGCAAATGAAAGAATACATTGCAGACCTACCGACACTCACAGCCCCAAAACCGAAGGAAACACTCTTTGTGTACCTGGCAGCTTCGCCCGAATGCGTTAGCGCTGTGTTGGTAGCCGAAAGGGATAGGCAGCAGATACCAATCTACTTTGTAAGTAGAGTTTTGCAGGGTGTCGAAGCCAATTACCCAGAACTAGAAAAACTCACCCTAGCGCTGGTTCACGCAGCATGAAGGTTACGAAGGTATTTTCATGCACACCCTATCGTCGTGCTATCTGACAAACCGATAAAGCAGATACTGTTGAAACCGGAGAAGTCAGGGAGAGTGGCTAAATGGGCCATTGAACTAGGAGAGCATGACATAGAGTTCAGAGCTAGACATGCAATTAAAGGACAAGTGTTGGCCGATTTCATCAGCGAAGTCCATGAAGGTAAAGATTCGATGACACACTTTATGTCACTAGAGGTAGTAGGGAACGTCAAAAGTGACACCTGGAAATTGTATACCGATGGAGCCGCCAGCTCCGATGGTTGTGGAGCCGGCCTTATGCTAATCAGCCCGGAAGAAAAAGAATTCACCTATGCTATAAGGTTCGAATTCGAGGTGACAAATAACGAAGCTGAATATGAAGCATTATTAGCAGGGCTTCAGGTCGCAAGAGACATGAAGATCCGAAATATCCGAGTATACGTCGATTCCCAATTAGTAGCATGCCAAGTAAAAGGAGAATATGAGGCGAAACAAGGCACAACAAAGCTATACCTACGAAAGGTACAAGAATTGATGGAATGTTTTAGCCACTTCGAAATAGAGCACATTCGAAGAAGCCAAAACAAAAAAGCGGATGCCCTGAGTAAGTTAGCCTCCCTCACATTCGGACACCTGGGAAAACAAGTACTAGTGGAAGTTCTGAAAGAAAGATCAATCGAAGAAAAACAAGTATCGGACCTTGTGGAGGAAAAAGGTAAAAACTGGATGACTCCCCATCTATGAGTTTCTAGTAAGTGGGATACTCCCAGCAGATAAAGACGAAGCCCGAAAGATAAGGATTAAAGCTCCACAATATAAAATTCTGGACAAAAAATTGTACAAAAAGGGGTTCGTCACGCCATGGCTCCGGTGCGCAGGGCCTAAGCAGGCAGAGATGATTATCCGGGAGATACACGAAGGAATCTGCGGAGCACATTCGGGAGCGAGGTCTGTCGCTACGAAGGCCATGAGGCTAGGATATTTCTGGCCGACTATGCATCAGGACTCCGCAGCATTGCTAAAAAATTGTGAAGCATGTCAGCAACGTGCCAATATCCCAAGACAACCCAAAAATGATATGACTTCGGTAATCTCAGCATGGCCCTTTATACAATGGGGAATTGATCTTGTGGGGCCACTCCCCGAGGCTCAAAACAAGAAAAAGTTCTTGGTAGTAGCCATTGATTATTTCACTAAGTGGGTAGAAGCAAAACCGCTTGCTACGACGAATGGAGATCAAATGAAAAAATTCGTATGGGAACACATTATATGTAGATTTGGGATACCGCATACGATAGTATCCGATAACGGGCCACAATTCGCCAAAGGAGTCTTCCCCGAATTTTGTAAACAATTACAAATAAAGCAATCATTCACATCCGTATACCATCCTCAAGGAAACGGACAAGTGGAGGTAACCAACAGGGAAATAATCAAGGGGATAGAAAAACGACTGGGCCAAGTCACAAAGGATGGATAGACGAATTACCGCTGGTTCTTTGGGCTAACAGAACAACACCAAAGCGAAGTAACGGAGAAACTTCGTTCAGTTTAGCGTTCGGAACAGAGGCCGTAGCACCAGCGGAATTTCAAGTCTCCACCTATAGGATGTTAAATACAGAAGGAAATTCGGAGGAGTTAAGAATAGATCTGGACTTGCTGGAAGAACGAAGAGAAATCGCAGCCATCAGAGAAGCTGCTTTCAAAAAGAAAGTTGAGGGATACTACAATAAAAGAGTAAATCCCACAACATTCAAAACTGGAGACTATGTGCTACGGTTAAATAGCGCAAGCGAGAAAGAGTACACGGGGAAGTTGGGACCAACGTGGGAAGGCCCATACCGAGTACAGGCGGCCTTCGGGAACGGAGCATACAAGCTAGAGACACCCGAAGGGGCTCCGGTCGACAGGACCTGAATAGTTCGAACTTGCGAAAATTCTATTGCTAAGTTTTCTCTCTTTTCTAATAATATGTATAGGCTAAAGATGCCACTAAAGTATTTAATAAAAGCAAAAGCCCCTACGAGGGACATTGCATTAGAAAGACCAATAGTCTTAAAAGACCAAAAGTCTTAAAGGACCAATAGTCTCCGACATTCAATATAAGACTAAATAGTCTTAAACACGTAGGGCTATGTGCCACAATTATTCAAAAAAAGAGATAAGCAAAAGCCCCATGAGGGACAATGCATCATTCAAAATACTCATTGTCTTAATATAGAGGGTCGCTACCTCAATAAACAGAAAGGGAACAAGCTAGCAGGGACGCCTGAACAGACACCCCAATATACGCAAACACATAATCAAAAATATGGAATACAATAAGGACGATAAAGTCTGATACATAAAATTCCATAAATATAAAGTTTGTAAATAAAAACTAATCAAAACGGGGCTTCACGACTAAAAAGTCGTAGGCCCCGGAGTTGCGAAGATGGGTAATATCATAAATATAGTTGTTGTGATAACTCGCTAGTTTCAAGATAGCCTGGTCAAACACTTCCTTCGCCTCCATGTACTCGGGAGAATGCTCGGAATGGGTAGCAGACAGTTTACCCTTCTTTTTGGAAGAATTCACCACAACATCAATCAAACCAACCGTCTGTGGACCTGTAGCAAGAGTCTCACACAAATGAGGTATCACCTTCTTCACAAACACCCTCACCTCCTCCCAGAGTTCCACATTCTCGAGATCTTTCTGCAAAAGCTCATCATGACGCCTTACCAAGCCTGTGCGAAAAGCCTTCACCTCAACATCCTGCTCCGTCAACCGCTTTTCCAGATCGGCGATCCTGTCCAGCAAACTACCAACTACAAGTTGAGACTCCTTCAACATGTCCTGAGAATACTCAAAAAAAAAAAAAAAAAAAAAAAAAAAAAAAAAAAAAAAAAAAAAAAAAAAAAAAAAAAAAAAAAAAAAAAAAAAAAAAAAAAAAAAAAAAAAAAAAAAAAAAAAAAAAAAAAAAAAAAAAAAAAAAAAAAAAAAAAAAAAAAAAAAAAAAAAAAAAAAAAAAAAAAAAAAAAAAAAAAAAAAAAAAAAAAAAAAAAAAAAAAAAAAAAAAAAAAAAAAAAAAAAAAAAAAAAAAAAAAAAAAAAAAAAAAAAAAAAAAAAAAAAAAAAAAAAAAAAAAAAAAAAAAAAAAAAAAAAAAAAAAAAAAAAAAAAAAAAAAAAAAAAAAAAAAAAAAAAAAAAAAAAAAAAAAAAAAAAAAAAAAAAAAAAAAAAAAAAAAAAAAAAAAAAAAAAAAAAAAAAAAAAAAAAAAAAAAAAAAAAAAAAAAAAAAAAAAAAAAAAAAAAAAAAAAAAAAAAAAAAAAAAAAAAAAAAAAAAAAAAAAAAAAAAAAAAAAAAAAAAAAAAAAAAAAAAAAAAAAAAAAAAAAAAAAAAAAAAAAAAAAAAAAAAAAAAAAAAAAAAAAAAAAAAAAAAAAAAAAAAAAAAAAAAAAAAAAAAAAAAAAAAAAAAAAAAAAAAAAAAAAAAAAAAAAAAAAAAAAAAAAAAAAAAAAAAAAAAAAAAAAAAAAAAAAAAAAAAAAAAAAAAAAAAAAAAAAAAAAAAAAAAAAAAAAAAAAAAAAAAAAAAAAAAAAAAAAAAAAAAAAAAAAAAAAAAAAAAAAAAAAAAAAAAAAAAAAAAAAAAAAAAAAAAAAAAAAAAAAAAAAAAAAAAAAAAAAAAAAAAAAAAAAAAAAAAAAAAAAAAAAAAAAAAAAAAAAAAAAAAAAAAAAAAAAAAAAAAAAAAAAAAAAAAAAAAAAAAAAAAAAAAAAAAAAAAAAAAAAAAAAAAAAAAAAAAAAAAAAAAAAAAAAAAAAAAAAAAAAAAAAAAAAAAAAAAAAAAAAAAAAAAAAAAAAAAAAAAAAAAAAAAAAAAAAAAAAAAAAAAAAAAAAAAAAAAAAAAAAAAAAAAAAAAAAAAAAAAAAAAAAAAAAAAAAAAAAAAAAAAAAAAAAAAAAAAAAAAAAAAAAAAAAAAAAAAAAAAAAAAAAAAAAAAAAAAAAAAAAAAAAAAAAAAAAAAAAAAAAAAAAAAAAAAAAAAAAAAAAAAAAAAAAAAAAAAAAAAAAAAAAAAAAAAAAAAAAAAAAAAAAAAAAAAAAAAAAAAAAAAAAAAAAAAAAAAAAAAAAAAAAAAAAAAAAAAAAAAAAAAAAAAAAAAAAAAAAAAAAAAAAAAAAAAAAAAAAAAAAAAAAAAAAAAAAAAAAAAAAAAAAAAAAAAAAAAAAAAAAAAAAAAAAAAAAAAAAAAAAAAAAAAAAAAAAAAAAAAAAAAAAAAAAAAAAAAAAAAAAAAAAAAAAAAAAAAAAAAAAAAAAAAAAAAAAAAAAAAAAAAAAAAAAAAAAAAAAAAAAAAAAAAAAAAAAAAAAAAAAAAAAAAAAAAAAAAAAAAAAAAAAAAAAAAAAAAAAAAAAAAAAAAAAAAAAAAAAAAAAAAAATTACTGATGACATACCATACCCCTCCAGCGGTACGAAGAAGGAACAGTAGCACGTTACGACATGAAGGCTGTCTGTAACGAAGGGTCGCGCAGTAAGATAAAAAGATAAGAATTGTTCCCCTATAATTTCGGGATTTGATCTTATCACTTAAGTTCGGTAAAGAAGGAAAGAATCCTCCTGGACTCTTATTGCCTAAGACTTAGGGAAACCCTAAAACTTGGCTTTCTCTCCAAGTCGAGCCTCTCCTATAAAAAGAGAGGCGTAAGATCTTCAAGGGCATTCCAATACACACATACAATACTCATCAATTCAAGACGATCGTCCAGACTAAAAGTCTAATCAATAGCACGATAATAATCGGCTAATATCCATATCACAATACACGATCGAGCAGATCGGAAACACAATAGCACGATCTCAATCGGCTAGCAATCAAATCATATTTGATTGGCGTAAAGAGATTAAAACTCTACCTTCAGGGAATCGGCAACAAACAACCAAAAACACCCATCATCCCCCTTTCTAAACCTAATCTCGGTTTGATGTACAATCAATTAGATTAAAGCAGATGACTTTTAGGTTCAAGAATAACTTGAGGGTTGAGCGAGTTATGGTAGTGTGGAAATTACCGAAGGCGCTACTTAGTACTGATTCTTCTAGCTGATTAATGTTTATTACTAATTTAGGCTAGATAGGGTGTGATTGTATGGGGGGACTTGTTACCCCTTTCATATTTTTTGGCTATTGCTTATGCATATGGCAACTAGCTGATATGGTACTCTGCTATATCACCTGATCTTTGTATTCTTTTTGTTAATATATAAATCATCCGGGGAAAAACAACCCTTTACCTAAAAAAAAGGTAAAAACGAATAAACATTTTTTGATATGTCAAAATAAACTTTTCATTGATCTGCTAGCCTAATACGCTGAGCAATGTTTTAAATATCGGTATATACCGGCCAGTATTACCGGTATCGAAGGGTACTCCGGTATTTTAAGCCTGGTATTTTTCCGGTATTTTCACTATTCAATACCGGCCGGTATTTCCGGTATTCCCGGTATTTTCCGGTATTACCATTCTGGTATTTTCGTTTTTTTTTTATTTTTTTTAAAATTATTTTTATAATACTTTAATGTTATTTTTTGTTATTTTTGAACTTTAAAACTTATATTTTGTTATGAAATACCTATTTAGTATTATTTTTGAGTGAATTATAATTGTATTTTGACTATTTTCGTTAAATTGTAACAAGTTTTGTAAGATTTTTATAAAAAAATAAAATAAATTAAAATAGTCGTACCGGCCGGTATTTCCGGTAATACCGATAATACCGGTAATACCGGAAAATTTCTCCACACCGGTATGATTAAAATACCGGTTTTTAAAACATTGACGCTGAGCAAGTAGATGTAAAAAAGAAAAAAAATAATTACGCGGTTACTTAATTAAGGAAATTGTGCGTATACTTTCCTTTTCTCAATGAAATTTGTTTACTAATAAATCGATTATAAAATCTCGTAACCCTGTCTATATATAGATACATCGATCGTTCGAGAGCATTATCAACATCAATATCAATATATGCATCCAGTAATCACCATAGATCGACCGAAGCCATAATTAATATACTATACCAATTCTTCCTGCTGTACGTTAAGCAATGGCTGATCAGACCAAGGACAACGCCGCCGCCGACGACGTCTGCAGTTATGTGTTGGGAAAGATTAGGACGCAATATGACTGTCGTGGCGAGGGCGACCTGGAGGACCATTGTATCGGTGTGTTGATGGACAGTTGGCGTGAACGTAAAAGGAAACTCGCTGAAATCAAACAACGAAGAAACTCTTCCAAAATTCTTCCCGCTGCTGTGATGGATGATGATGAGACCAAGGACTACGACTTATGCGGTTATGTGTTGGAAAAGATTAAACGTTACCGTCCTGGCATGGACCAGGTCAACCGTAACATTGGTGTGTTGTTGCGCAGTTGGGCTAAACAACGTAGAAGGAAATTAGCCAAACCAAGAAACTCTTCTTCCAAAACCCCGCGGGTCATTAAGCAATATCAACACATCCGAAGAAACTCTTTCAAACCGCAGCCGCTCATTAACACATCCGAAGAAACTCTTCCAAAACGCCGCCGCTCATTAAGCAAAATCAACACATCCGTTTTGTATGGTCAGACGACGAACCTTCTGAAGACAAGCCTCAATAAATACGTCGTTAAATAAATACTACTCGTAATAATTAGGTGTTATCTGATATCTTCAGGGTCTCCTAATTGTTATTAGGATCGAACATAAAAATCCAATCGAGAATTGAAACTGCTTGTTTATTTCTTATTGTATTATAAATGGAAATTATGCTAGCTAACTTTTCTTATGGAGTATGTTTATTAAAACCAGTAAATTTTATTGAAAAGTTATGATTCTTTTGCATGTGTGATACGATTTCACAAGTGGTGATTCAAATTGAAAAATCATGCCACTAATTCTTTCGATCAACAAATCCGGTTAGTCTAGCGTTGTTTCGACCCAAACGAGCTCTGGTACTTAGGACAGGTTGCTTAGATAATGGTACATATTACCCCTTTTAGGGGTTTTAGGAAAAACTACTTTTGTAACATAGGTTGATTAATATGCGTTATCTTTATATGGGCCCATCGGACCTTGTGCCTCCTACGTGATATTTACTTATATGTTTATAATCCTGCATGATCGATAGCATTCTTAATTACTTGCTGAGAGACGAGTAACGGTAGTTTGTGCACAGTGCACATGTCTCTGCTTCTGTCTCACATGTTCGGTTTTATGCATGTGGTTATATTTAATTATTAGGCTCTATTGTTGTTTGATATGACCAACTGGGTTCTTATATGCTATGTTAAGTTATAAGATGATGCATCTATGATTGAGTAATTTTTTCTTCCAATTAAGTAGTCGTGAATTAAAGATATCGATATCAAATGTAAAATTGTAATGGTTAAAACCGCGCAACAAGCGAGTGTATCTAAGTAGTTTTAACATAAAACTAAATATAAAAAACAACTTGTAACATACTTGTATGAGAAAATTGAAAATTTTGACAAGATACATCGTGAGATAACGCACACTGAATTTAGGTCAATGCATATTAGTTAATAGTTAGTATTTAGTAACACAAAGATCTTATTACCCACGTGTTGCGGTGGGAGCATAAACCGATCATTAATAGACCGACGTGTAAGCATACGCATATCATTAATGGGTTTTGTTTATATGAATTCTGCTATTACTTTTTTACATGATGACGATGTACTAAAAGAGCTAATATCTCCACCAATATAACATCAAAAACTATCTATTTAAACCTATAATTAAAACAATCACAATTCATTAACAGGTTATGGGCATAGTTGAAATTTCCAACCTCAAACATTTAATGGGTTGGGTTAGGATTAAAGATTTTTGACCCGCTTACCTCTCGACCCGAACCCGTCAGCCCTATAAATACTATTGTACTTTAGAAACATTAATTTATCCAGGGCTTAATTGTTGTTTTAACCGTTTATTCAATTGATGTTAAAACCATTTGTTTTCATCTCGAAGTGACATCATAAGTGTCTATATAAAGCTCTCCAACTTCCGGGTTATTGACTCGCTTAAAACCGACAAACATGTAGAATCACGTAAATAAGTTTGTAAATATGTTGAGTTTGATATTGGTTTTTGCGGGATTAAAAATGAAAGTGTGGAAATTTCTTGAATACTTTTGTCATGCATATAAGGGCTTGTAAGATTTGTATTAAAAAGAGTAAATGGATGAATGATAGCAATATGAAAGACAAAATGAAGTTAAGGTAGTATTGTATTAGATGACTTGTACCTTATGCATAATATGTTGTGAAAGTCATATTGGTTTCTAGTATATAGGTTGACTTAAAAATGAAAGTGTGGAAATTTGTTGAATAATTTTGTCATGCATAAAGGTTTGTAAAATCTGTATTAAAACGAGTAAATGGATGATTGAGAGAGACAAAATGAAGTTAAGGTAGTAATGTAGTATTGTATTATATGACTTGTACCTTATGCATAATATGTTGTAAAAGTCATGTTGGTTTCTACTTTCTAGTGTAATAAATAAAGGTTGTCGACAACTCGACAAGTACGTATGTACTTGGTTGATGTTATTGATTCAGACGCAATGAACAATGAATCGGTGTCATTATTATTTTAATCATTATTGAAATTAAAATGATTAATCCGCTATGAATAATTCAAGAATGAGCCAATTGCATAAATTTGGTAGTGCATGACTGCATATAGACTTCGATTCGAGGCATAAACCACAATAATATCTACGTCAACACTCCTATATATAAAAAATCTCTCTCCAAATTTTAAATTACAACTCCAAACTATCAAAAATACTGCTCTCCTTTATTCATTAATTTAAAAATCTTCACTAATAACCTATAATACCCTTAATGAAATAATTTACAACATAAATTTCAATCCTTAAAATAACTACACTACTTCTTTAACATCAATTACCTTTACATTCACCACTGTCCCCCACACCCGTCACCGCCACCACCTATCGTCACCTCCGCTGCCACCCATCGCCACCACCGCCGCCACTACCGCCACCCCACGCCGCTACCACCATGGTCGCCGCATTACGCGTCCATATGACTCGTTATTTGAAAAAGCTATTTGGGTCTCTCATTTATGTTTTAATTGTGGATCATAACTATCATTCAGTCGCCTGATCATATCGTGTTGTATCCGGGATTGTGAGTAGCGTGTTGGCATGTTGAAAGGTTTATATACCTCAACCCCAATTCAACGATAGTAACAATCACATAAATATCTTGAAACCTAATCCTAATGTGTTTAATAAATATGTTAGTCATGTTAACCGGTTTAATGGTTTATACTACATATATAGAATCAAAAGCTACTTAATAAAACTTTTAAGATTCACACGCGTACACATATAAAATGTTATGATATCTACACTATATTATAAAACAAATTTATTTTGATTTTCAACATTGAACTTAAATTTTTAATATTGATTTTAAGTTTCAACAATGTACATTCTAATGCATGATGTACCATACATCATAGCCATATTACATCAATAACTTCCACTACTCACCGGTGCCACCGCCACAACAACCAATCTTCGCTGCCACCTCCATCACCGTTGCAACGCGCATATACCTTTTTCTTATAGATATAAACAAACATTTTATTATTATATACCTCACAGATTAAATGTTAAGGAAAGGATATGAATATAATACAGATATTGAAGTAACTAATGAACTTCTGATATTAATTTTTTTATGGGAAATAATTAATCCTCCTAACCAAATAGCTTAATAATCTTCCTAACTATGAGATGATGACATGTGGAAAAATCAGGGGGCAAGATTAGGAAAGATAATTAGTGGATACCATATGTCACATTCTTAATGTTTTAGAAAGATTATTAGGCTATTTGGTTACGAGGATTTATCATTTTCCTTTTTGGTAAATTAATTTCAAATGGATTGACGAGTTGTAGTTAATTTTAGGGTAATGATATCAGTATTAATAATTTTGATATATTCACCACTAGATTAAACCCGCACGTTGTGCGGGGCTAACTGAGAACATAAATAAAAAATACAATATATGATATACGTCAAATATGTTAAAGCATGACTAATAAGCATAAATATTTATAATCATAAAATATTTTTTATAAAATATATTCATTGTGTCACACCCCGTTGTAGCGGAAATACAGGGTTAACAAATAATTGCGTACTAATCAGAAGGTAATAGAGATTACATCCATTAATGCCAATACAAGTTCAATGCAAGTACAATCGTTCAAATGTGGACCCCAAAATACGGATACAAGTCATCCTCAATTGGAAACTGGGCCCACTGAATACGAGTTCAATAAATTGGACAGTCTAATACAATTAAAACTAATAACATGAGAGTCCTCAAATGTCTGATGCTAATTGTACGTCCAATGTCAAAAGAATGGCCCTATAATGCCATAGATGATCCAAGACTTACTGTTGGTTACCTGAAAAGCATGAAATTTGAGAGGATCAACTATCGAAATAGTTGGTGAGTTTACAGTGTGTTTGACTAAAAGATCAGTCGTCATTGGGAGCACCCACATGTAGTTATTTAAGACAAGACAGTCCGGACCAAAGTCCGACCATAGTATATATTTAAGATAAGACAGTCCAGACCGAAGTCTGACCATAATATAAAGACAAGACAGTCCAGACCGAAGTCCGACCATAATATAAAGCCAAGACAGTCCAGACCGAAGTCCGACCATAATATAATGACAGTCAGATACGAAAGCTGACAAGACTACCATTAAATCTCGTAATGGTAAAACTACATAAGGGGGGATCATTTTAGTTCGTCAAACACAAGGAACAGTTTAGTCAGCCGACAACATGGCAAGTCAAGACATATAGATCAATTTTCATAAGACATGTATACACATTTTCAGACAGCCGTCAACATGGCAAGACATAAGACAAATGATTTCATTTACCAAATCTCATGGCATAGACAAAGACAAATCATTTATAAAGTAGTCGTGTATACAGTACATGCTTTTCAGGCCCAAAGTAAAAGAAAAAGGGCGCCATAAACTCACCTTAGCGATCAAAGAGCTAAAAGTATGAGTAGTCCGAGAATATGAGCAGTTTAGTCTGCACGTCTATCCAAAACCTAGGATATGAGTACCAATGGTGAGGATCAAATCTCACGACGACAAGTATCCTACGTACAACTACTTAGCTATCAACCCTAGAATGCCTTAACCGAGAATGTGTTATAAACTTTCATTTTATTTGACTCAAATTATTAATGTCATTGACATTGTTATTACAACGTAGTCCCAAGTATTAATCTGTATAAACAAAGTCCAAGTTCATAAGTAATCGTCTTTTGAAAATGTCAAACAGTCCCAAAACTCGCGGCGCGACCTGGGCAGACTCCTCGCGGCGCGACCTGGAGGTCTCGAGGCGCGAGTCTAGTTCGAGGTGTAGGTCTGCTCGAGAATCACAAACCTCGCGGCGCGACCATGGGGGCTTGCGGCGCGAGTCAGGACCTGGACGAGTAAAATCTGCAGTTTTTGACCATTTGCCATAACCAAATCGTTTTCAACTCAATTCTTTTCAACATAACATCTATAAACCTATTCAAAAAAACCCGATAATAACCCATTTTGCCAACCCTTTAACAATTTCGACATTTTGATTTCAAATACCTAATTTCTAAGTCAAAACTTCATTCAATCAACCAAAACCCTAATTTCATATCACATTCAAAGGCTTCTAATTCAAATTACAAAACTGAAATAAACCCTTAAATGAATTTAAATCAAATCAAAAGTTTAGAGAAAAAGTTTACTTACCACTTTTTGTGTTATTGAGAAATAGGAAGAAAATGGTGATGATGATGATAATAAAACCCTAATTATTATTGAAAATGATTATCCCTTTTGATTTTGCCTTTGATTTCCACTTGCTAAATGAATTTAGAAGATAAGTGAAATTTTGTGTGTGTGTTGTGATCGACCAGACAAAGAAACAAAAAGGGGGAAAGGTTTTGGTGGCTGTTTTCCCTCCACACAGACAAGGACCGGCCTATGTGGCCTTATTTTAGATATTTTGGTACCCTTTATTCGGTAAAATGCTTACGATTAAATACCGTATGACCAAAAGGTTATAATTTAAAGTAAAGGTATTTTCCCTCGTGTTATTTAAATTAAGACAAGTCAATAAAGTTTTGTCAAAGTGAACTTTATAATATTAAGTCTAGACAGTCTATTTATTTTGTACAAGACATAACCTTTAAATATTTATTTAAAGTTATATTTAAGACTCGGCATTCGTCTAGATAGCTAATAGTCTACGTCATCAGGATACGTCTAATTTGACTAAGTCAAAAGTCTAAAAGTCTAATAATTTCCACGTCAAATGACTGTCTAATTGAGATTAAGACTAACCCGATGTTAATTAATTACGAGTTGTCACACATTAATCCACTATAATTTTTCAAAAGATAAACATAATATAATAAACAATCTCATTGTAAAAAAAAAATTAATTGTTGAATTAATTATAAGTATATATAATACATAATTTTTATTATATATTTATATTAGTATTAGTATGTTAATATGAATAATGAATTTGAAGATATAATTAAATAATTAAAAACCTAAAAAAAATTATTACAATAAGAAGATAAGATAGAATTAAAGATAAATCAAATCAAACATATATTTTATATAGAAAAAATATCGTAGAATAAATTTTAATATAAGTTTAATATATAAAAATAAAAATAAATAATAATAAAATAAAGGCTATTAAAAAGATAGACTTTTAACCACAATTTTACACATAGAAAAAAAGCTGACTTGTCAACACAAAAGAATACCACATAAGCATTTAATATCCTCTCTTAGTTATATAGAGATATCATATTTTAAATTTGTATGTATTTTCTTTCATAAATGTATCCAAACCCTATCTCCTATACCAGTATGTAAATATTAGTTTTCGAACCCCCCCTTATGTTTTTTTTAGTTTTCAGTTTTTCATTTGAAAAGGATTGAGAGTTGGGACAGGTCAAAAATTTATTGGGTTTGGGCCTGGTCAAAATTTTATTAGGCCTAACTTGATTGTTAAAGGGCTTTTTTATTTAGGCCTTTAAATAGTTTGTGGGTTGTTCGTTATTATATAATTTTATTTTTTTTTTGGTATTTTTGCGTTTGTTTTTTAAATTATTATTTTTAGATTTTGATTATATTTTTCTTTTCCCAAAATATATATAGTTTTTTTGGGGGTTTTAAAAAATATTTGTTTTTTTTATAAAAAAATAGGTAAATCCCTTTAATTCTATACAAAAAAAAATTTCCTCTCAAACTAGCGACTCTACAACGCGGACTGACGGTGAGACCCCAAAAATCTTGGCTGATTGAATATTATTGCCGATTCAGCACCCCAACAACGCGCGGGATAAACCTTCTAGTTTACAATAATTAAAAATTGGTCAAAATACATAATACAAATATCATTACCCTTAATTGCATGGTTCCCATCATTACCCCAAAAACTATTCCTATCATGATTCATTCGATCCCGTACATGAACAAAAACAATAACCGTATATCTCTTTGGCTCTCCTCACAGTATCCAGACACACAAAATTACAATAACGGGGGCCTGTTGTCGACCACGACATTGGACACCGGCATACTATCCACGCCCGATTAAAAACGGAAATTTCAGTGTAATGTCTTCGCCTTATTGCCAGCGGGATGCTTGAAGGTAATTAATTATTTGTCAATTTTTAGTATTTACGGAGTATTATTACAAATGAATTATTAGTTTGAGTGATTAAATTAAATGTCAATTAACAGTGTGCCTAAAGTAAAGAAATTTCTTTTAGAAAATTACAATATTATATTAATGTGTGACATATTTACCGCTAGCTAGTGAAATATTGCTGTGTCTGTTTGTATTGTGATGGCTCACCTGATAGGCAAACACCTATAAACCGATTGGTTAGTAAAATGTAACAAGATAATCGACGATTTCGTCTGGCTACAGATTCACCTTAAGAAGAAATTCGTTGGGCTAAAAACTAACTTGAATTCGTGATACAGTCACACCGCACAAACCCAAAGTAGTATCCAAAGATCACCTCCTAGAATAGCAATGGAAAACCATTCCCTGTCAGTCACTCAGTCTTGTTGTGAGAGAATAAAGAATACAGTAAAGCCAAAAAGTCTTCCACTTTCATTTACCATACGAATAGAAATACAAGAACATAAAACTTCCCACTAGCTAAATAATAGGCAATATGCTGAATTGTTTTTTTTTTTTTTTCACGAGGTAAGCTTTTGATATGATAAATGTCTCGTAATTTACATAGAAATAGAAGGCAAACGGGCAACAAGCTGCGCCGCCACGCCTTTTTTTATAGCAAAACTAAAACGTTTAAAAACTACATTCATCGATCGTGACGTCATAACATTACTATGCATGACCCGTTGGACCCTTCCAAGTAGCTCGACGGCCTCAGGTGCAAGATACCCAAAGGTATCAAATGCAAAAGGTATAAACACGTGTTGGTTGTCAAGGCACGCCTTCTTGTGTTTGGTCACTTTGCTTAAGTAAACTTCTGAACTAAAATGAACTTCACGTGTGGCATTTGCTTCACTCTTGGGCTCTGGACTTGTTTTGTTGACAGAAAAACAACCATTAGTTGTTGGTTGTTTTTCATTAAAGTGACCCAAGTAACATTGCCTTGGGCTGCATAATGAACACTGAATTGTTTTTCTGCATCTTTTATAGTTGCTTGTAATGGGAACAAGGTCTGCAGCTGAAGTGCATGTGCTTGTTTGGATAAATAACATCACTTCTCAAAGCCTCACGGGTGGAAGCCACCTGTTCGGAGTCGATTTTTTTCTGGTTTGTAATGAGATTCCCGATATTTGTGATAGTTCTGAAAAAAAATATTCAAGTGAACCTTGTGTATGCAATTAAGGGCTCCTAGGATGTGCAAACATGCATGTGCCTTCCAAAATTTCAAGTCATAAATGGATGGTACATAAATTCAAATATTGATGGTTGTATGAGAATCAAAGATGGATGATTCAAGAAAGTCTACATTGGATGGTAAAAGAATTCAAACATGGACGGTAAAAGAAATTGATCCATGCTCCCATTTTTTGCCTATAAATAGACATGAAACCTTCATTGCAAATCATCCCATCACAATTAACAACAACATTACAAATCACAATACATACCACACAACACCATTCAAGAAACATATATGCTATAGAGATACCCATAACGTGGATATAGAGATACCCATAACGTGGATATAGAGATACCCATAACGTGGATATAGAGATACCCATAACGTGGATATAGAGATACCCATAACGTGGATATAGAGATACCCATAACGTGGATATAGAGATACCCATAACGTGGATATAGAGATACCCATAACGTGGATATAGAGATACCCATAACGTGGATATAGAGATACCCATAACGTGGATATAGAGATACCCATAACGTGGATATAGAGATACCCATAACGTGGATATAGAGATACCCATAACGTGGATATAGAGATACCCATAACGTGGATATAGAGATACCCATAACGTGGATATAGAGATACCCATAACGTGGATATAGAGATACCCATAACGTGGATATAGAGATACCCATAACGTGGATATAGAGATACCCATAACGTGGATATAGAGATACCCATAACGTGGATATAGAGATACCCATAACGTGGATATAGAGATACCCATAACGTGGATATAGAGATACCCATAACGTGGATATAGAGATACCCATAACGTGGATATAGAGATACCCATAACGTGGATATAGAGATACCCATAACGTGGATATAGAGATACCCATAACGTGGATATAGAGATACCCATAACGTGGATATAGAGATACCCATAACGTGGATATAGAGATACCCATAACGTGGATATAGAGATACCCATAACGTGGATATAGAGATACCCATAACGTGGATATAGAGATACCCATAACGTGGATATAGAGATACCCATAACGTGGATATAGAGATACCCATAACGTGGATATAGAGATACCCATAACGTGGATATAGAGATACCCATAACGTGGATATAGAGATACCCATAACGTGGATATAGAGATACCCATAACGTGGATATAGAGATACCCATAACGTGGATATAGAGATACCCATAACGTGGATATAGAGATACCCATAACGTGGATATAGAGATACCCATAACGTGGATATAGAGATACCCATAACGTGGATATAGAGATACCCATAACGTGGATATAGAGATACCCATAACGTGGATATAGAGATACCCATAACGTGGATATAGAGATACCCATAACGTGGATATAGAGATACCCATAACGTGGATATAGAGATACCCATAACGTGGATATAGAGATACCCATAACGTGGATATAGAGATACCCATAACGTGGATATAGAGATACCCATAACGTGGATATAGAGATACCCATAACGTGGATATAGAGATACCCATAACGTGGATATAGAGATACCCATAACGTGGATATAGAGATACCCATAACGTGGATATAGAGATACCCATAACGTGGATATAGAGATACCCATAACGTGGATATAGAGATACCCATAACGTGGATATAGAGATACCCATAACGTGGATATAGAGATACCCATAACGTGGATATAGAGATACCCATAACGTGGATATAGAGATACCCATAACGTGGATATAGAGATACCCATAACGTGGATATAGAGATACCCATAACGTGGATATAGAGATACCCATAACGTGGATATAGAGATACCCATAACGTGGATATAGAGATACCCATAACGTGGATATAGAGATACCCATAACGTGGATATAGAGATACCCATAACGTGG
Organism: Erigeron breviscapus; assembly: GCA_034093135.1. Classification (NCBI taxonomy): domain Eukaryota; kingdom Viridiplantae; phylum Streptophyta; class Magnoliopsida; order Asterales; family Asteraceae; genus Erigeron; species Erigeron breviscapus. The sequence goes on from CM067169.1 coordinate 50,179,545, forward strand.
ATATAGAGATACCCATAACGTGGATATAGAGATACCCATAACGTGGATATAGAGATACCCATAACGTGGATATAGAGATACCCATAACGTGGATATAGAGATACCCATAACGTGGATATAGAGATACCCATAACGTGGATATAGAGATACCCATAACGTGGATATAGAGATACCCATAACGTGGATATAGAGATACCCATAACGTGGATATAGAGATACCCATAACGTGGATATAGAGATACCCATAACGTGGATATAGAGATACCCATAACGTGGATATAGAGATACCCATAACGTGGATATAGAGATACCCATAACGTGGATATAGAGATACCCATAACGTGGATATAGAGATACCCATAACGTGGATATAGAGATACCCATAACGTGGATATAGAGATACCCATAACGTGGATATAGAGATACCCATAACGTGGATATAGAGATACCCATAACGTGGATATAGAGATACCCATAACGTGGATATAGAGATACCCATAACGTGGATATAGAGATACCCATAACGTGGATATAGAGATACCCATAACGTGGATATAGAGATACCCATAACGTGGATATAGAGATACCCATAACGTGGATTCAACAATCCATAACGTGGATATAAAGATACCCATAACGTGGATATAGAGATACCCATAACGTGGATTCAACAATCCATAACGTGGATATAAAGATACCCATAACGTGGATATAGAGATACCCATAACGTGTATTCAACAATCCATAACGTGAGTATGCATATACATAATAAACGTTTCAATACACTACCACATAACGTTATTCATCAAATATAAACGTTCAATAACACGTATCACAAGCAAGCACATGGGTAACTAACATCTCGTTTCATATCATAATCAATCGTATCAACCGACAAGCGTTTAACAAACGAGTACACTTTCCACCCCAAATAAAGTAAGCGTAGGGGCTACGAAACTCACCTTTGCCTTGTATCGTCAAGTTAAGTTGAGTAATAAATATTAGACGAGCTTTAATTGCCCCGAATTCCTCAATCGTTCACGACCTATCATTATGTTTACATGACATACGAATTAATATAGTTGTGTTTATTTATATGCATATACTTATATACATATATATTTGTTAACATTTGACCGACATGAGAGGGTTTAGGGTTTCTCGTCTTTGCACATTAATATGAGTACATATATATTTACGTATATGTGTACTTGTATATATGTATATATACACGATCCGTTTTACATAGGCATTCCGTTAACACGCTAGACAACCGAGATGGGTTCTAAAGAAACTGAGGACGGCCCAAAAGGAAGGCCCAAACTGACCCACGTAAGAAGCCCAATATCATCCTTAAGAGTTGGGCCAAAATTAGAAAACCAATAAATAAATAATAATAAAAAGAAGAAGCAAGAGTCGTGATTATATATATATGTATGCTTTATATATATACATAAATACTTTCTTCTCAAACGACACCAACAACAACCAGTGAGGGTTTTCCCCACTGATCACGACACCAAGAAGGTCAAGAAGGGTCCCACAACGACTGGACCAGGTGCAAAGAGAAGGAAGAAAACCAGAAAGAAATCTGGGAGAAAAAGAATCCCCACCACCGTACCTTACGGTGTGGTGGGCGTAGCATACGGTGGCAGACAGATAAGGGGGCGTAAGTTACGGAGGATTGGGGCGTAAGGTACGGTAGTTGATGCCTGCTTGGCGTAGGCTACAGTGGGAGGGTGGCGTAACCTACGGTGGCTTGGATAAGCGACTTTTGGCATCTGGTTCATAGTTACAGGATTCGCTGAGCACCCCACGAATTTCGTTCTTGGTTCGACGATCCAATTCGCGATACGATTCGCGAACCCATTCGCGAACCGAAGACAAAAAACACCGAACTGGTAGAGGGTGGTTCGACGACCCCAAATGGGTGAGGTTCAGTAAATTGGACAGGAAAAATTCGTGTTTTGGAAAAACTAGGTTCGATGATATTGTGTTTGGGGTTCAGTGATTTTGATTTAAGTCATTTAACTAGTAATTAAATATTGCAATATCAAAATAAATATATTAAATAGATGGAAAATAAAAAAACAAAGGATAGAGTAATTTTTATGTATTTGTTTTATTTTTTGTATTTGGCTGTAAACTTTTAAGTTTAAAGACTTGTAAAAAAAAATTTAAGTATTGAAAATGTTTTGACTTTGGAGTATTAAATATTCGAATCTATAATTGTATTTTTAAATTCGGGTTCACTAAACCGAAACGTACCGAGGTGATCCGAAATGAGTCTACCCCTCCCGAACCGGATTCGCGGGACCCCCGCGAATTGTGATTCCGAATCGCGAACCCGAACGGGACGAACCGCGGATCATGTGACTATGGTCTGGTTATTGATTTTGTGGCGTAAACAGAAGGTTTGGAGCGTAAAGTGGAAATAGGAGATGCAGAGAGGCGTAAGCTACGCCCTTGAGGCCGTATCTTACGGTGGTGGTGGTTCAGACTGCAATACTGGACAAAAATCAAAGGGATGAAGCAGTTGACTTTTTAAGTCAAAATTGACTTTCGAGCAAGAACCCTAATTCGAGATTAAGAGATCGATTTGATGATAAATTGGGGATGTTTTATGCTTCAGTAATCTTGGTGGATGCTAACAGTTCCAACCCTCCCTCTAGATCGATCCACAATCAACAATGGACCTAAGAATTTAGTTTTTGACCCAAAATTTACAAAGTCAAACCCTAATTTTGGTTAATTCAATTTTTTCTTGGTTCAAAAACTGAATTTATATTATGTTAAACATAATTAGGCAATGTCAAACGTGTCCCACACCAATCTTGCTTCATAACATCAAATCTTATACTCAAATCGGTTTTTGACTCATTTTCGACTTCACAAACCCTAATTCGACTTAAATCGTGTTTTAATCCGAATTTCGGTTACCAATCACTTACATTAGTCTTAAAACATGTAAACAAACGTAACCCACCAAAAGATTTGACCCAAAACATGAAGCAAAAGAGAAGACCCGTTTTTGACCCACTTTGTTCATCAAAAACCCTAAAATCCGACCCATAATTAATTTGACCTAGAAATTGGTTCAAGACACTTGAACATGAGTAGAAATAGTCTTACAAACATGAAATGATAATATTGAGACAAGTTTACTTACCAAAATCTTCCAACAAGGCCTCAAATCCGAATTTAAGCTATATTACCCAATTTCTTGCACTTTGACTTTTGATCTTTAGATATGATGATTAAATGATGGTATTGATGATGATTCTAGTATTAAATTAGCATGAACACATTAAATGAAGAGAAAATTTAGAGAGGGAGTGTAAGTATTTTTAGCAATGAATGAGAGGGAGAGGGGGATAGGTGAAAGAATTGAATGAATGGATAGATGGAAGGTGGAAGACTTTGGTTGGGGAGGATAGGGTTGGGTCATTGGTGGTGATTCGTGGGTTATGGGTCGATCCATGGATCACCCGATTACATTTCTAAATCAATTAAACGTCGACTTACGTCCTAAACCGAATTGATACGTTCACGTAGCTTCGACTAGCGTAAATACACGTTTCTAATTCATAAATAAATAAATGAATTATTTAAATCGATTAGAATAATAAATCATTTAAAACGTTCGAGTCAACGGGTCGAGAATCAATTAAGCCACAAAATCATGAAATTAAATCAAGATAAACCACGTTTAATTCACGTCAATTACACATAAAAATCGCGAATGTTACATTTATAAACACTGCAAAATTATAGTGGATTGTTTCTCGGCTTCTGCCACCCGTGGTTTTTTCCCGTTTTGGGTTTTCCACGTAAATCCTTGTGTCTCTATTACTTTATTTCTATTTGGTGCTTGATACAATTGATATATTATTTCCATTCCACATCTAACTAATATTACTATAACCTTTTCTCGGATCCTTGGGCGTGTTTTTCACACACGTTTACTTCATAGGGTGATTTACACGACCAATTTGGAGACCAAATGCGCTTATTTGATGAGTATGGATCTCCATCAACTGCTAGAGACATAGAGTAAGAGATCCCTCTAGACCTTATTACTTATAACTGTTCATAACTAAATGTTAAATTGATCTCCCTTTTTTTGTCAAGTTCTTCTCCTAATCA
>CM067169.1:50184690-50257776 GCA_034093135.1 Erigeron breviscapus
TCAAACGACACCCAAAAACCCATACCGAAACCAAAACTATTGAAACCGGTACGAACTAGTATTTTTGGTACCAAACCAACTATTACCGATAACATAACTTTTCTTGATTTCTGGTCCGAATTCGTGGCTTGACTATAGTAGAAGCAATCAGGATAACATAATGAAAATATATTATGCATTGCATTGTAGAATTGAAAACAACGTACTCCCTCCGTCCCATTTTAATTGTCTTATTTTGACTAGTCAAGTCTTTTTATTTAAACTTTGATCGTAAATATCTCTGTTTGTGTTATAAATTAGTTGATGAAAATTATATCTATGAAAAATACATTTAAAAATCAATCAATTCATATATGTTCTATCAAATATTATATAAAACAAACAAAAATATTTACAGTCAAAGTTGAAAAGAAAAAAAAGTCGAAATATGACACTTAATATGGGACGAAGAGAATAATACAATAGACAAGACCTAAACCAAATTCAGTCAAATGCAAATGACAATATAAAGGAAATTCAAGAATTAACACCACTAAAACAAGAAATCAATGAAAACTTCCATCTGCTGCGTAGTTCAAGGAAACATAATTTTTTTAAAAAAAAGTAAAAAATTCTATTTCAGAATTTACAAGAAGTTCAATAAAAGTATAAAACATCATACTGGATCAAAATTTTAAAAGGAAAAAAAAAACAGAAAACATCTCCATGATTAACAAATTCCAAAGTAAAGACATTTAATCATTAACAATAATTTCAAGATAGATACATTAACTTGAAAAATGTGTTAGTCTTTAATTATTTAGTATGGCAAATGGTCAAAAATTTCAAGTTTATGCATTGTTTGACCCTAAAGTGCTAAATGAACCTTTTGGGTCTACCCAGATAGCAAGTTTGAATACAAAAGTCAAAATGCAAAATGCATCTCTAATAATTAAGACGCAGGAAATGTAATGAAAATCATCATCACCCACAATGTTAAGTTAATTAGGCACCATGATAAAATTAACCTTTTGTCATTATGGATCCTTGTTTGATATGCAATGAGAAAACATAAGCATTAAAGATATTTTCTCATAACCAAGGGTTGACTCAGTACAAGATGACCCTACTGTTTGACACCTAGGATCCGATGTCACTCGGTGTAAGTGTGTAACTGACTCTCATCACAGGTTGCACCCATAAACTTAGCCACCATATGGGTCAAATACCACAATTGGTTAAAGCTTTGATTCATCATACGTAAAAAACTGAAAATCAAGACAAATTAAATAAACCCAAATGGTCAAATTAGTGCTTTACCTTTTCAAATTACAAAGTCTCAAATTGTCCCAAAATCAGTTATTTACGACTCGCAGAACCACGATCAATTCTTGCAAGAACAATGAAACGTAAACAATAGTTGTAAACGGAAGTAGTCCAATCAAAAACGATTTTATCACTGTAGGCCTGTGTTTGATAGAATTCCCCTAAGCAGATTCGTCGGCTGTTCCTAGGGTATATATACCGGTTCAGAACAACATACTGCCAAACGATGACCGGAACGGGGGCTGTTTTAGAAAACAAGTTTGCCCTGTGTGTATTTTGTTTTCAGCATATGTATTAAGAGGACTTATACACAATGAAAACTGAAACTGGATGTTATAATGAATATCATTTAACAATTAATGGTGATTGTTATTAATGATCCATCATACATAACCAGTTCGGAACCCAAGAAGTCTTGCAATGCGAACAGTATGTTCTATGGAACCCGTCTAAAAACGGGTCAAGTACATGGGTCGAAAATTTCCAGGTACCGCACGGGTTCGGAGCTCCATGTGTGTCCACTTTGATTCCTATACCAATGTGGGACAAGTGGAATGTACTTCCAACTTTTGCACCAAACGCACAACTTTGAGATTCAACCTGATTCACTTTTAGTCCAATTTAGACACGTCTTAGTTCTTTGTGTTGCTCTAGGCAAAGACTACAAACCCACCAAAGAGTTATCAATATACGTCATTGGATCATATATTTATGGATGTCCAAAGTTGATTAAAACACACTTTTTCCAACGGAATATGAACAAGAAGGAACACAGGTAGTCATTCGTACTCGTACACAGCAAAATGGAGTGATTGTAAGACAATGTATGATTCAATGTTCATCAACTAGGCAGTTAGTCTAACATATTTAACATTAAGAGAAACAAAAAATATATATATATACATGTCAACCAAGAATTAAGAAGAAGAGATCATATAATTTTCACAAAGATATAAGTTAAAGTTCTCACCAAAACCAGTGAGAAATTATTAATTAAAAAGTACATCCATAGATATAAATATAAATATATGGATATATAGCAAGCAAGCAATTAAGAAAAATTAAACAGTGCTCCCATACCCCACTTATGGATTGATTAACTAAGAGGACGATGCTCCATCTTTCTTCGCGCCTGATTCGGCATTATTCTTCTTCTTCTTGTGCTGCTTTTTCTTTTTGTTTTTCTTTGCAGTCGTGTTTTCGGAAGCAGAGGCATCTGTAACATGAGCAGAAGCATCGGAAACATGTTTCTTGTTCTTGTTCTTCTTGGGGGGGCAAACAACGGGCTCAGTAAAATGCTGGTCACTAGGAGTGGTATTTTCGACCAATTGAACAACAAACTCAGTTGTGGGCATCATGTGACTGTTACCTATCCCGTTCATTCTGTTGAGCCGCTTTTTACGCTGATATTCTCCCAAGGCACTCATACGGGCACAATCCAGCGGTGTCATCACCCCGTTCATTGGCCTCCATCCCTCCTTCAACCACGCTGGCTGTGGGGCCCCTTCCCCCCACTTCCATGGATAGATCGATGGGTCGTCAAACATAGACATAGCGTCCATACGTCGTTCCTTAATTAATTAGGGTAGTTATTATTATGGTTTCATTTTTAATTGGGGATTATGGAATTATTATGATTATTGGTGAAAATCGATCCATCCAGTTTATTTTCATGTTTTTCAATAATTACCCTTTTATCTGTAGTGTATTACGCAAATTGTTCCTGTGGTTTGTTTCATTTTCACAAATAATCCTCTAAAAAATTTAATAATACCCATGGTTGTTGGTTTTTCCTAACAACTGTACATCCTTTTAGCCAACCGCGTTAGATTATCTCCGTTAACTTCTCAAAGTTATTTCCCCACTTAATTAATCTTTCCCAAATCTCCATGTTAAGTTTTATAACCTAACATAAAAAGTTATCTTTTTTAAGAAGATTAACAATAACCATAGCTTTAAATGAAAACTACATATATATATTGTGTCCAATTATTGTACTACAAAGTCTACAAACCTAAAATACATGCACAAATTTATCACAACCACGTATATCCTTCTTCAAATCTTCATTCAGTTGCACATGTTAGACATTTTCTTCGACTCATCCAACACAAATTATAAATATTATTCTTCTCATTTTTTCATCTTTAACAAACATCTATTAAAAGTTTTGTTAATTAGATATATTCTGAAAAGTAGATATCATTGAATACAATCATTAGTTTATGAGTTAGTAAATGAAAACTTACTCAACTCTCTTTAATACCGAAATTTACCCTTTTATTTTCTTTAGGAGGTCCACCAAAAGATGTCAAAATCTCCAAACTAACCACGTTACGCTACCAGCAACATCTATAACAAACAAAATATCTTAAATACATATATAAGTTTTAGGTTAAATAAATAAATAAAATAATATGTTTCTATTCAATGAAAATTACCGTGCATCATGAAAATCATCGTGTATCAATATATAAACTTGTGTTTCGTGTATCAATTTTATTTTGATTTAAAAGTCAATATCTTATCCAATTTTTCTGGATTTTAGGCATGTGTGCTCACTATTAAAAGTCTTCACAGTCCAACGGTCCTTTCCTTCTGGTTTTGACACGTGTAGGGTCCAAGGACAAGTGGGTTTTGGTGAACTCACCTTTTTGCCCTTACTTGACTCCCCTTCATTTTTTGAACCTTCAGTTTTTGAACCTTCAGTTTGAACCTTCTTCTTTATAGCAGGCTTCTGTCTACCTTGCTGCTTTTTGGCACATGGAACATGGCCATAACATCTAGCTCTAACCCTAAATGAATCATTCTTATAAAACTTAATATTCCTGTTTGTTTCAACTGCATGCTGTTTTACCAAAACCTTCACTTGTTCTCTGTCAGCAAATGATTGTGAAAGATAGAATGGTGGTTTAATGACATTGTCACAAATGGATTTCTGCTCATTTTGAAACTCCTTAATCTGCATTTTTCTTTTGGAAACTGGATCATCACAATCAGAACCTACACCACTGTCATAAGCATCAAAGTCAATCCCAATCACTTCTTCACCCACTTTCAACTCTCCCACACTTGATTCTACTCCTTTTCCTAACCAGTTAACATGAAGCCTGCTAAATGTTCTATCAAACTTAGACATGTCTACATGTACATCATGAACCTTGTCACTCTCATCCACTGGGAAATCTTCCTCATTTTCCACCTCAATATGTTGTTCTGGCTTATAAACATTACCCCCTTCATCTAAACCATCTAAAGCAACTGCATTGTCATCTAAAGCAACTGCATTCACATCTAAAGCAACTGCATTGTCATCTAAAGCAACTGCATTCTCATCTAAAGCAACTGCATTCTCATCATCAAACAATTTCCTACAATGTCTACTAGTTTCACCATGTTCAAAATTATTTCCTATTGATGTTGTACCATGTTCTACGTACATCTCAATAAACCTAGTTCTCCTAGCATGCATTATCATATTTCTTAAATCTTGATGATTGCATATAGGAAAAAGATCCAAATCCAAATCTCCACCAGGTTTCTTATAGTGTAAAAACAGTTGCATATTAGGATCAACCTTCGCATATTCTACAACCACAGTTTTGAAGTCATTTACCTCAAACTCCAAAGTATCGAAATTCAGCCAGTCTATTATGACCTTCTGACCACCAACATACTTTCTTTCAGGGAAATGTGTAAAATAACCAGCATAATGTATTGCCATTGAGAACATTTCTGGGTAATCATCTGATGAAGAAAAACGATTTTTGTTAGTTATCAAAAAATAAATTAATAATAAACACTAAATAATATTAGATATTACTGATAATAATAACAAACACTAAATAATATTAGATATCTGATTGTGATGATCCAGTTTCCAAAAGAAAAAAGCAGATTAATAACAAACACTAAATAATATTAGATATTACTGATACTATTATCAATAATAAACCCTAAAACATACCATATAGTTTCTTGTGCAAAATAATATCGAAATCTTTCTCTCGAGTAACTCCTGTTGTGCCTTGATTTTTCTTAGCCATTCTTTTGATCTTTGTCATTTTTTTGATCGGTTAGGGTTAAGTTTGGGGGTGATTTTGGGAAATAAAGGGGGAAATAGGGTGGGGCTGATTATATAGGGAAGAGAGAGACGCGGGAAAGATAAAAATACATATTTGCCCTCACGTGTAACGCACGTGTAAGGGTTAACGTCTGAAATCCAACTCCGTTTGGTCGCGGAGTCTAAAGTGCAAAAACTGACCAACGTTAGGGGTTTTATTGTAATTAATTCACTTTAGGGTCAAAACTGTGAAAATTGCCAAGTTGAGGGACGAAAAATGTAATTTCTCAACCTTAATAACTTATAACACCTCATTCCCATAACCCTAGCCGACAAGGCATACATATATACATCGATCATTCCATCGAGCATTGCCAATATTAAACAATATCATCACCAATATAATAATCGATCACGTACCACCACCGATCGACCGAGGTCATAAGAAACCAATTAATTAATTCCTGGTGTAGGTTGCGGCGCAAGGAATGGCTGACATCAAGAAGCACGACGAATTCTGCAATTATGTGATGGAAAAGGATAGGAACCGCACCGGCACGGGCGACAATGGCGACCGTTGTATTTTTATATTGAGAGGCAAGTGGGCTGAAGAACGTAAAAGGAAACTCGACGAATTGGAAGCACAAAGAACGAGGATCATTCCTCCTAAGCCGCAAATTAATCAACACATCCGTTTTGTATGGTCAGACGACGAACCTTCTGAAAACAATAATGGCCAAGAAGCAAGCAAGACGAAGGAAAGCACGAAGGAACTCGATTCCTCGCAAGGAATGGATGATGAGACCAATAAGGACTACGACTTTCGCAGTTTTCTGATGGAAAGGATTAAACGGTGTCAACCAGGCGACCATTATATTCATATGTTGTTGAAGAGTTGCGGATAAAGAGTATAAGGAAAGCCGCCGCGCCGCAATCAAACGAACTCGACGAATTGGAAGCACAAAGAACGAGGATCATTCCTCCTAAGCCGCAAATTAATCAACACATCCGTTTTGTATGGTCAGACGACGAACCTTCTGAAAACAATAATGGCCAAGAAGCAAGCAAGAAGGAACTCGATTTATATATCTTGGGCATTCTTCTTATAATTAGTAATCATCATTAGCTAGGAACAATATAATAATTGAGGACCTACTGTTTACTGTATTAAATTAGAATTTTCGATTTTGATATTAAAAAAAAAAAAACATCATTTTATATTGGGCATTCTTCTTGATGGAGTATGTTTATCGGTACAACTAGTTTTTATTGAATGTGTTATGATTCTTGTGTTACGATTTGATAGATGGTGATTCAATTTGAAAACTCGTCCTTACATAAAGGGTAATGGGGGGAACCCTAGCCCCGGTACCACAATTGGATACCCATCGACCCACCCCGTATGAGCCATATGATGCCGGTAAAATACCTCCATCCTAATCCCCACATGATCTGGGCACCCCGAAGGATCGAACCCGCGTATTTCACATGTGAGTCTAGGCTTCATTGGTAACAGATACTAAAGGATCGAACCTGAGACCTTAAGGTCATCAAGTGATTGTCTTACCACAACTAATTCACCCATCTTGCCACCTCTAATGATGATAAATGAAAAACACCCATGACCGATTGTAATATGAAATGGAATAATGAAATACTAAAATCGTTTTACAGGCACCCAATAAGAGGCGGCTCGTGCTTATGATATAGCAGCGTGAATGCTGTGACCAATTTCAATTTGAGTACTTACATCAGATGGTTGATACCAGGAACACAAACTCCAGCTGCCTTTCAAGAGCCAGAGACACAACCAGAGCTAACTGTTACACCTTTTAATAACTTTGGTTATATAGAAGAATCAGAGCCACCGGTTGTGGTTTGATTTCAGTCACATAGGTTGGTAGGTTGGCGCATTAAATGGGTTGGTGGGTTGATCTCAACTCATATGGGTTGGTGGGTTGACGAGTAGATTTCAAGTCAAATGGGTTGTGGGTTGTCGGATCAAATGAGTTGGTGGGTCAACCCGTTGCATTTTCTTTCAGTTAATCGTTAAATTGTAGATCAACAAAGATGATGTGTGATTTTAAAATGAAGAATATGGTTGGGATTTTACTTTTGAGAGAGAGATAAATATATGTCACCAGGATGAAAAATAATTAAAAGAAAACTTTATGAAGTTTTTAACTTTTTGTAAAGTATAAAGGGGATACAGCCATACACCTGTGTTTATGCGTGTTACAAAAATAGTTCATCTATTAACGTTTGTTGTTTTCATCTTTTCTATGTTATATACCAATTTTTTTCTAGATTTAGTTTATGACTACTAATAAAAGATCATCTTCGTTTTCAACTTTTGGTTTAGTCGAAATTTTTATATACGATACACCATACTTTCTCATATGATCTTAGCTTTTCATAAATACATACTTAATTTTATTTTAAAGAGTTTTTCACAACTCATTTCAAATTTAAGCAACAATAACGACAACGACAACGGTACCCAATCCCGACAAAAGTCGGGGTACGGGGGAGGTATGATGTAGACAGACCTTACCCCTACTCAAAGGTAGAGAGGCTGCTTCCAGATCCACCGAAGTGGAAGGGACCTCCGGCCCAAGAGTGAAAAAAAATAGGGTTAGATCCACCGAAGTGGAAGCTAAACCGGATGGGGATAATCTCGATCTCAAGCTCTCAATCTCAAGCTCGATCACAATCTCAAAACACAAACTCAGATCTAAGATCTAAAATTTGTTACCGTTGAGAGAAAGGAGAGGGTAGAGAGAGAAAGAGAGAGAGAATCATATTACATCTGTATGGTATTATATAAGCAGAGATATGACAAATATTATGTATGAATAATGTTACCACTTATCGTGATATACAGATATTTGGTATGTTAGCAAATAAATTAATTTTGTAACTAACAAAACTCAAAATGTGATATCTAAACGCAAAATCTACTTTTATGATGTTCATTATTTTAATAAATGTCAACACCCGCCGAAGCGCGGGTTAAAAAACTAGTTATAAATAAAAGTTGATATTTATGAAATGAATTAAAATTGAAAGTTTTAAAGAAAACACAATTCTTTTCTTTTACCATATTTGATGTTTTCATGTAAGAAAAAAAAGTCAATTTTCTTTTACTTACTATGTTATAGAGTTTACTTACATTTGTTAGTTGTGGTTCCGGTGTTGGCTTATAAGAAGTATACAATGACATGAAGTTGTTGGTCATCAAAAGAAAGAAGATAATAAGAGAAATAAAGTGGCAAAATATAAAGAAGACCAAAAGTTTGTGGGACAAAGCCAAAGAATATAAAGTTTAAGGGGCAAATATAAAGAAATCAAAGTTTGTGGTCAAAATAGAAAAACTAAAAGTTTTGTGTTAAAAACAATAAAAATAAAAAAATTTATAAGATATATAAATGTAGTACTAGCACGGTACCGCGCAATCGGCGGTGGTCGTGGCGACGAGTGTGGTGGTGGGGGCAACTGTTGGTGGTGGAGCGACATCGAGTGTTGTGATAAAAATTTTTTTGAACGACAAATTTGGATCACTGACGGACCACTGGAGTATCATCGTGTCACCAGGGTACCACCCGATCATATTCCCACTAGACAATAATGCCAATATATCAATTCAGGAGGAAACTCAATAAATATGAGAAAACTCTATGTGGGTTTGAACCCATGACCTTATGGTCTAGGCCTTATCTCACCACCAAGATGCCACTAGGCTATTAAGCCATGGTGTAGATAATTGATGTAAAAGTAATTGATGTAAAGTAAAGGAGATATTTTAAAAGATAAAGATTAATAGTGTAATTTATCATTAATGTTAAGGGGTAGTAGTGAAAATATTTTAAGGGGTTTAAGTGAAAATATTACATATTTTTTAACACTTTTAAAAATAAAATGTTATTTTTTTTATTAAAAATATATATAATGTAATAATAATAAAATAATAATTATCAATATAATAATAAGGGAGAATTTCATATATACCCTATATTAACATTTAATTTCATATTTACCCAATTTTAATTTAGATTCTATCATATATACCCAAATTACCCAATTTTAATTTAAAATTTATCATATATACCCAAATCGCAAATTATATTGTGATTAAAACTTTTAAATTATATATACTTATCCATTAATAAGCTATTCACTAATATATCTTTGGAAAATTGGGTGTCATGGTAAGCTAAAATGACATTACTCTGGTTTTTGCTCCTTTGAAATTGATGGGATGGAAGGCAGAAACGTTTATTTTGTTTTAGATATACTTACTTGAACATATTAGGCCAAAATTTGATGTGATGCCTCATGTTTGGAACAACATAGATCATAGATTAATCACACATAAAGCTTACTCGTTAAATAAAAAATTTGAATATATAGTTTTCATGCCCATTTGGTGGGGTGAAAATTTGGACAATCTGGTAATTCAGGTGGTTCATATGGGGTTGGTAACTACACAAATTGAAAATTTAAAAATGTTGGGTCAGGTTTGACACCTACTTGGGTAAAAAGTTTAACAAGTTATAATCTAAAGTCGAAGATTAATGAGTTCATGAGAAAATCAACCGACTAGGTGCCAAAAAGCACATGCAATTATGTTATTGATTGCTAAATTCCTAAATCTACTCCTTGTTTTGTTATTTTAATTAGGATATTTCGTCGATACATAAACAAATGTTAATATTAAAGGGATAATGACCTGTGGATGTAGTGAACTATGACAAAATGTCTATGTTATGTATTGATCTAGTCGGGGGTCTATGTTATGTAATTAACTTCCAAAAACGTCCTAATGATGCATGTTACCGGCTAATCTACAGGTAGCCGGTTACCATCCAGTTTTTTGTTAATCATTTATGTTATGTAGATGAAATAACAGAGCTTTAATCTTGGTTGACAATGTTAGTGTTTCTAAGTTCCGGTTTTTTCGTTTGTTCATATGATCATTTTGGATCAAAATCAAGCATAAATGGATGAGTTAGCAGCCACATAAGGCTCAAAAAACTGGATGGTAACCGGCTACCTGTAGATTAGCCGGTAACATGCATCATTAGGACGTTTTTGGAAGTTAATTACATAACATAGACCCCCGACTAGATCAATACATAACATAGACATTTTGTCATAGTTCACTACATCCACAGGTCATTATCCCTACTATTAATATAAAAATTAGTATATGAAAAAAAATACTTATACGTTAAATGTAAAAATATACTTAAAAAGGAATTGAGATATTCAAATGTAAATACTGAATGATAAATCATATCAAGGCTGGATGGTGTAGCAGAGTTTCTTTTATACAAACTCTTCCAGAGAAGCAATATCTTAACCTTGATTACACAATTGACCGAGTTCTCATTAATGTCTTGCAAAAAAAGTAATTTTATTTTCATTGCATGGTTGTTAAGAACAATAAAAGTAAAGCTGGTTCTGGGTTTTAATGATCTCAAGTGTTGTGATTTTATTTGTAAGGTCGATTTATATAAAAAGAATTTGTATCTAAAAATAGTTTGATTCTAATTACTAAAATGATTATCCTAATTATAGTCTGATTACAATTACTAATAACAACAATATTACAATTAGTTTGATTACAATTAATAATATAAAATAAATATTGATATAAATATTAATTCGTATTAATCCAAATGTTGTAACATCTCTAACTTTTAGCTATATTTTGTTATTAGATAGACATTATGCAATAAAGTATTAATTTTAAATAAATTGGGTAAATATGAAATTTTAATTTTCATTGGGTATATATGTAATTAGGGTGTTAAAGTCGGGTATATATGAAATTTTCTCTTATTATAATTTTTAAGATTAGTGTCATCTGTTCTTTTTGTTTAGATTTCACCCACCAGTATTTTTATCAGCATCAATCAATCTTCCTCAAAAGATAGGGTTTCGCTATTGGAGTTCAAGCTGTAAGTTCTTTCAATAATATTGTTTTGCAACTTATTGTTTAAGTTAACCATAAATTATTTGACCAAAAAAAAATTTACAATTTTGTTTTAGAACCCAAATTGCCGTACTGTTAACAAATGTTAGCTCAGATGAGAGTTTTATCTGGTTTTACATTGCTAATAAAGCATGCAACCAGTATTGTATTATTAGTAAATATGAATATATAATGATTGACATGGATCTTTAAAGTTAACAACTTCGTTTTGGAAAAGTAGAGTATACGAATTTCATTCAATCTAATATGGCTCTTTTTAAGACACGAGCGGTCGACCAGAAAAGTCAGACCCGATGAAAAAGTTAGATTTAATTGAAAACAATGGCGGTTTTAATATATATCAAAGGGATTATGATGTGGCGGCAAGGATGAAAATAGTAACCATGGATCTTCAGGACATTAGTTAAAGGGGTT
This sequence comes from Erigeron breviscapus, assembly GCA_034093135.1. NCBI lineage: Eukaryota > Viridiplantae > Streptophyta > Magnoliopsida > Asterales > Asteraceae > Erigeron > Erigeron breviscapus. The sequence continues at coordinate 50,196,471 of CM067169.1, forward strand.
GAAGCAATTCATGCTTTGAAGATTGCAAATAACGCGGCTAAACGTCCTAAAGTTGACCATCAAAAGGAAGCAATGTTGGGGAAATTAACCGGTTTTTCCAATACCGGGTTCGAATGTCGCGACAAATTAGCAGCCATGCATCATTTTTAGTATTCACTTCTGAAGATTTAGGTAGTCCGAGAGGTCAATTAGACGTATGGAACTTAGTACTACAGTGGATAAGTTTGTTCCTAATAATCAGAGGCAGATTGTATCAAATCTACTAGTTTGGAGTAGAAAGACCAGACTATTGTTAAACCGAGAGCAGGAGTTAGATTAACTTTCTTCCAAGAAGCCATTGCCAAATGGGATGTTCCTGCCAAATCCAGGTTTGTAAATTTCTATAAATGACTATATGCAGTTTTGCCTATGCTTTTTTTTGTTTAATATATATCATTATTGACAGGTACCATGTCCGTACACTAGCTCCCATGTCCGTCTTTTACTCTGGATTCGATATAGCTATGTATCTTTAGCTGGGTTTACTTTTTTTTCATGAATCGGTCTTCGTGTTCATCTTTTATATGATAACTGTTCATATTGCAGCCCATGATCAGCCATTGAATTAAATGAATGCCTGACAGATACTCTTAGAAAAAATAATAAACCAATATTTATATTGTGTTTTGCTCTTGATATGACATTTTTGTTTATGAATTTGCAGCAATCAGCATATCTTTAAATACATCCTCGAATGTGGAATCTTAACATGTGCATCATTGTTAACTTTTTACATAATAGTACGTAACTCACTTTCTATCGCCTTTGAGTATTTCAAGGTCTAGAATTTCATTTTTAGCATTCACTTTGTAATTCATTCATTAGCAGCCACATTCGAACCCGGTATTGGAAAAACCGGGTTCGCAGGCCTTGTCAGTGTCAAGTCACTAAGCTCCTTGACTTTGGATGGATAATACAAATGCCAAAATGTTTTCGAGAAGCAAAACGAAAAGTTTGCTCTCACTTACAGAGTTCATTGCCAAACACCACCTTATGTTTAGATTAACTAAATATTCTGACTCCCGGCAGTCCTTAGATACTTCAACCAAGAACACCTACGAAAAGAGATCCATGCATGGATAAGAAAGAAACATTTATATTTCCCGAAAGTATGTTGAAGGAATGGATTACTATTAGGTACTCAAACAAAGCTCCAATTTATTATCCAAACAGAACGGGCAGGTTGTTTTTCCTTGAGAGTTTTCTGTAGCGTTTGTCTTTTAATTGCTTTTTCTTGATATGGCTCGAAAGAGCGACTGAAATTGCTCAGCACGGATGGTTCTGGGACTACACTTTGCTAAACATTACCATTGATAGTGTCACCATTTCACTTGATGGACATTTAGCCGTTGTGGAAGCGACTCTTGAAGAGTCTGCTAAGTTGACCGATTTGGCCCACCCAGAACATAATGACTCATACAATTCAACCTACACAACACGTTATGAGATGTCATATGCCAAATCAGGATGGAAAATTACAAAGGGGGCTGTCCTTAAATCATAATCTGCAGCTATTTACCATGTAACTTAGTATCAAATATATAACACTATAACGATCAAATTAACGCGTAAAATCGATAATTGCGGCCCCGTAACACGGGGCTTATAGTACCTCTTAGTTTAAATGAAATGGCAAGAAACTCTTATACACAAACCGCCTATTTTAAAAGAAAAGAAGACAAGAAAGTCTTCAACCCATGCTTTTCATCATCATTTAGATCACCTACACACTCAACCACACTTAACTACGCCCTACTTCTTCCCGTCCTCACTCAATTGAAAGGAAGAAACAAGTTTTTACTCTCTTCACCCCATGGTCTGATCGCAGCCTTCCAAGAAGAAAAAACAAGACAAAAACCACCATAAATCATACATTTGTTCATTTAAGAACGCACCCCACCCATCTCTTGGAATCTTTAGCAAGCAAAACATACATCTTTTGAGACTCAATTATACACGGTTTTAGCACAGCAAACCACTGATGAACAGCAGCCCTTAGAACCGCTGATCACAGCTTTTGTAAATTGTAAGTCTTCTATGATGAACAGCAGCCCTTAGAACCGCTGATCACAGCTTTTGTAAATTGTAAGTCTTCTTTCTGGTTTTAGCATAGCAAACCACTGAAGAACAACAGGCCTTAGCCTCGTGTTTTTTTTTTGGTTGTGTGTGTGTGTGGGGGGGAGGTGGGGGAACCACCTGCTAGTCCCCCATTGGCTCCGCCCAACAGGATGAAGTGAAGAGCTACAGGTACAGATTCTGAAACTGCTGGTGGACTACCAGGTTTGCAAATTATTCTTGAGCTTTGGTATTTATTGCAAATCAGTGTATATATTGTGAAGTGATCGTGCAATATTTTTGTGTTGTGAAAATTGTATTGCAGGTCTGTTATTGACATTGGCTGGCACTGGTGAACAAGGGATATCTGTAAGTGTCTCTACAAATATAGGTTGAATTATTAATATAATCTTTATGTGGTTGGATTCATTTGCTATTATGTATGTTGGTTTGATCATTGAAGGTAAATGTTGGGGAACGTCAGTGTTGAGACAGAAATTACCCTTAAAATCAACCCGACCTAAAAGAATAGATACCTGCAGGTGCTCTTTTGGTTGATAAGAGCTACATTAGATTGAACTATATGTTATTTGATTCGGGAAAAAGGGTGAAAGTCGAAAAAGTCAATAGATTGAGACGGCGGAGAAATTTCCAATTCATTTACGGCAGCTAATTATAGGTAGAAGTGGCAAAGGTGGGTTGCGTTAAGGGTCAAAACAAGTTCAGGTTGAAACATGTTATGTACAGGTCGAAATGGGCTTGCTTGGGTCGAGCCGCAAATAATTGTTTTTTGTCCATTTTATAGTTTAGTGTCTTAATGATTTGAGTTTTGAGCATACAGAGGTAATTTTCCTTGCTAAATATACGAAATTTGACCCGTTTCAACGCCATATAATTTTCCATCACTTAAATACTTCAGGTTAATCATAAGGTGACAAAAACAGTAATCGTCAAAGAACTCTACTCCGAAATTGACAGCCTTAAGCAAGGTAAAACAATTTTTGTGTTGCTGAGAATGAATAGTTGAATAATTCTTTGTACTTCCTCTCACCAGAATTGCATGCTACAAGAGAGAAAAATGGGATATATGTACCAAGTGATCGACACCTCTTTGAAGAAGCTCCCAAGTAAATTAAGCCCTATATTAGTTTTCTTAATTTCTATCTCATAAAATTCTTTTGTGCGACTCCACACTTAACTTATGAGACTATAGTATTGTGTGATATAGGATGATATGCGGATTTTTATAGAGAGGGTATGGACATTTTAAGAAAGTTAGGTGATACGCATAATTTGTAAAATTTCATCTTAAACAAGTTATTCTTTTCAGTTTTCCTAATAAGTATTTTGGAGATGAAACAAGAGACAACATAACTTTTTTGTTGAACTATACATTGTAAACTATGCTATTTGACTTATTTCTATTCAGGCCCTAGGGGAATATCGTGGGTAAGTTGGGGTAGATTGACAGCGCCTAAAGATATGGGTGGATTGGGGATTGGCTCCTTGAAGACTTTAAACTTGGCTATGCTTTGTAAATGGTGGTGGCGTCCCTTTGGTTTATGACTATTCACGCGATTCACTATAAACCACGGGTATTGTCTTTTCTCCCAATTAAACTTACATATGGCGGTACTTGGAAAGTGATTTGTGGAGTTGATAACGAGTTACATAAGCTTTCTATCTCTTTACCTAACCTTTTTGTTGAAAAATTTGTCAACGGATTCTTAAAATGGGTGTGGGTGGGGGATCCTTCAGGAGTTTTGAGGAAGAAAACAAATCATGTGAAAAGTTTGGCGTATATATGGTGTCGAACTCATGAGTGCCCAGGAAGGTTAACTTACATATTTGGAGAAGGGATGTCCATGAATAAAAAAACTGTTGACAACTTGGTTAAACGGAATGTTGGGATAGCTTCTGCACATGTATTTTGTGCTTAAAATGTGATGAAAAGATGCGAGTATTCTAGACAAGTATGGAGTATTATCGCATTGTGGTGTAAGTTCCCAATAGCCAGATTTGACAATGTTAGTTGTCTTCTCAACTTCCTGCCGCTCTTGTTTTTGGAATGGTAAGAGGAAGAAGCTTATGGACTTGACAGTGTAAATCTAGTCGAGTATTAGAAGTAATATAAGAAATTTGTATGTAAAGTGGATCACATTACGCAAACACATCAGTATCTAAACTTGTACACAAGCATTATTTAAGCAATGCAAAAATTGATATACATGTACGCTCTTGGTCTATTATAATAGTCTGCAAAAAGTCTTATTCCGGGTAACAACCGGTTTAGTCAGACAAAAAAATAATATGTTTTGTTCTTCGGCAACACAATTCTCTTGAATAGTCCCAAGTTCTTTAACTTCAGAGCCCTGTTTCTGTTTCTCGGTTTTGTCCCTTTATGATCATAAACCCTGTTTCTGTTTCTCGGTTTTGTCCCTTTATAATCATAAATCAGAAGCCGCGTCATCAGAACTAATAACTAACAAAAAAATTTGATTTTCCAAATAATACAGAAGTAATAAACATACCAGCATACATAGAGTCGTAGTGCTCATCCAGAATGTAACTCAAGTGTATAACTAAAAAAACAAAAACCGAAAAAAACAATAAATTGTTGGTTTTACTTGGTTGAATTCCTTATTTAAGAAGGGTTGCAAAGGATATGGGAATAACAGTTACCTGCTTTGTATATTTTATTATAAGGAACATACTCATAGAGTATCAAGTCTTCGTAAGATGCCAACACAACAATTTTCACCTTATACTGAAAAAAAGAAAAAAAACAAAAAACGTACAAACACGGTTATAAACTATATTTTTGTTCACTAAATGTAATTGTGTGATGTAATGCTAAAAACATACCGCGTCTGAAATCGCCTTCAAAGTAAGATTATTTCCCCATGTCGTTTGCCTTTTCATTTTCTCGCAATACAAGTCGAAGTCCTCGTGCGGAGCTAATTCTTGAGCATAGAGTTGGGGTTGTTCTTTAAGCATTGTTTACGACTACATGATATATGAGTTCATGAGATGTACACTTGTAGATTTCTATATTATTTCAAATCCCCATAAATTTAAAAAAAAAAAAAAAAATCTTCATCGAGGCATAACAGTCGATATCGACAAGTTACAAATGGGCAGGGGCCTTTTTTAGGCATGAACAAAACCTCATGGTATGGTACTTGAATGGAATAAGTTCTAAATATTTGAAAAAACATAAAATAAGGGCTCAGAAATATAAAAAGCACAATCTGAAAATTTAAACTCCTCTGTTTTGCTTATTTCCCTTTTTGAAATATGGATTTCCCCACAAATTTATGATCTTTCCCCCTCCTCTCTCTCTCTCTCTCTCTAGTATATCTATATCTATATCTATATCTATATCTATATCTATATCTATATCTATATCTATATCTATACTATATAAGCTATATCTATATCTATATCTATATCTATATCTATATCTATATCTATTCTATATCTATATCTATATCTATATCTATATCTATATCTATATCTATATCTATATCTATATCTATATCTATATCTATATCTATATCTATATCTATATCTATATCTATATCTATATCTATATCTATATCTATATCTATATCTATATCTATAGTGTTCTGATCTATATCTATATCTATATCTATATCTATATCTATATCTATATCTATATCTATATCTATATCTATATCTATATCTATATCTATATCTATATCTATATCTATATCTATATCTATATCTATATCTATATCTATATCTATATCTATATCTATATCTATATCTATATCTATATCTATATCTATATCTATATCTATAGGTAAATAGTGTTCTGATCTATATCTATATCTATATCTATATCTATATCTATATCTATATCTATATCTATATCTATATCTATATCTATATCTATATCTATATCTATATCTATATCTATATCTATATCTATATCTATATCTATATCTATATCTATATCTATATCTATATCTATATCTATATCTATATCTATATCTATATCTATATCTATATCTATATCTATATCTATATCTATATCTATATCTATATCTATATCTATATCTATATCTATATCTATATCTATATCTATATCTATATCTATATCTATATCTATATCTATAGTGTTCTGATCTATATCTATATCTATATCTATATCTATATCTATATCTATATCTATATCTATATCTATATCTATATCTATATCTATATCTATATCTATATCTATATCTATATCTATATCTATATCTATATCTATATCTATATCTATATCTATATCTATATCTATATCTATATCTATATCTATATCTATATCTATATCTATATCTATATCTATATCTATATCTATATCTATATCTATAGGTAAATAGTGTTCTGATCTATATCTATATCTATATCTATATCTATATCTATATCTATATCTATATCTATATCTATATCTATATCTATATCTATATCTATATCTATATCTATATCTATATCTATATCTATATCTATATCTATATCTATATCTATATCTATATCTATATCTATATCTATATCTATATCTATATCTATATCTATATCTATATCTATATCTATATCTATATCTATATCTATATCTATATCTATATCTATATCTATATCTTGATCTATATCTATATCTATATCTATATCTATATCTATATCTATATCTATATCTATATCTATATCTATATCTATATCTATATCTATATCTATATCTATATCTATATCTATATCTATATCTATATCTATATCTATATCTATATCTATATCTATATCTATATCTATATCTATATCTATATCTATATCTATATCTATATCTATATCTATATCTATATCTATATCTATATCTATATCTATATCTATATCTATATCTATATCTATATCTATATCTATATCTATATCTATATCTATATCTATATCTATATCTATATCTATATCTATATCTATATCTATATCTATATCTATATCTATATCTATATCTATATCTATATCTATATCTATATCTATATCTATATCTATATCTATATCTATATCTATATCTATATCTATATCTATATCTATATCTATATCTATATCTATATCTATATCTATATCTATATCTATATCTATATCTATATCTATATCTATATCTATATCTATATCTATATCTATATCTATATCTATATCTATATCTATATCTATATCTATAGTGTTCTGATCTATATCTATATCTATATCTATATCTATATCTATATCTATATCTATATCTATATCTATATCTATATCTATATCTATATCTATAGGTAAATAGTGTTCTGATCTATATCTATATCTATATCTATATCTATATCTATATCTATATCTATATCTATATCTATATCTATATCTATATCTATATCTATATCTATATCTATATCTATATCTATATCTATATCTATATCTATATCTATATCTATATCTATATCTATAGTGTTCTGATCTATATCTATATCTATATCTATATCTATATCTATATCTATATCTATATCTATATCTATATCTATATCTATATCTATATCTATATCTATATCTATATCTATATCTATATCTATATCTATATCTATATCTATATCTATATCTTTATATGTATATCTATATCTATATCTATACTATATCTAACAACAAACCCAAACGTTATGAGGAACTAATTTGAACTTTAAATTCTGTAATTTGATGTTATGTATATATATAGAAGAGAAGATGAGTAGAAGTGTATAACAATGACAAAAAAAACCCATTTGTTAGAAGGGGGGGAAATTGGGTCAACGGTCAGCTGCAAAACTAAAGATTGATTTAAAAGGCGCTTTTAGTCCCTCTTAGTTTTTGGTTTTTCAGTAATAGTCCAAGTTATGCAAGGGGAACGGTCAAGTGCAAATCAAATATTGATTATAAATGCCGTTTTGGTCCCTGTAACTATTTTGTTTTTTCAAAAATAGTCCAAGTTATGGTTATACTTGAGCCACAACTATCCCTTGATACTTAATTAATTTGAATCAAAATTCTAAATTTGTGCTTACTAACTGTTACATATATATATACACATTAGTTTTGCCTCCCGTCTGATGGACCGATAATTTCAATATATCAAATGTATTTGATCCCGCAAAACTGTTTTTTGTTATGTATATATACAAGATTAGTATAATAAAGACTAAAAACAACAAACCCAAACGTTATGAGGAACTAATTTGAACTTTAAATTCTGTAATTTGATGTTATGTATATATATAGAAGAGAAGATGAGTAGAAGTGTATAACAATGACAAAAAAAACCCATTTGTTAGAAGGGGGGGAAATTGGGTCAACGGTCAGCTGCAAAACTAAAGATTGATTTAAAAGGCGCTTTTAGTCCCTCTTAGTTTTTGGTTTTTCAGTAATAGTCCAAGTTATGCAAGGGGAACGGTCAAGTGCAAATCAAATATTGATTATAAATGCCGTTTTGGTCCCTGTAACTATTTTGTTTTTTCAAAAATAGTCCAAGTTATGGTTATACTTGAGCCACAACTATCCCTTGATACTTAATTAATTTGAATCAAAATTCTAAATTTGTGCTTACTAACTGTTACATATATATATACACATTAGTTTTGCCTCCCGTCTGATGGACCGATAATTTCAATATATCAATTTAAGCATATTTGACTATAGGTCTCAAGGGTGCTTTCGGGTTCCAACCGCTAGCATACTGCCCGCTTGAATGTCACTACTAGGGTTCGAACCACTAACCAACTAACACGTCGTTCTAAAAAATATATATATTACAAAAGATGGAATACAATATATGCTTTCAATGTTTTAAAATTATAATTTTTAATTTTTTCTTTATCAACCTTTTTACATTTAAGGGTTTACAAATTTAACAATTAATCTTAATTAAATCTTATAAACAACCTGTGCATGTGATACGAGCATAAATCTAGTATTTTGTATTTACCAAACAAAACTATCCACGTTATTTCTAAATATTCTTTTTATTTTTTATAATTTTTTACTATTAAACACCTTTTCATAATTCGTATTACCCAATTTTTAAAGCCATTAATTTTTACGTGAAAATAGGGATGATAAAAAACCCGTATTCGATGGGGAAACCCGAAACCCGATTTTTGGGCGGGTTCGGGTCCGGGTATGCGGGTCTAGGGCCGGGTATGGGGATGGTTTTAAATTTTTGCGGGTTCGGTCCGGATGGTTTTAGATGAAAACCCGCATACCGACCCGTATACCCGAAAACCCGCCCCGAACCCGTATACCCGACCCATTTATACTTTACATAATAATAATAATAATATAAGTATAATAGATTACTAATTATAATAATAATAATAAAATTATTTGTTTTATGGGAAAATGATCCGTACTGCAGACTTTACCTAAGCTTAGGTACTGCCACTTTAAAAAAAGTTACAAATTAAACCTTTGAATTTGATAAACATACATAGCCCCCTGAATTTTACATAATCCCCCCTTGCTTTACCTAAGATAGGTACTGCATGCTTTACCTTTCCCAATAATAATAATAATAATCTATTTATTACTGTATATCCAATGCATATTTGTTTTAGTAATCATATCCATTATATTGGTTATTTCAAAATTTCAATGTTAGTTTCTGTAATCAGAGGTCTCTTAAGATGGAGTATTTACAAACTCGCTGAAACATTATTTCTTACATCTTATATTAACAACTACAAATGAGAAAGATGAAAAGTAACACAACCATGACTAGCAAATGGTAGGATTCTAAAAAATAAACAAATAAACGGATCCTCGATTATCCGTGGGAACCCGTTACCTAATAGTTAATAAGTTACCTAATAGTTAATAAGTAAATAGAGACCAGTCGGGTTCGAGTTTGGGCAGAGATTTTTAATCAGGTCCGGAACCGAAATCGTCTAAGCCTGGACCATATCTGACCCATCACCATATCCCTACGCGGAAATTAATCAAATCACATGATTTGTGAAAGACACAACTTAAACATCAAATGGAAAATTGAAGCCACAAACTTTGACTACATCAGTCTCACCGGCCTCATCGCTTCACAACACCTCCAAAATGTCTACCACCACCACCATCATCACCATCGTCATCACCACCATAATCCTCCTTCTCACCACCACATCTTCCGCCCCAATCTTAGGCCTAGACGCCTTCTTCTCCCGCCAATCACACCTCGATCCATCAGCCACCAACGACACTTTCCTTTCTCTCCCACCTTCCCTCAAAAAATCCCTAACCACCGCCACAAACCACCACCATCAACCACCACCAACCACCGCATCCCTACTATTCTCCCTCCATCTCACCGTCCCAATCATCATCAAACTCATCGGCCCATGGTCTTCCTTCCCCCCAGACTCCGATCACCTCCTCCACTCTTTCCTCTCCGCCGCCGTCACCTCCGATCACTTCCACGTCATCACCCCTTCTCTTTCAAACACCAACTCTCTTTCTCTCACACACTCCCCATCTCTCCACATCTCTCTCTCGCCTAAATCCCTTACTTCCGCCCTTTCCACCACCATCCAATCACAGCTCGCCACGTCGCCTTCCTCTCTCAGATCCCCCCTCATTTCCATCCCTCATTCCTCAGTTGATGACGTCATCCGCAAAGATTATGATTCTGAAACACCCCATAATAAAGATGCAATCTTTATCTACATTCTGAACTTGGGTTCTCAAGGTAAACCTTATGCTTATAGATATACAGATACTGGTGAATCATCTGTTGGTGTTACAAGTGTTCTGGAAGTATTTACGCCTCGAAAAGCCGGTATTTGTGGATCGATTTGAGCCCTGTCGATTACGGGCCGGCTTTATCCGGTGATGGGGTTTTGCCAAAAGGTGAGTTTCATCCTTTAACTGCATTACATGGTAGACCTAAGTCACAAAAAGCTTTACTTGCTGACATTGCTTCTTTGATATATAGTGCTTATAAGGTCCTTTTAGTTCCGTCTTTAAGAATCCCCGTTCCTTTCGAGAATTCGTTAGTTGTCCAGTTTATACATATACATGGCCCTGAATATGATTCTAGAGGTTTGGATTTTGGACTAATTGAGAAGAATTTGAAAGATGAGGGTGGGTTGCTGTTTGGTGATCAAAATTTGAGTTTTAACAAGTATGATGTTGATATGGGGGAATGTAGTATTTGTTCGTTTGCTGTTTCGCTTTCGACTACTTCTTATACGTCTAGGTACTTGTTTGATAACTATACGTTGATTGTTAGCGAGTATTTGGATTCTAAACGTATTCATCAGACATTGTCTGAGTCACAAGATGAGATTAGGAGGTTAGCTAAGCTTCCGGAAGATGATTTTGGACGAGTTTTACCGGTTTATATTTTTGACTTGGAAGTGAATTCAATATTGTTGCTGGATCGGTATCATCAGTCTATTGCTTTTAAGGATATGGTGATTGCGGTTAGGACCAAGAATACACAGACTGTTAGTGATTATAGTTGTAACGGGCGTCATGTGTTCACTCAAACTAGGGAACTTGAGAGGCCACTTGTGGGTTCGATTTTGCAGAGTATGTGGGGTGTGTCACCGACCCATATGGTCTGGAGTGCGCAACATAATAGCACGTTGGTTGATTATACTTGGAGTGTTGGACATACCCCATTTGGCCCGTTTTCAGAGCTTTCTACGTTGTCTTTTATACAAAAGGATGCTGCTAGAAGGAATGTTTTGGTAACGTCTTTGAATTACACCATCACAAGTGCGATTGATGTTCTTGAATCCATAGCTGCCCATGGTGGTGAAAGAAAGCTTCTGCCACATAATCAACTTTCAGAGTTTTTACAAAGATGGAATTTCTTCAAATACAAGATCGATAAAGTGGTTTCTTCGTTGTCACATTTGGACTTTGAAATGGGTTTATATTACTTGAGGTCTTCTGATCATGACCTGTATGCGATCCATTCTCTTGTGTATCATGCATCTCAAGACTTGGAGGCGTCACTTGTTTGCTTTGAGGACCCACCGTTTCCATGGGCATCATTTCTGATGTCTGTTGGTATTTTCTTTGTTCTTGTATATGCTTATTCGCAAAGAGAAAAGCTGTTTAGCAACAAAAGGAAGCAGTTTTAGACTTTTAGTGCTGGAAATGACAAATTGGTGTATGACTGTAAGATGAAATGGTTCAAGGAACATGCTGGCTTGTTTTAGATATACTTCTTTTTTTAATAGTTGAGATTTCAGCTCTTGTTTGTCCCTCCATTTACTGATAATGAAGTTAAGTTGGATAGAATTTCTGTCACTCTATTTTGCGTTGCGTTTAATCTGACCCTTTTTTTTTCTCCCTGTTTTGTATGCCCGGCACTGCTTAAAAAGGTTTGTGTTTTCATTGCTATCTGCTACTGTCTTTACAATGTGTGTGCAAAGTTGAGTAAGGTCATCATGGGTTAGATGCGGAAAAATGGGCACGTCAGGTAATGGTTCAAAGCATGTATTGTTTTTGATGTTGGTTGAAATAGATTGGCCTGGTTTTGACCTGACAATTTTAAAGATCTATAGTGATTAGTATGTTAAACAATATTACTTTATGTATGCTATATTAGAAAATTAATTTTGAGTACACTGATTTTGGAGGTTTTTATGCTTTAAAAATAAGCTTTGGGCACTTTCGACTGTTGACCCATCATAGATAAAACGTTCACAAATTGACCCATTTAATCGGAATATCGTTTAACTCTAGTTCACTGCCAAATCAAACTGAGAAGTACACATCTTCTTTTGTTTACAAACTTGTCTGTCGAACTTGTATCTGCTTATTATGCTTGTAATGTCTACATTCGGTACATAATATGTATGCAACTGAGCAGAATGCTGTAGTATTTTTATTTGAGGTTTGGTTCATTTAGTTAATGGATGCCTGAGAGACAAGATATCATGTGGCTTTATAACATCTGAAAGATACTTGCAAGTAATTAGCAAACTTCGTTCATTTTGTGGAATTTTATTTTCACCTATCCGAAAGGTAACAAATACTTCCTTTTTATTTCTTTTTTGGAGTAAAAGGCTTGAAAAGGTATCAAAAAGGACCACTTGGTTTTGCAAATCGATGCAAAGAGCTTGTAGTTTAGAAAAATCATAAGCAGGAGCTGCAGGACAATATTATCAGTCTCATCAAATATTCTGGGGTACTCATCATCATTGCCCGTGAGATCCTCTATGCTTGAATTTGCTTGTTATCTGCATCATCTTTTATATCAATGCCATTCGTTTTTTTTTTGTTTTTTTTTTTTTTTTTTTTTGTTTTTCTCATCTTTATATCAATGCCATTCGTTTTTTTTTTGTTTTTTTTTTTGAGTGAGATCTCTAAACGTTGGTGAATAAAATGGTAGCCTAAGTGCAGGTTTGGGATGATTTTGTGTTTGGACTAAATGGATTTCTAGTTTCAGACATTTATTTGTTTCTGAGGTAAGCTCGTTTCTTCCACTATGTAATTGCTATAATTAAGGAACGGTGGCTCTGAATCTTCGATCCTTCGTTTAAACCGAAAATAGTAAAAGGTGTTTACTGTTAATTCTCTTTGTGTTTGTGGATCTTGAAAAGCATTTGGTTTTTACTCGAATCAATTGGCCCCAGCATTCACCCCTCTATAGTCGATAGCCTGCCATATCATTGCACGAGCGACATCTTCTGGTACCTACAAAAGACATTTGGTAAGTCAAAAATTTTCATTTTGTAAATGCAATTGCAAGCTATTCTCTATGGGGCATTATTTTGAGGTGGAAAATGTTGGACCAGGCATGTTGGATGGGTCAAAATAGGTTAGGGAATTGGGTCAAACACTAGTTTTTTGTACGCGTCTAAGTGGGCTGGGAAAACTGCAAAAATATGTTTTATTTTTTTGAATTGCAAAAGGTAAAAATGTTTTTTAGTTTTATTCTTGGATTAATAAATATTTATGACTTTTTTTTATTTATAATTCAACGTTTTTAATGGGACCAAATTACGAGGTTGTTATGCATTTGAATACGTTTACTATGACTTTCTATCTTTTTGATCCACTTGTTTCCTCTTCAGTTACATCTCTTAGCATAGCCTGTTTAATCTGTTAGGCATAAAACCATAATTCAGGTCGACACATTTTAAGTAAAATTAGGCTTAACCGGTAATCATATCATGTTATATCTATTGAAATAATTTGTGGATAAAGTTTAATTGGTTAGCTTCCCGTAGGTTCCAAGGTAGAGAATAAGAGATACCTGTTTCCAAAAATTCTTCCTACAAGGGCTTCCCATGTTCCACTATGCACGTGCCTTTCCACTCTCCAATACTTTGATATCCCACTTGAAATTTAATCCCAACAGGTGAAACAAAGGTAACTTTATATGATATTAAAAGACTTTACAATCTTGTTTGTAATAATCTTATCTTACCTCCTAGTTGCATTCTACATGATTATGATTTTTCCCCTATTCTTTGATACCCCACTTGAAAATTTATCCCCCTTCCTTAAAAATGGAACAAGTGAAACAAAAGTAACTTCATATGATATTTAGAGGCCTCATAATCAGAGACACAAAACTTAAAATGGAATTTGTTTAACTCTATATACATAATCGATAAGGTAGATTTTCATCCTCACATATGGACTTTGAAATGCGACTGAGGTCCTCTGATCATGATCATTTTGCGACGTTCTCTTGTGTATCATGCCTCCCGAGGTTTTGAGGCATTCCTTGTTTGCTTTGATGATATGCCATTTTATGAGCATTGTGTGTGTGTGTGTGTGTTTTGTCTTTAGTGTTCTTATGTCTACTTATTCACAGAGAGACATACTGTTTAGTAACCAGAGTTCAACTCATGCTTACAAATTTGTCTGTAGAGCTTGTGTATGTTTATTATCCTCTTATAGTTCACACTCGGTACATATTATGTACACAACTGAGCTGTGTAGGACATGATTTGACCGTATAACATCTGAAGTTAACTATGTTCTTCCTGCAAGAGCTCTCCAGTGTCAGGAAATTTATTTACATAGTTACATGTGAAAGGTAACAAAACCCCCTCATTTTTTTATAATTGGGGTAGAAGAGACTTAAAATATGTCAAAAAGAACCACATGGTCTAGCAAATACATGCAATCAGATCTTATAATTTGGGGAGATCATAAATGGGAAAGTAGCATCTGCCTCCTAAAATATCCCGGTGTACTCTTCATCATTGACCATCTGTGGTTGACTTTTCTTCTCTTCTGCGTGATCATCTTCTTCGTCACAACCATTTAGGTTTTTCTAGACAAGGTCTTTGAATATCGCTGACTGAAATAGAGTCCGAGTGCTGTAGGGGATGATTTTTTGCCTGGACTAAACGGAATGTTGGTTTCAAACATTTCTTATTTCTGAGGTAAGCTTGCCTTTTCAGTTGTGGAGTTATTATAATCCAGGAATGGTGGCTCTGATTCTTCTATATAACCAAAGTTATTAAAAGGTGTAACAGTTAGCTCTGGTTGTGTCTCTGGCTCTTGAAAGGCAGCTGGAGTTTGTGTTCCTGGTTTCAACCATCTGATGTAAGTACTCAAATTGAAATTGGTTACGGCATTCACGCCTCTAAACTCAATTGCTGCTATATCATAAGCACGAGCCGCCTCTTCTTGGGTGCCTGTAAAACGATTTTAGTATTTCATATTTTCCATTTCATATTACAATCGGTCATGGGTGTTTTTCATTTATCATCATTAGAGGTGGCAAGATGGGTGAATTAGTTGGGTTGGGTAAGGGGAAAAAACAGGTACGCTCTGAAATGGGTCACAACTGTGATGGAACAAAATAACCGGGTTATAGCACAGGTACGCTCTGAACCGGGTTTTTTGAAAAAGGGGTTCATGATGAAATGTAGTAGTATTAATACAAGGTTAAAACATAGCGGGTCCTGTTGAATTGATAAGCATGCCAAATTTAAATTTTTTTATTGATATTTAATGCGTTAAATTGTGATTATAAACATTATTATTTCAACGGTAATAATCTAAATGTTTAGATATAATCTTAGAGGGTTTTATACTCTAGGAATAAGCTTTCAGCAAGTTTTTAGGCTTATGGCATCCTGTTCGAGACCATACGTGATACAAATTGATGCCTCTATGTAAGTGAACAAGTCAAAAGTTCCACCTCTAATTGTCCAAATAAAGATAATTATGATTTCAGTCTGCTTCGTTAACTTACCATAAGTTCCAAGGTAGAGATACTTGTTTCCAAAAACTCTTCCAATTCGGGCTTCCCATCTTCCGTTGTGGTGGTGCCTGGCCACACCACACTATTTTGATACTCCTCTTGAAAATCCACTGCTCTTCCTGTAACAACCAACACAAATGGAAAGCAAAAATCTTTATTTGTAATCAGGGACCCTTGACCTTTGTACAATTTTTATGTTTGTAGAATACATACCTCCTTAGTGAGGTTAGATATTCTTCCTTTGTTACATTCTGCATTATTTCAATTTCTTTCTCATAATCAGAGACCTTCACATAAGTTAGAGGTTTATGAGCAAGTAGTTGTTTTAAATTGATATGTTAACATTAAAATTCTTAAAGTTAAGTTTCCATACAGGAAAATTAGTGAAAGTTGATGATCCCCAGTACTTGAGGGCAGCTAGATCATATGCTCTGGCTGCCGATTCTTCCTCATCATAAGCTCCTGAGTCATGATCAAAATAAATATATGAACCTTATGATCTAAAATAGAGGTTCCAAGACAGGCAGGTCGGGCGGGTTATGTAACGGGTCTAAATGGATCTGGGTTGAAATGAGCCAATTTTTACTTTTAGTATAAGACTATAAGTTGAAAAACAAGCTTTGCTGGGTCAACCCACGTATTAGAGCTGGCAAGAAAGGCAGGTCGGGGTTGGGCAACGGGTCAAAAGATCTGGGTGGGTTGACCCATTACCACTTTTTCTCAATTTTTAAAGTATATGATTAATTAGTTGTGATACAGAAACTATATTATAACAAAAGTAATCTGAATATAAATCTTGAATAAAATGATTTAGGAGGCTGTTTGCAATAATAATAGACTTGCAAGTACCTGTTTACTTTATCCAGTTTTAGCCAAAATTTCTGATTTAACTGATTTGACCCTTATGAAATACGACACACGCAATGTCGACCCATTTATAAGTAAATGAGTCGAATATGCGGTCTTTAATCTATAATATTAGTGATACTAATGCTTAAGGCTTTTCAGAAAGAACTTACCGAGATAGACTGTTTGGTCCAAACATATCATCCACAGTGCCGATGGAAGTAGGAAAAAGAATAAACGAAGTTAGAAGGTTTTTTCCGTAAAAAAGGAATGCACAAAAAATAAAGTCTGAAGAGCATAAATGGAGTTACCTTGTTTTCCTTTCTTTCTCTGTGTAACGTTCCAGGAAAGTTTACCCACAAATGTGCTTCATATCTGCCTATCCATCGATGTTTGATCACGCCACGGAACTTGGAACTTCTTTTCACAATGGAGGGTGAAGCTTGGTCCGTCTGCTGACTCACCTGCAGCTGTTGACTTTTACAATCCAATGTAAGATACTTGTTTCCAAAAACTCTTCCAATTCGGGCTTCCCATCTTCCGTTGTGGTGGTGCCTGGCCACACCACACTATTTTGATACTCCTCTTGAAAATCCACTGCTCTTCCTGTAACAACCAACACAAATGGAAAGCAAAAATCTTTATTTGTAATCAGGGACCCTTGACCTTTGTACAATTTTTATGTTTGTAGAATACATACCTCCTTAGTGAGGTTAGATATTCTTCCTTTGTTACATTCTGCATTATTTCAATTTCTTTCTCATAATCAGAGACCTTCACATAAGTTAGAGGTTTATGAGCAAGTAGTTGTTTTAAATTGATATGTTAACATTAAAATTCTTAAAGTTAAGTTTCCTTACAGGAAAATTAGTGAAAGTTGATGATCCCCAGTACTTGAGGGCAGCTAGATCATATGCTCTGGCTGCCGATTCTTCCTCATCATAAGCTCTGAGTTATGATCAAAATAAATATATGAACCTTATGATCTAAAACAGAGGTTCCAAGACAGGCAGGTCGGGCGGGTTATGTAACGGGTCTAAATGATCTGGGTGGGTTGACCCGGTACCACTTTTTCTCAATTTTTTTTGAGGTCTAAAGAGAACTTTTAAAATGATGCCTTTTCGGATAATGAATGAAATTTACGCAATACTTGTCTCGAATCCGTGACCCTATATATCGTCAGCGTTCCTAGTGAGTTTTACACGAACATTTTTCATAAGTTTGCATCTCATGATGTTTCTTTTCTTTGAAGTTTTTAACAATAGATAACTAGTCAG
This sequence comes from Erigeron breviscapus, assembly GCA_034093135.1. Lineage (NCBI taxonomy): Eukaryota > Viridiplantae > Streptophyta > Magnoliopsida > Asterales > Asteraceae > Erigeron > Erigeron breviscapus. The sequence continues at coordinate 50,214,912 of CM067169.1, forward strand.
TAGTCACTAGTTTAGATAGATTGCAACAGCATATTCAAGCATCAGATGGTATCGTCGGTCTACAAGAAAGATATATGACAGTCAATCAAAAATATCGATGTTGGTCAGTTATTGCACGTTTTATACAATTGCTGAAGGGCTAAAATTAAAGAAACCCCAAGTTACTAATGCCATTATGATTTTCTATATTTCTTCTATTAAGCTTTTTGGAGTGTTAGTTTTTGTCGATCGAGTGTGGACCCTGCAAGAATGCATGCTGCTACATGTATAAGAGTGTGATTATATATGAAGTGTTGGATTAATTGTGTTATGTCCAACACGATGATTCCACTTAATTTGATAGAACTTTGGACAAACTTTGTTGGTTAGTACCCTGTTTGTTCATGGAATCCTTCGTCGTGTTCCACGTTTCTAATGTTACTACCATCTGGCCGTCTACTGCCAAGGGGTATTTTAGTTATTTTAGTTAACTATGGTGTTAAATTTCACTTTTTAAAAAAATGATGAAATGTCATGAAATATGCATTTGTGTCTGTTTTCTGTGAAAGTACCAAAAGATAATGACGAAGGGGGTTCTCAATTTTTTTTGAGGTCTAAAGAGAACTTTTAAAATGATGCCTTTTCGGATAATGAATGAAATTTACGCAATACTTGTCTCGAATCCGTGACCCTATATATCGTCAGCGTTCCTAGTGAGTTTTACACGAACATTTTTCATAAGTTTGCATCTCATGATGTTTCTTTTCTTTGAAGTTTTTAACAATAGATAACTAGTCAGTAGTCACTAGTTTAGATAGATTGCAACAGCATATTCAAGCATCAGATGGTATCGTCGGTCTACAAGAAAGATATATGACAGTCAATCAAAAATATCGATGTTGGTCAGCTATTGCACGTTTTATACAATTGATGAAGGGCTAAAAGAAACCCCAAGTTACAAATGTCATAGATTCGTGACAATATGCCCTCTGCCTCATTGATCTTCACTCTTTTTCTGGTCATCTGGACAACAGCGTGGAAACCACTCCACACCCTTTTTTTCTGGAATGCTCGAATTTACACCTGCCAACAACAATAGGTCCTTAGCTTCATCAAGCGGTGGTGGAACATAGGTGGTTAGACAATTACTTCTCCAACTCATGAGACCTGATTAGTATTTCACCCGTTCTCTAAGTTATACTACTTTTAAATTGAGTGTCAACCAGATTATGTATAAAGTTTAAAGCTGATATTTACATATTAATTTTTTCGATAAAGTTAATTACCTACATGCATAATTGCATAGCTATTAAGGCCTGGCTATAGCACGGTTATGGTATACAAAGACTGTCATAACTTGGAACTCCTTAGACACAAGGTTAACCAAGTAGCTCATGAGTATATTTGCTTTCTTTTTTGTTAGGTTGATCTATGTGAACGTGCAAGTTTCGCGGACGCATACCTGTGCTTGGTGTTGTTGGGGAACCGGTCATACCCATTGGCTTCTGGTTTATGTATATTGTTATAATTAGTCAATACAGATACAGTTAAGGTGATGCTTGTTTTTTGTTACGTCTAGTACAGAATCTCACATATAGTATCTAATGCCTACTCAAAAGTCTATCGCTCAAATACCACAATTGGTAAAACCTTTGAATTTGATACATCATGTGTAAAAAATCAAGACAAATAAACCCAAATGGCCAAATTAGCATAACAAATTCATGACTTAAAAATAATAGAAAATACTGCATACTAAACAATGACAGCATCTTGAAGCCACACATAAATCCAAAGAAGTCTTCAAAGAACTAAAACACTTTACCATTTCAAATTAGGAAGTCTCAAATTGTCCCAAAATCAGGTATATAAGACTCCTAGAACCACGATCAATTCATGCAAGAACAAAGAAACAGAACAATAGTTGTAAACGGAAACGGACTTGTGTTTGACATTCTGTTCCAATGGTACACCGGTTCAAAACAGCATACTGACAGACGATGACCATTTAATTGCCTGAATGATGATTGGGGATGGGTTGCTGTTTCAGAGAACAAATTTGCATTGTGTCTATCTTGTTTTTAGTGTAAGTATCAAGACAATAGCATGAGTATATACACAATGAAAAGTTGTTATAATGAATATCATTTAACAGTTAACGGTGATTGTTAATTATGATAACCAGTTTAGTTTTGCGATGGCAACAGTTTGTTCTGGAACCTGTCGAAAAACGGGTCAAAAACATGGGCTCATAGAGATGCGACCCGGTATATTTTTGAAAACTTTTTAAAATTTAATTTTTTTTGTTTGTACCTATATACTACAAATGTGTAAAATTTTTGATTTCACGTGTAAGGTACTAAATGATCATATATACACATCAATGACGGCTAAAGGCGGAACCCGTCAATCCATTTGGCCAAAGCGGAGTCCGTCAGTCTATGGTAGAGTCGTAGCGGCTAAGGGCTTAGCTCCTCATGTAGGTAATCTCATCACCGATTACCCCTTATGATTAATCACCCCTTATGACCTATCACCTCTCATCAGCTACCCTTTATTAATATTTTAAGGACGAGTCCGTTTCCGAATCACAATTTTCGATTAACTTGCATGTGTAAATTAAAAAAAAAAAAAAAGACAAAAATGAATCAAAGGTATATTTTTTTTTATTGAACTGGTTGCTTAAGAAACTTTTAAAATTTATATGTTTTGCATTATATACCTTTTTATTGCATTGGTTGTCCATCAAATTTTCAAAATTTGTCCGCTGATTGCCTATCTAACTTTGAAGATAAAAAGTCATTAAATATTTATAAAAAAATTTAGATAATTAACAAGAAATAAAGAAGATAATAGAGCCATTGTATTTTCTCACACAATACATGTGGGGTGACATGTAACCCTTTCTTTCTTTGATTTTATATTTCGCAAACTACCCATCAACCGTCGATCCAAACCCACCCATGTGCTTTTTGCCCTAATTGAAGAAGAATATAACAAGTCTTTGGGAGGGAGGCAGTCAGGCATCATGGATAAGAAGCAGGTGAAAAAGGTTCTGTCGCCGATTAGGATTGGTCGGTTCCTCAAAAAATACGGCGGTCCAAAGAGAAAAGCGGCTTCCCGGGAGTCCGGTCCACAGTACCCCATCTTACCCCCCTATGTTAAGCCTGCTGGTTACATTCCTCCGGCTTGTGAACAATCCATTTTCATGTGCCGTGCTTTACAGGTATATATTTATAGATTGGATTTTTTTTTATATATATAGGGTTTGGTCAGGGTTTAATTATATGCCTATCTTTTGAAATTAGGTTTTGGAGTACGCTAAAAATCCAGAGAGTTACAACATGAAGAAGAAGAAGGCTGGTGGTGGCAAAGTGGTTGGATAAGAGATGGAGTCCTGCGCATCATATCTATTGGTTTGGTGTAGTTATTAGGAACATATTATCATAATAATAATGATCTAATTGAGAACCAAAGTACTGTTTATTGGATGGATGGATTTAGGAACAATTCAACATCTGTTACTTTTGTATTAAAATTCTCAAATATGAAATTATGCTTTGCTTTGTTTCTTTTTTCCCTATACAAATCAATTACTTAGAATAATCATCTATTACTATATTACGAGAACGGTACCCGCGCGTTGCGGCGGTGATGGATGTGATGGCGGGGTGGTGATGTAATGGCGGTGGCGATGGTGGGGTGATCTACCTGACGGGCTCCGCGCTTAGCCCTACAGGCTCCGCCATCGGATTTAAAAATTCGTCGAAAGTATATCGAATGACACCTCTAATGAAAGAGCATGAAATTTTAAGAACACCCATATAATTTTTATAATTTATCGATGTACAGTTTTTGAGATAAAAGATTTTGAATGAATTAGAAGAATAAAATGATTTATAAAGGAGAGAGAAAAAATGATTGGTTGAGATTTGAGGAGAGAGAAAGGGTATTATAGTTATTTTAGGTAAATATAGAATAGATAGGAGAGACATTTTGAGAAGGTACTTAAAATCAATATTAAAAATTTAAGTTCAATGTTGAAAATCTAGAGGAAATGCTTTATAATATACTAGATTAAACCCGCACGTTATGCGGGACTGACTTACTACATAAATAAAAAATACAATAACAGATAGTTACATTATTATTCTTAATTTATGATAATATTAAAATCTGTCAAATAGTTTATGAATATATGATATACGTCAAATATGTTAAAGCATGACTAATAAGTATAAATATTTATAAATCATAAAAAAAAATGTATAAGGTATACTCATTAAATATAATATAATAAATACTTTCAAAAAATAAACATAATATAATAAACAATCTCATTATAAAAAAAAATATTATTCTTGAATTAATTAAAAAAAACATAGTATAATGTACATAAACATCTTTGTACTCATATAGAAAATAGAAAATTAAATATTAATAATTATGATTATGATTAAAATTGATGATTAAGATCATATACATGACAACATAAATATATCAATTTAAATATAAAAAAATGATAACTCATTAAGTGATTAAGAGATATATATGTTAGAATTAAATTAAATTATTAAAATAATACTATATATCCACAAGCCGATCATTAACAGATTTACTACATATATTTTTCTTTTTTTTTTTTTTTTTCTTTTTTCTTTTTTTTATTCTTAGTTAATGATGATTAGGATAAAGAATAATTTTTAAAGGAATGCTTAAAATTAGGAAATTAATGTAAGTATGACACATAATGAAAAATCCTACATGGCATTCTCTCATAATTGCCAACTAATCAAAAAATTATATTCTCTTTGTTATATAAAGAGATAAACTGAATTCATAAACACTTAGGGGGGAGGGAGTACATATTTGTTACCCAATCCTACCCAATTCATCCTCCAATCAAAACTCTCCAACTCACAACTACCCAATTCTTACCCAATTCCTATACCCAATTTCTTTTTTTTATTATTAGTTAATGATGATTAGGATAAAGAATAATTTTTAAAGGAATGCTTAAAATTAGGAAATTAATGTAAGTATGACACATAATGAAAAATCCTACATGGCATTCTCTCATAATTGCCAACTAATCAAAAAATTATATTCTCTTTGTTATATAAAGAGATAAACTGAATTCATAAACACTTAGGGGGGAGGGAGTACATATTTGTTACCCAAACTTACCCAAACATCCTCCAATAAAAACTCTCCAACTCACAACTACCCAATTCTTACCCAATTCTATACCCAATCTTTTTTTTTTATATTACATATATATATTTACAAGAATCTGAAACTACAGGGACTAAACTTAGCAGTTTTTATAAGTCTTATCTTCTACAAATGGCCTGCATCAAATTATACATACATATGCATATACTATATTTATAAAACAGGGAAAGGCCAATTAAAAAAAAAAAGAAAAAAATGGTCAGCTAGCCGTTTTGGGGGGGGGGACCCACTAGCTTCCAACGTTCAAAATTCCTTACCCACACTCGGTTTCAATACTCGAAATGCTAGCCGATCGGGCCTTAGCCGATGACTACCCGAACACCTTCCATGGTGTAGCCGATCGGGTATGGGCTACCCGATGAGTACCCGACTCCCACTCCTTCCTACCTTAAAGATATAAAAAAATAGCAAGCAAGTTATGATGATAAAGAGAGCCGACTTATGTTTTGCGGATCATTAAAAGAGTCGACTTATTTTTTCTTTTTTCTTTTTTTTATTATTAGTTAATGATGATTAGGATAAAGAATAATTTTTAAAGGAATGCTTAAAATTAGGAAATTAATGTAAGTATGACACATAATGAAAAATCCTACATGGCATTCTCTCATAATTGCCAACTAATCAAAAAATTATCCTCTCTTAGTTATATAGAGAGAAGTATAGATAAAGCAAAAAGCATTGTCTAAATTTTAAGTTTCAACATTTATTTTCCTAACATACCCCCCTATCGATTCTATATTTACCTAAAATAACTATATTACCCTTTCCCCCTCCTCAAATCTCAACCAATCATTTTTTTTCTCTCCTCTATAAATCAGTTATTCCTCCAATTCAATCAAAATCTTTTATCTCAAAAACCGTACATCGATAAATTATAAAAATTATATAGGTGTTCTTAAAATTTCATGTCCTTTCATTAGAGATGTCATTCGATATACTTTCGACGAATTTTAAATCCGAAGGCGGAGCCCGTACGGCTAAAGGCGGAGCCCGTCAGGTAGATCACCCCATCACCGCCATTACATCACCACCTTGCCATCACCTCCATCACCGCCGCAACGCGCGGGTACCTTTCTCTCGTTCTATATAGAAATAGAAAGTGATCATTATTAATGCCTTTCCAAAAAAAATGATCATTATTAATGCTAGATAGATGTTTGTGTTACGATCAGGGGTTGGTAAATGGTGAGGCACATGTATAATTCAATTGAAAAATAAATACGTCTGTCTACACTTCTTTTTACTTGCATATTTGCATCCGTCCGTCCAGAACAGTTTGAAAGATTGAGGGTGTTTGTGTGTTTTATTTGAGACGAGAGTAAGTACCAGCGCGTTGCGGCGGTGAGATGATGGGGGTGATAGTTCATAAAGTGTGATAGGTCATAAAGTGTGATAACCAAATGCCTTAACCGTACGGGTTCCGCCCTCGGATTTAAAAATTCGTCGAAAGTATATCGAATGACATCTCTAATGAAAGAGCATGAAATTTTAAGAACACCCATATAATTTTTATAATTTATCGATATACGGTTTTTGATATAAAAGATTTTGAATGAATTGGAGGAATAAATGATTTATGGAGAAGAGAAAAAAAAATGATTGGTTGAGATTTAAGGAGAGAGAAAGGGTATTATAGTTATTTTAGGTAAATATAGAATAGATAAGGGACATTTTGGAAAAATAATGTTGAAACTTAAAATTTAGACAGGAGAAATTTGCTTTATAATATAGTATAGATGAACGTGAAGGAAAAAAGCAACCAATCTGAAATTATTTTTCCAAGTTTGATCAAATTGCCAAAAATCAAAAATAAATATCCGATCTTAAACAGTTAACCAACAAAACTGCAAGGGTACCACTTTCATTAATGCAAAACTTTTCCTTAAACAGAAGACATATACAAAAGAGTGTGCAGGGCTACAAGATGAAGCACTGACAGCAACATAAACAAAATAAAAGCAAATATGAATTTTAAAGATTCTATAGGGATTCTGAATCCAAGCGCTCCAATTTAGTGACACATTGTGGTTTCTATTTGATAACAATAACAAAGGAAGGTTTTGAATCGAAAGGAATGGATCTTCCTCTAAGGGCGCCTCCCTTTTTGCATCCTCCACGAGTCCACATAATGTATCTAGTTGCGCCATCACCATAACAGCCGGATGGTCACAAGTTTGACCCCACAATAAGCCTTTGAGACCCAACTTGATATATTTTCCGTAGGTTGCTCCTTCAATAGGTCTACCAGGTTGCTAAATTGACCGAGTGTCGCACCCACCAAGCCTAAACTTTCCTCCATATGGCTAAACTTTTGAGCAAGTTACCAAACAGTGATCCCTGGTCCCGTCTTCTATGTCACAAAACTCACACAGTACCAAGTCTAATTCGACACCCCTATCACGCAAACATGTTTTGCATGGCAGCCTGTTCATTTTTGCTTTCAAAGAGCATATGTTGATTTTGATTGGGACACTTGAACACCAAGTAAACACATGTGCATGCGGTATCCAAAGCTTCTGTGGGATTAAAAAAGATTACCTTTTCATTGAGAATCTACCATCCACTGCTAGGCTCTGGTTCTATGCGTCAAGCTTGTGTTTTCCTTCCAATAAACTTTCCAATCTGATCAGTTCATTCTAGGTCCTCCCATGAATATCTGCCCTCGGTACAGTTACCATGCTAAGATTCATCTGTCCTGATCAATCTATCACTTGTGCTTCTTTATAGTTTTCCAAGGCGTATAGAGGAGGAAACTTGTATTTTAGTATGTGCCACCCCCTATCACACCAGAAACTTATACTATTCCCGCAATTCACAGATATATAGATGGCCTCATGATGTCGGATTTTAAACTTTTCAAGTGATTTCAGACTTGAGGCCCATATTATGAACTTTGTAGAATACTGCTGTTGCTGGTCCAGAGCCCACCTTCTTCCCCATAGTCCAAGTCAATCTACCTTCTTTTGGAACACTCTAGTGAAGAAAATTATGATTCAATCAAATACCAACAAAATAATATAAATAAGAGAGACTTAACAAGAAATCAAAGGATTTATTATATATAACTTAAGTTTAAATAGAGAAAATATAAAGATAATCCATAATGGAAGCAAATACAAAAAACGATCTACATGATGCTTGAATTTCTTGAATATATGTCAAACTTCTATGAACTAGAACTCCCTCCGATCTTCTGCACTTTTGTTCCTTTTTGTAAGAAGAATGAGATATACCCGTTGTAAAAAATCCAAGAATAACGGGTATATTGATGTTATAACCCCACACAACTTTTACCCCTCATCTTCGGAAAAAATACACTTCAGCCCTTCAAAACCATACTATCTTTATTTTGAACACCTTTAAGAGACAAAGCTAAGATTGAAGAAATACACTCACTTGTCTGTTCCCCCCCACAATCTTAACGGCTGATACTTCAAGATAAAATGACTTAACCAAAAGACATGTTCTCACAAGGCGCAAAAAAAAGGCCACTCTAACAAAAAGGGCCCAAAAGAACAAGAATAATGAGGCAGCCAAGAAGCATGATATCCAACAATTAGACAAAATGGTTTTCTTTTTTTCTTCAATGCCGGAACATTCAGTCACACCGAAGGTCTTTCACCCCAAGTGCACCGAATGTGGGCAGCCTGAATGTTAGTCACACCGAAGGTCTTTCACCCCAAGTGCACTAACACGGGCTAAACTAGATAACACCAAGCTCAGCTTGTCGATCATCACTACTAGGAAGTAACAATATGCAACACCAAATTCAAATCCTTGTATACATATGCATGACCAACAAAATACAACCAACTTCATAATACAACTTCATAATACTCATACCAACAAAATACAACCAACTTCATAATACTCACCAACTTAATAGAATTATAAAGATAAAGGACTTCCCTGAGAGATTTGGAAGGATTAGAAGGATAACACCAAGCTCAGCTTGTCGATCATCACTACTAGGAAGTAACAATATGCAACACCAAATTCAAATCCTTGTATACATATGCATGACCAACAAAATACAACCAACTTCATAATACTCACCAACTTAATAGAATTATAAAGATAAAGGACTTCCCTGAGAGATTTGGAAGGATTAGAAGGATAACACCAAGCTCAGCTTGTCGATCATCACTACTAGGAAGTAACAATATGCAACACCAAATTCAAATCCTTGTATACATATGCATGACCAACAAAATACAACCAACTTCATAATACTCACCAACTTAATAGAATTATAAAGATAAAGGACTTCCCTGAGAGATTTGGAAGGATTAGAAGGATAACACCAAGCTCAGCTTGTCGATCATCACTACTAGGAAGTAACAATATGCAACACCAAATTCAAATCCTTGTATACATATGCATGACCAACAAAATACAACCAACTTCATAATACAACTTCATAATACTCATATCCCCCCTCAATCTTGTGGTTAGTTACAAAAAATATAAAGATAATTGAATGAACAAAAGATTAAAGGTTACATGAATATCGACAACAAGATTGAGGATATAGAAAAAAAAAATTGATTACCAACAGCCAAAAAACAGAAGTCATAAAACGAAGCATGTCATAACATCATCATCAACAAAAAGTCTTTCAACCAATGACAATGAGGAGAAAAGCATTAGAAAAGCAAACAATCATAACAGCCAGATCTATAACAAACAATCATAATCAACAAAATTGTCCGGGACAACATTAGACATATATCAAACAATTAGAATTGGAAGGAATATAATGACTAATCCAACTTAACCAAAAACTTTTACAACTTCACAAGTAAGTCAAACAACTAAACATGCAAAGAACATAAAGACTAATTTGAGTTAAGGGAAACATTTATGACCTCACCACAAAAATCAGGGGCAATTTAAACCCAAACCAAACATCCATCACCGTGCAAAGATAATGTAAAGATAAAAAAATAAAACGGTTTTCTTATAAGTAAAAAACCACCTTACTGAAATGTGGACTTTGTATCCACACTCAAATAAGAAAAAAACTTCAATCATTGCCTGCACCAATTTGGACTACAGTCTCATGGTCAACAACAAAACATGTATGATTCTAAATCCAATACAAGAAAGATGGCTCTAAACAACCATCATACTAACCACAATTCAAAAATATCCAAATATCAAGAGTCACAAAATCACCACCAAACAAGGAAAATTACATGATTCCTCAAGATTTTGTATTAGACATGGAATCAAACAGTTTTTCTAGAAACATGAGATACAAATCTCTAATTGAATAGTAGACTTTTTATTCCACATCCAAAAGAGTATGACAACAGAGATAACAGTCACAAAATTCACCAAGACATATAAAACATTAGATCATAATAAGCAGAAGTAAGATGGTAAATATTCCCAACAATTCTACCCAAAAGACTTATCAATACTAAGGTAAATACCCAAAAAGGGGCTGCCATAAAGGCTAAGAATGCTCATAACACATAAAAAGGGGCTGCCCAAAAAGGGGCTGCCATAAAGGCTAAGAATGCCCAAAACACATAATGAGGGGCTGCCATGAAGGCTAAGAATGCCCAGAACACATAATGAGGGGCTGCCATGAAGGTTAAGAATTCCCAAAACACATAATGAGGGGCTGCCATGAAGGCTAAGAATGCCCAATAAAGGTGAAAAGGTGAAAAGTGTGAACGGTTACGAACAGACTAAGACCCGCATATAACAATTGGTCAAACTAATCAACAACTAATCTGGGAACCATTTAAGAGAAGAGACAGAAATTTGGCAGAGCACATTAGATAAACATATTTCAAAATTGGCTTAGACATGAGAAAATAAGACATATATGACATTTGGCTAACAAATAATGTGAGAAAATAAAATGGTGGAACCAACAAGACCACACAAAGAAACCAAGATAAGGAGAGGCTGCCAGAGAATGCTTAATATAAGGCTAAGATACAAGGTTGTCATGAAGATCGAATAACCTTGAGAAATAGGACTAATAAGATCATTTTTTTAAAAAGGTACACCAAATCTAACTTCGGTACAAGTTAATTGACAATAAGATTAAACCATGTTCCCATATAAGTCATGTAGCCATCAAGAATGAGCTAGAAGCAACTAACACACATGACACATCAATTGAGGAAAAGAAGTTAAATCACCAGGTCTATGACAGAAAATATGAGAGTAAGAGACACCAATTTGCGAAGGATAAAATAAAATAAAAACGCATGGGATAGACAAAACACAAGCTAACAAAGAAAAGGAAAGAACCAGACAATCCTAGTTAGCCAATCATATTTCAATCAAACTTGAACAAGACAACTTGCATCTTTTTCTCCATGACCGCAAAAATGAGTTCCTCATACATTCAACTTCATAACCAACAATGAACAACTTGGAGTACAAAACTAAACCAACAAAACGAACTTTAATTACATATTGCAAAGTGATAATCTTAACTTTAATAATGAGCATGTTCAAACAAGTGAATAAGATTCTCCTCTTTTTCTTTCATTCAGACAATATTAAAGGACAATTTGCAAAACACTTGAACATGTCAATCTATCTAAGCGCTAGCAAATAATTTTCAGACCAATTTTTTATCAATCGTAGAAGATTGTCTATCAAACATTCACACAAGCACATATATATAAGCAGAGATATCAATAAAAGCACTTGATGCTAACCATATCTTATTAACAATAATCTCAAACACAATAACTATTTTGTGTCATACTTGAATATTAGAAGAATCCAGCAACAAACTCAATCGATAGGCAAGAATCATGAAGAGTAACCACATCAATGACAAAACAAAAGAGCACCATAATGTATGCTTTATGAATTCTTAACCAAGAAATATATATCAGACAAGTAAAAGGGACAATCAAACAAATAAACAAGAAGAAATGAAGATGAATACTAAGGGTAAACCTCTTTTGCAGAATAACACGACATGCATATAGCCCTTTTAGTTACAAAACAATCTTATGCATAAGTCTTGAACATATCAGCAACAAAATCCACTAAACAAGTACCATCACAAAGAAATAAGCAGGAACGAAAGCATAAAAACATTACTGATGAGAAGCAGCGCAAGAATTTAACCAGGCAATATGAGACGTGAGACCAATAAACCGAACCAGAACAACAAGAGCAATAAACAAATTAAGCAAAGCATACACTAAAAGAAAACCTAGATGCCTAAATGCAACACTTAAACAAGCAAACAGGGGATGACTCTCCCTGTATCTCCCTGTCTCACGCTTAACCAAGTGCTGGTACTCCTAACCCAGCCAAGAAATGCCTAATGTGAAAAGATAGGAAAAACAAAGGTTTAGCTAAACTCACAGTGGAGGTACTTTATAGAAAATGATCCAAGCAATACAGTCTTGTAACCTTCAAGGATTACATAGACAGGAAAAAGAAAAAACCCCCCACCAACCCCCCCCCCCCCCCCCCCCCACAGTCTTGTAACCTTCAAGGATTACATAGACTGTTTAAGGAAAAAGACAGAGTGGCAATCAGATAGCAAAATGGGCCCAAGTTCTTGTAACTTTCACTTCGAATTACATAACTCATCAACGAACAAGACCACACCGATCAAAGATTTCTCCCCAGCGCGAGATACAGAATAACTAGCAAAATATACTCTCTAATGGAACAATATCCAAATCCAAGAACATATAGTCCACAAACAACCAGGGATAGAAAACGTCGATCGAGTGAAAAAAAAAACTTGAAAAACAGCAGTAGGTCGGGGTCGCCAACAGTAACTTCACACAATCTAAAGGGGCAATATGATCCCGAAGATGCCAAAGCCCCCAAAAATTATTATTATTATTACAACTATTATTATTATTATTATTATCATTATTATTATTATTATTATTATCATTATTATTATTATTATTATCATTATTATTATTATTATTATATTATTATTGTTATTGTTATTATCATTATTATTATTATTATTATTATTATTATTATTATTATTATTATTATTATTATTATTATTATTATTATTATTATTATTATTAATTCGTTTATACATTTTTGGATGTTAAATTTATATATATAGTCACTTTATATATTAATTATTTGATATTATTATTATTATTATTATTATTATTATTATTATTATTATTATTATTATTATTATTATTATTATTATTATTATTATTATTATTATTATTATTATTATTATTATTATTATTATTATTATTATTATTATTATTATTATTATTATTATTATTATTATTATTATTATTATTATTATTATTATTATTATTATTATTATTATTATTATTATTATTATTATTATTATTATTATTATTATTATTATTATTATTATTATTATTATTATTATTATTATTATTATTATTATTATTATTATTATTATTATTATTATTATTATTATTATTATTATTATTATTATTATTATTATTATTATTATTATTATTATTATTATTATTATTATTATTATTATTATTATTATTATTATTATTATTATTATTATTATTATTATTATTATTATTATTATTATTATTATTATTATTATTATTATTATTATTATTATTATTATTATTATTATTATTATTATTATTATTATTATTATTATTATTATTATTATTATTATTATTATTATTATTATTATTATTATTATTATTATTATTATTATTATTATTATTATTATTATTATTATTATTATTATTATTATTATTATTATTATTATTATTATTATTATTATTATTATTATTATTATTATTATTATTATTATTATTATTATTATTATTATTATTATTATTATTATTATTATTATTATTATTATTATTATTATTATTATTATTATTATTATTATTATTATTATTATTATTATTATTATTATTATTATTATTATTATTATTATTATTATTATTATTATTATTATTATTATTATTATTATTATTATTATTATTATTATTATTATTATTATTATTATTATTATTATTATTATTATTATTATTATTATTATTATTATTATTATTATTATTATTATTATTATTATTATTATTATTATTATTATTATTATTATTATTATTATTATTATTATTATTATTATTATTATTATTATTATTATTATTATTATTATTATTATTATTATTATTATTATTATTATTATTATTATTATTATTATTATTATTATTATTATTATTATTATTATTATTATTATTATTATTATTATTATTATTATTATTATTATTATTATTATTATTATTATTATTATTATTATTATTATTATTATTATTATTATTATTATTATTATTATTATTATTATTATTATTATTATTATTATTATTATTATTATTATTATTATTATTATTATTATTATTATTATTATTATTATTATTATTATTATTATTATTATTATTATTATTATTATTATTATTATTATTATTATTATTATTATTATTATTATTATTATTATTATTATTATTATTATTATTATTATTATTATTATTATTATTATTATTATTATTATTATTATTATTATTATTATTATTATTATTATTATTATTATTATTATTATTATTATTATTATTATTATTATTATTATTATTATTATTATTATTATTATTATTATTATTAAATCTATTATTATTATTATTATTATTATATTGTTATTATTATTATTATTATTATTATTATTATTATTATCTTTATTTTGAACACCTTTAAGAGACAAAGCTAAGATTGAAGAAATACACTCACTTGTCAACAAGTGACTCCACTCCTCATCTGCACGCAGTCTTGTTAGTTATGGGGTTGTAAATAGATGACACGACACGATACAAAGTCCGTCCATTGCTTAACTAAGAAATTGATTGAACGCTGACTTGCCCATTGCATCCTCCAAAAATTAGCATCTCACACCACAGTTGCCAAGCCCGAATACTGTGAAAGAAGGCGCAATTTAAGTGATACTCTATCCCTTTCACATATTTGACAGATGTCTGCATCAATTGGAATAATGCCTCAATTGACCAACAGCCTCTTTAATGGAACCCAAAATTCCAAATAGAAGCTGCTTCACGAGTGTAACATCCGTGAATTTTGACCCGTTGACTTTTGTGTAATTTGACTAACAAACTTGTTGAATGAAATAATTGGGCCCATTTGTGATTATATGACTATGTGGTATGTTGGTCGGGTCGTTGTATGTGTAGTCGGTATTTAAATGTGTAATTAATTGTATTGTGACTTGAGAGGGGAAACGGGTCGGCCCGTGGGTAGTCCATGACCCACCAGCCCCCCAAGACCCATTTCTCCCCCTTATCTCTTTTCCCCCTCTCATTTTCTTATCTATCTATCTTTCCTCTCTTTCTCTCTAAGTAAAAAGGCAAGGAACCACCTCAATTCATTTCTTCACCCTCATTGCATCAAATTAGTGTTTTGGAGCTACCATAGTGCAAGAATCATCATCATTGTTGCCTCATAATCTTCATTTAATCATAACTTGAAGTTTCTAGTTCAAGCTTTGCCCATTTAGACCTAAATTGGGTTCTAGCTCAAGGAGAGGTTTGTGTAAGTCTAATTCAACTCTTTTACTTCCATTTATGCTTGTTTTTATGTTTCTAGTCGTTTTGATGTGATTCCAAGACTTGTAAATGGTAAAAATGGAAATTAGGGTTAGGGCTAGGGTTTGAATGATTTGTGAGTGATTATGATGTTTTGGTCGAATTTATGGGTTGGGTTATGTGTATTTATGGTTAATGATGTTTGATTATACTTCAAAATGGGTTAAAAGTCTTTACAAATCGTTTTGGTATGATTTGGGTCGAAATTGGGGTTTGGGTTCTTATTTTCTGCACTTGTTGCTGCTGGTGGTGTTGCTGCCCAGTATGGGGCGTAACCTACGCCCCTTAGGGCCGTAGGTTACGCCAGGTCTAATTCTATTGGGCGTAGGTTACGCCAGTTTGGCCGTAGCTTACGCCTATCCCTATCTTCAATTTTGACCTTACGCCAAAATCTAACTGTTTACGCCAACCTTTACGCCAAAAATGACATTTCTAGAGGGCCGTAGGTTACGCCCATACTGACCGTACCTTACGCCCAGTCAAAACTTGCCCAGCGTAGCTTACGCCCCTTTCCTCCGTAGCTTACGCCTGTTGTAAAAATGCCACCGTACCTTACGCCCATATTGACCGTAAGTTACGGCCTTTGTAATTCTGAACTTACCTTGTTTGACCTAGTTTGACTTTCTGGACCTTTTTACGCGTCGAGCCTTAATCTAATTCACTTCTTATCTTACTTAACAATGATTAAGAGTCTTAGAAGTCACTTAACGTCGAGAACCACTTTGGAAATTAATTAGGGTTTTTGCCGTGAAATTGTTAAGTTACGTATATGTGTTTATGTATGTTGATGTGAATGAATGATCGATATTTAGGTATTGGACGCACGGAGAACATTGTACTTCCTTAACTCGACTTTATATCGACTTAACTTTTCATAAATCATCGAGGTGAGTTTCGTATCTCCCTACTCGCTTGAGATTCGGGCTGAAAAGTGTAAACTTGCGTGTTTACTTACGTTGCTGATTGATTGAATGACTTGGTTTATGTTTGTTAAGTATTTCGTTAATATTAGGATTTGACGTGCATACATGATAGTCGGTTATACCTTCATTGGGTTTTAGATGTGGTGGGAAGGCTGCGGGTGACCCTATATATAAGCATCTGGGGCTCGAAGGAAGTAGAATCCTCTTAAGTGTATGTACGTATAGTTGGTTTAAGTTGAAATTATTGATTTACGATCGGTGATTATTGATTGTTGGTTCACGTTCGTTGAATGTTGATTAGTGGCTTATAACTTACGATTGTTGATTGTTGGTTCATGACGGATGCATTTACATTTGATTGTAAACATTGCATACATTATTGATAACCCTCGGCAGGGGATTGCCGACATCCTGGTGCATAGATGTATGCACCCATTTTGGATGTAGTGCCTGACTCCGAGTATATAGACATATATATCTCGATGATTTTGAGATACAGCCTTGTTCATTGTGATGACAGAAGGGTATCGTTGCATTGGTGACTGGCGTTCACGCATAAGATAGGCATGTTGACTTATTTATGCATTTGGTACTTGCATTTGATATTCATATCATTGAGCATTCATTTACACGCATTTACGTACTTATGAAATTTTGTTGATTGAATATTGTTGTGTTACTTAGAGGCTCACTGTAAGTCACGTCTAGCCTCTACTTGTACATTATGATTGTTGTTTATGGTTCCTTGGGGACCATTACTACGAACTCACCAACCTTGTGTTGACTATGCTTAGTACACTTTTCAGGTAATCAGGTTAATCCTGGGCGTGGAGTATAGTTGCTTGCTTGCTGTTTAACCCGGGCATTGGACTTGATGAATCAAGGATTCATAGACCTTCTCTTTTGCATTATACTTAGGATTAATTGCCATCTTTTGAATGCTCCTTTGTAACCTTGATGGTTATTGCTCCTTTTGTATTTTGGGTACTTGTTTCGTCTTTGTAATGGATTCACTGAATCTTTATTTGCATTTAGTTTGTTCTATTGTAATTCCACCTGGTGCTATGTGTTTTCCGTGATATTCCGAGCCTCGGCTTGGGGTGTTACAACGAGATATCCCATGGACTAAGAAGTTTTCAAAAAAACTTTTGCAAGAATACTAATCATTCTTTTCGTAAGCCAACTCGTCATTTGCTTCAGCTGCAAGGACTTTCTTGTTAAGAATGGCCACGTCGTCATTGTAAACTCGTTTTCCTGATCCTCCAGTCAAAAAGTGCTTGATTCTCCGATCCTCTAGACCCAAGCTGCCTGCTTTTTTTTGGCTTAGTAATTTGATCCAAGCAAACCCTTGTCCTCCACTCCTGCTCCAAAAGAATCGGCGTTCTTTCTTTCCCTCTCTTTACTCGTTTACAAAAGCTGCAGGCGCAGAAAACACAGAGAAATAGTAATTGGCCTAGACATTGTTTCTTGAGAACCATACATTTTACCTTGACCTAACTTTCTCAATTAGCTTCACATGGTGTGTTATAAGGATTAGCACCAATTGGCCATGCTAATAAGAAAAAGTAATCCAAACATCCCCATACCTTAACCATCTCATCTTCAAATACATAACACATTTTTTCATAATAACCTTAAGATATAGTTTACAATACATGTGACAAGGAATTAGAAATAGGGCCACCACCTGCATTCCACCACCGGCCTCTTGACGAATTAGAAATAGCTATGTTTTGATAATGCCCTCATCTGAAAAAGGAAAACAAAGAACAGTGTGATTTACAGAAAAAAAGATTTAAATGCGGTTTGAATTCAATGTATAATCAATAATGCACAACAAGGGATAAAATCTGAACTAACCTGGCAGTTACCATCACCCGTAGCTGTCTTTTCGTCAGAATCGTACCTGTCAAGCCTAATAATACCAGCATTGAATGATCAGATTCAGCATACTTTTCTTTTTGTGCAAATTGGAAAAAATTATTAAGTCATCTAGTGCCTCTCAAGAAGCATCCCCATAGGTTGGGTTGGAAGAGGTATGAGTTCAAAATGCTCGTAGGTATTTGTAGGGGGCTGTAGCATAAACAATACACATAATAATGATGCAAAATATGAATAGAATTCATAGTAAGCATTATCATATCTGCTAGGTAATCACATTTCTTTTCAAGCAGTACATAAGTAATTTTTTTGATGCACAAAATAGGATCCAACAACAGCATCGCTTGCAAATTCCAACTTTTATTTTCATTTTCAAAAAATACAATTATACATAAATCCACACAAATACCACATATATTTACAATTTTATTCATCATAAAACTATAGACTTCACTACCTAATTAAACTAGGTAATAAATCCACCAAAGTGGAAAGCCTTAACCGGATGTTTGGTAACAGGGAAGCTCGAAAGCTGTTCCGGCCCGCCCAGAGATGCCAATCATCTCTCCTACTTATGAACACAACCCGATACTAATCTTATTACCCATTGTCACTTTCGAACGTCACTAGCACCCTCAACCACTGATTAGTCTAAGCCTTCGGTTTTAAACCTCACCTTACAACTAAGGATGGGCATGAGACCGGTCTCGTTCCATATCGGTCTCGAAAATCGCCAAAACATAATACCGGTCCCAGTCTCATATAGGCTGTATCGATACGAGACCGTGAAAAACCCACAAACTACGGGATTTTCTGGTACTGTTCCGGTCCCAATCCCAAAAACCACCAAAAGCGAATACAAATTGGGATTCGGTACCACTACTCGAGATTTTTTCTCATCCATATTTACAACACCACTTTTTTTAAAAATATACATTTTATCTCACATTTTTACCAATGGGTTGGTGACTCATTGTTAAGGTCTTAAACACTGGTGTTTTTCGTCCGGTTCGATTCACACTTCTCATATTTGTGGGGTGGATTAAAGTGGTTTTTTCAGACACTTGTGTAGTTTAAGAGTATGAGCAAATCTTGCCTTTCTTTTTTTTAAAAAAACAACCTTTTATCTCACTTTTAACACTAAAAAACGAATAAAACGAAAAAGAAGCCAATATGTTGAACACGGTGGTAATCAGAGATAATAAACCAATTCTAAGCATCATATACATTTAGTTCCACCGATTATTTGGAAACTTATAAATGAAATTCACAATATATATGGTAGTGGTAGTCGACATGTAATACAGTAACTAAATTTAAATAATTCAAACTTAAAAGATTGTAAATAAAGTTCATAGATTGCAATGAATTTTTAACAAGCAAAAAAGATGCATATCTTAACAATTTAAAGTTACCTGGTTTAATATTTTATGAAAGTAGTCTAACCCACATTGTACATTGAAGACCCGAACTCCAGGAGAGAAATATGGCATCTCGTAAACCTCACCGCTAAAGATCCGTCACCGGAACCACCGCTGATCGGATCTGCCGACTAAGATCTGTGTGTTTTTGGTGGTGTTGTGTGTGTGTTGGTGAGTGTTTGTCTTTGGTGATCGGATCTGGCCGAAAAGTCGTCTAGAATCGGAATAGTTCGTTTGATACTGAAAAATATTGGTACCAAAATGAATTTCATTAGTTTTGGTTTCAGTATAGGTTTTTGGGTATTGTTTGATTTTAGAAATATTTTGTAGTATAATTTTAATCTTAGTTCATGTTGACCGTATGATAGTGTTATATTATTTATATTTATTATTACGAGCATGGTACCCGCGCAATGCGGCGGCGATGACATTAGTTGCGATGTGGTGGCGTCGACGGATGGTGATGGCGTCGGCGTCAAGTGGTGTAGGAAATTGATACAAAGATATTTGAAATTATGAATAGTGAATATATTTTTTAAAAGATTATGTAATGATTGTGTAAGTTAATTAATTAAGGGTAAAATGGTAATTTCGCATGTCCCAAAATTGTAAACTTTTCAACATAGGGGTATAATTTTTATATAGTAGTATAGATTATAATTATTATTTGTTAATTATATTAGGTAACTAAGAAGAATAAAGACCCTGAAAAACCATGAACGACCAAATTTCACCGCATATAAGTTAAATAATTTTTGATTTGTTGTACTATAAAAAATTGAATTCACCTAAGGATCCTTCTTAATGTTGTAGTTAACATTAGGATTTTTGACCATTTGTCTTAATAAAAACGAGCTGTCATTATGAAAAAAGGAAACATAGGTTGGTGATTTCCTCATAGTATAAACTAGTTTATAAACACGCGTTGCCGCGGAAACCAGGCTAGCTAGAATATATAATAGTATTAGTTTAATGTAAATACAAAAAAGTAAAAAATATATAACACTAATAAAAGTAACATATAAGAACAATAAAAGTTATAGGGTATATAAAAACATAGAATATCGTTCATAAAAAAAAACATAGAATAAAACAATTACTTTAGTAACGCAAATAATGACACTCTGACGATGGTGATATAATGTAGTGTCTTCCTTTTAATGTTACATGAACGCATAATGTAAATATATAATATATTAAAACACGTTATAGATAACCAAATGTCTAAAAATGGAGAACGTAAACGTGTGAAAGTAGTTGGACAGAAACATGAGAATTCAAAAGTTCCGTGTCAAAAATTGAAAACAAAATCTTTGATAAGGGCTAAAAATTAAAAGATAGAATTTTAAGGGTAAAATATCAAAATTGATAAAAGTAAAAAGAGTTGTACCTAATATAAAAAGACTTGTACAAATCATATTAGTTTTTAGTATATAGATAATAGCACATTGATATACTCTATTTGCATATTGAAAATGATATACTATTGATATACTCTATAAGATATTAAAATGATATACTATTGATATACTCTATTTATATTAAAATGATATACTATTGATATACTCTATTTGCATATTAAAATGATATACTATTGATATACTCTATTTGCATATTGAAAATGATATACTATTGATATACTCTATAACAAATTGACTACCCGTTATATCTACTAAAAGGAAATCGATCAGCAACACCAACCTTAATTTCCTTCTTTCATAATGACAACTCGTTTCTATTATGTTTGACAAATGGTCAAAAATCCTTGCGTTAGGCTGCAATATTAAGGAAGTATCGTTATCGTTATGTGATGAATTCACATTTTACTAGTATAGCAAAGCAAACATTATTAACTTACAACATGTGGCGGAATTTAGTCGCAACTAGAACTTTTATCCGGGCGTTGCCCCGGATTGCCGTCGCATCATGCAAACATAAATCCAGCATTACCCAACTTTGTAAACTATACTTACAACTTTGTAAAAGTAAACTATATTTAAGTTTATATAAAAATGTTAGACTAAAGTCAAAAAACCAAAAAAGTTAAGTGGTAAAATACGAAACTCTAAAAGCATACAATTGTATAAAAAAAAAATTAAGAAAAAAGACAAAATAGCTGACGTCAGACGACGTCACCGAGTACTGTAGCTAAAGTTGTCCTTTTTTATATATGTATATAGATAATGGTATTTCCGTTTCTTTTTTCTCCTTATTACCTAATATGATTACGAAAACATATGAAAATAATAATTAATATAGCATTATCATACGATCAATCTTATATTTATATAACACAATTGACAATTTTAAAATCAAACGACACCCAAAAACCCATACCGAAACCAAAACTATTGAAACCGGTACGAACTAGTATTTTTGGTACCAAACCAACTATTACCGATAACATAACTTTTCTTGATTTCTGGTCCGAATTCGTGGCTTGACTATAGTAGAAGCAATCAGGATAACATAATGAAAATATATTATGCATTGCATTGTAGAATTGAAAACAACGTACTCCCTCCGTCCCATTTTAATTGTCTTATTTTGACTAGTCAAGTCTTTTTATTTAAACTTTGATCGTAAATATCTCTGTTTGTGTTATAAATTAGTTGATGAAAATTATATCTATGAAAAATACATTTAAAAATCAATCAATTCATATATGTTCTATCAAATATTATATAAAACAAACAAAAATATTTACAGTCAAAGTTGAAAAGAAAAAAAAGTCGAAATATGACACTTAATATGGGACGAAGAGAATAATACAATAGACAAGACCTAAACCAAATTCAGTCAAATGCAAATGACAATATAAAGGAAATTCAAGAATTAACACCACTAAAACAAGAAATCAATGAAAACTTCCATCTGCTGCGTAGTTCAAGGAAACATAATTTTTTTAAAAAAAAGTAAAAAATTCTATTTCAGAATTTACAAGAAGTTCAATAAAAGTATAAAACATCATACTGGATCAAAATTTTAAAAGGAAAAAAAAAACAGAAAACATCTCCATGATTAACAAATTCCAAAGTAAAGACATTTAATCATTAACAATAATTTCAAGATAGATACATTAACTTGAAAAATGTGTTAGTCTTTAATTATTTAGTATGGCAAATGGTCAAAAATTTCAAGTTTATGCATTGTTTGACCCTAAAGTGCTAAATGAACCTTTTGGGTCTACCCAGATAGCAAGTTTGAATACAAAAGTCAAAATGCAAAATGCATCTCTAATAATTAAGACGCAGGAAATGTAATGAAAATCATCATCACCCACAATGTTAAGTTAATTAGGCACCATGATAAAATTAACCTTTTGTCATTATGGATCCTTGTTTGATATGCAATGAGAAAACATAAGCATTAAAGATATTTTCTCATAACCAAGGGTTGACTCAGTACAAGATGACCCTACTGTTTGACACCTAGGATCCGATGTCACTCGGTGTAAGTGTGTAACTGACTCTCATCACAGGTTGCACCCATAAACTTAGCCACCATATGGGTCAAATACCACAATTGGTTAAAGCTTTGATTCATCATACGTAAAAAACTGAAAATCAAGACAAATTAAATAAACCCAAATGGTCAAATTAGTGCTTTACCTTTTCAAATTACAAAGTCTCAAATTGTCCCAAAATCAGTTATTTACGACTCGCAGAACCACGATCAATTCTTGCAAGAACAATGAAACGTAAACAATAGTTGTAAACGGAAGTAGTCCAATCAAAAACGATTTTATCACTGTAGGCCTGTGTTTGATAGAATTCCCCTAAGCAGATTCGTCGGCTGTTCCTAGGGTATATATACCGGTTCAGAACAACATACTGCCAAACGATGACCGGAACGGGGGCTGTTTTAGAAAACAAGTTTGCCCTGTGTGTATTTTGTTTTCAGCATATGTATTAAGAGGACTTATACACAATGAAAACTGAAACTGGATGTTATAATGAATATCATTTAACAATTAATGGTGATTGTTATTAATGATCCATCATACATAACCAGTTCGGAACCCAAGAAGTCTTGCAATGCGAACAGTATGTTCTATGGAACCCGTCTAAAAACGGGTCAAGTACATGGGTCGAAAATTTCCAGGTACCGCACGGGTTCGGAGCTCCATGTGTGTCCACTTTGATTCCTATACCAATGTGGGACAAGTGGAATGTACTTCCAACTTTTGCACCAAACGCACAACTTTGAGATTCAACCTGATTCACTTTTAGTCCAATTTAGACACGTCTTAGTTCTTTGTGTTGCTCTAGGCAAAGACTACAAACCCACCAAAGAGTTATCAATATACGTCATTGGATCATATATTTATGGATGTCCAAAGTTGATTAAAACACACTTTTTCCAACGGAATATGAACAAGAAGGAACACAGGTAGTCATTCGTACTCGTACACAGCAAAATGGAGTGATTGTAAGACAATGTATGATTCAATGTTCATCAACTAGGCAGTTAGTCTAACATATTTAACATTAAGAGAAACAAAAAATATATATATATACATGTCAACCAAGAATTAAGAAGAAGAGATCATATAATTTTCACAAAGATATAAGTTAAAGTTCTCACCAAAACCAGTGAGAAATTATTAATTAAAAAGTACATCCATAGATATAAATATAAATATATGGATATATAGCAAGCAAGCAATTAAGAAAAATTAAACAGTGCTCCCATACCCCACTTATGGATTGATTAACTAAGAGGACGATGCTCCATCTTTCTTCGCGCCTGATTCGGCATTATTCTTCTTCTTCTTGTGCTGCTTTTTCTTTTTGTTTTTCTTTGCAGTCGTGTTTTCGGAAGCAGAGGCATCTGTAACATGAGCAGAAGCATCGGAAACATGTTTCTTGTTCTTGTTCTTCTTGGGGGGGCAAACAACGGGCTCAGTAAAATGCTGGTCACTAGGAGTGGTATTTTCGACCAATTGAACAACAAACTCAGTTGTGGGCATCATGTGACTGTTACCTATCCCGTTCATTCTGTTGAGCCGCTTTTTACGCTGATATTCTCCCAAGGCACTCATACGGGCACAATCCAGCGGTGTCATCACCCCGTTCATTGGCCTCCATCCCTCCTTCAACCACGCTGGCTGTGGGGCCCCTTCCCCCCACTTCCATGGATAGATCGATGGGTCGTCAAACATAGACATAGCGTCCATACGTCGTTCCTTAATTAATTAGGGTAGTTATTATTATGGTTTCATTTTTAATTGGGGATTATGGAATTATTATGATTATTGGTGAAAATCGATCCATCCAGTTTATTTTCATGTTTTTCAATAATTACCCTTTTATCTGTAGTGTATTACGCAAATTGTTCCTGTGGTTTGTTTCATTTTCACAAATAATCCTCTAAAAAATTTAATAATACCCATGGTTGTTGGTTTTTCCTAACAACTGTACATCCTTTTAGCCAACCGCGTTAGATTATCTCCGTTAACTTCTCAAAGTTATTTCCCCACTTAATTAATCTTTCCCAAATCTCCATGTTAAGTTTTATAACCTAACATAAAAAGTTATCTTTTTTAAGAAGATTAACAATAACCATAGCTTTAAATGAAAACTACATATATATATTGTGTCCAATTATTGTACTACAAAGTCTACAAACCTAAAATACATGCACAAATTTATCACAACCACGTATATCCTTCTTCAAA
The DNA here is from genome assembly GCA_034093135.1 of Erigeron breviscapus. Taxonomy (NCBI): domain Eukaryota; kingdom Viridiplantae; phylum Streptophyta; class Magnoliopsida; order Asterales; family Asteraceae; genus Erigeron; species Erigeron breviscapus. The sequence continues at coordinate 50,240,653 of CM067169.1, forward strand.
TCTTCATTCAGTTGCACATGTTAGACATTTTCTTCGACTCATCCAACACAAATTATAAATATTATTCTTCTCATTTTTTCATCTTTAACAAACATCTATTAAAAGTTTTGTTAATTAGATATATTCTGAAAAGTAGATATCATTGAATACAATCATTAGTTTATGAGTTAGTAAATGAAAACTTACTCAACTCTCTTTAATACCGAAATTTACCCTTTTATTTTCTTTAGGAGGTCCACCAAAAGATGTCAAAATCTCCAAACTAACCACGTTACGCTACCAGCAACATCTATAACAAACAAAATATCTTAAATACATAACAAGTTTTAGTTAAATAAATAAATAAAATAATATGTTTCTATTCAATGAAAATTACCGTGCATCATGAAAATCATCGTGTATCAATATATAAACTTGTGTTTCGTGTATCAATTTTATTTTGATTTAAAAGTCAATATCTTATCCAATTTCTTTTAATTTAATACTTGTTTTAAAATAACCAATCCGGAAGAAAATAAGGTAAAAGTGAAGATTTGAGCCCAGATAAATATACGTATACCACTGACATCTTAATAGTTTAATTGTGAAAGCTAATCTAGATTTCCACGTCGGTAAAATTTAAGTAATCTATACTATCTAATAAAATAAACAACATATTTTTTCTTCTTAAATTTTTGGCCTTTGAAAAACCAAAAATACTCTTTTCCTATATTCACTAATTTAAACATCTCCATCTAATATACCTATAATACCCTTAATGAATTACAATATAGATCCCCAACACTTAAATAACTACAATACAACTATTAACATCAATACTTTTACATTCACCACTATCGTCGCCTCCATCACCGTCCCCACTGTCGTCCTCACCACCGTCACGACCACTACCTCCGCCATCACTACCCCACCGCCGCCGCATTACGCGGACATAAGTCTAGTATTATAAATTAAAAGTCATAAACTAAACTCTATTATAAAAATTTATAGATTATGAAAATCTAAGTTAGTAATTATCATCATCATCGTAAAACACAATCTTATAAATATGGAAACAATGTATTTTTTAAATAAAAAAGTAAAAAAGAAAAGCTTAGTCAACTAAATCAAGAAAATTCTGCATATATGGCAATGGTATTTTACTTTCCTTTAATTTCTCAACCTTAATAACTTATAACACCTCATTCCCATAACCCTAGCCGACAAGGCATACATATATACATCGAGCATTGCCAATATTAAACAATATCATCACCAATATAATAATCGATCACGTACCACCACCGATCGACCGAGGTCATAAGAAACCAATTAATTAATTCCTGGTGTAGGTTGCGGCGCAAGGAATGGCTGACATCAAGAAGCACGACGAATTCTGCAATTATGTGATGGAAAAGGATAGGAACCGCACCGGCACGGGCGACAATGGCGACCGTTGTATTTTTATATTGAGAGGCAAGTGGGCTGAAGAACGTAAAAGGAAACTCGACGAATTGGAAGCACAAAGAACGAGGATCATTCCTCCTAAGCCGCAAATTAATCAACACATCCGTTTTGTATGGTCAGACGACGAACCTTCTGAAAACAATAATGGCCAAGAAGCAAGCAAGACGAAGGAAAGCACGAAGGAACTCGATTCCTCGCAAGGAATGGATGATGAGACCAATAAGGACTACGACTTTCGCAGTTTTCTGATGGAAAGGATTAAACGGTGTCAACCAGGCGACCATTATATTCATATGTTGTTGAATATACAGTTAATTACAGTAGTTGATTTTGCCGTGTTGCTAATTAGTAAATTGAATATAATTAATTTAAGATGAAGGCTTTTCCTGACCCCGGCCCCAAGACATTTAGACTTTGTGTGACAAAAGATAACTTGGTTTTACACAGAGACTAGCTACTTTAGGCCGGTTTCTATGGTGTATATATTTCTTGCTCGTCATTATTGGTGTCGTGCTCCTTATCAATAGGCACCAACCCTATCATGGGTGGGTCATCATCTTCCTATGGCAAAAAATTGGAAATGGATCGACAGCGTGTAGAGTTTTTTATTTTTTTATTTGAAGATGGGGAGAGAGAGTTATTGATAGAATAATATGAACAAGAATAACACGGGTGTGCATGGTCGTAGTCGGTCATAATATCAAAATGGCCAGAGTGATTGTAGGTAAGACAATGCATGTTTCAATCAATCATCACATCAGCCTCATCAATAATGTTTAACTAATTAGACAATTAATTAGTTCAATATATCTAACATTAAGGGAAACAAAATATATAGTACTCGTACATATCAACCAATTTGAAGAAATACGTACAAGTAACAAGAGACTGTATAATTATTAATTAAAAAGATATAAGTTCAAGTTCTCACCAAACCGATTGAGAATGATGCATGCTCACACCCATAGATATAATTATATAATTATGCATAGATATATAGCAAGCAAGCAACTAACTAATTTAAGAGGGCAGTGCTCCATCTTTCTTTTTCTTCTTCTCCCCGGCCTGCTTCGGCATTTTTTTCTTCTTCTTCTTGTGCTTGTTGTTTTCATCATCACCGCACTCTCTCTTCCTCTTTTTGATCATGAATGTTGTTGTTCTCTTCAGAGGGGAATACAATGGGCTTAGGAGGTTGCTGATGACTAGGATTAGTGGTTGCCACCAAGGACGCACAAAGTCATTTATGGACATCATCCTCTGACGTTCTTCCTCGTTGCTCATCCGCCATTTATATTGATAGCCTACAATTGCCTCATAACGGCAAATCCAGCTCCGTCATCACCCCGTTCATTGGCCTCCATCCCTCCTTCAACCACGGTGGATTCGGAGCACCCTCCCCTCTTTCCCTCCCACGATGATCAGTAGACATACCGTCCGTCGTTCGTTAGGGTTTCTTTTTGGGAATTATTCAATTATTGGGGGAAAATCCAGATCCTGTTTATTTGTGTTTTTTTTTTCTTTCTAATTTATCACCGTATGTTAGGGTTTCTTTTTTTTTTTTTCCAGTTTTTCCACTACAACCTTACACCGTCTATTTAATCCGTTAAGTGGGGGGCAAATTCATCATTTCATCGTGTTCTCCTTCTCTCTTTCACACTCAAATCCATTTCCAAATTTCTTCTTTTCCCCTTCTTTTTATTAAACACATAGATGATGATGATGACGACGATGAAATGAAAAAAATATTGCATATTAAACTATTAAAGCCACAATCTTCTGTTCTTCTTGACAGACTTTATTTCCACGTTATCTAGTCAACATCTTGACCAACTCATAATCTAAACTTTTTAGCATTATGATTCTTGATTTGTGTTACACTATATATATATGGACTCAAGGCTTAATTAGAAAACTACAGTTATCTCCTTGTCAGGACAAGTTTTCTTATGTTTCGTAGTACTAAAACATCTCGACACAATTTTAAATATATTTAAAAAGCAAAGATGGTATGTGAGTAGAAATCACTGTAGCTAATAGTATTAGCTTTAATGCATGAAGTACAATATCTAAAGCAAGTTACCTAATAGTCAAAAAAAATCGGCTGACATGATTGAGCATCCACAAAACATTAATATAAGGCCCAAAACATAAGGCTCAAAAATATATTCTAGCCCAAAAAAACACATCACAAGAAAGTATATCAAAAACTTTTAAAAATCACACCTATATGAATGTGTATGACATAATATTTTGTTATTATAAATACATATAATCAATACATATAACCCAGATCTTTTTATAAAGAAATACAATTTTTATTTGATGCTTTAATTAAATTAGAAAGTATTTTCAAAAAAAAATTATATTTTCAATTCTAAGTGTTTTTCACTTTAACAAATAATACAAATTTGTAATCATAAAATACAAATTCTATAACAGCTTGAGTTTGTAAATGGTAAATAATGTGAGTTTGTAAACGGTAAATGACAATAAGTATAAGAACAAATAATTTGGACATTAAATTGGCCCCGCCACTCACTTCATAGGACAAGCCTCACATCTTTTATATTACATTTTCAGTTTTAGTTATTTATTCATTTTATAATAACCAACTGCAGTAAAAGACTCGATCATTTTGTTATTTTTAAAAAGTAACTTTTGCTATTTTGATTGTGAGTGAAAATTATTGTAGTTAATAGTATATGTTTACATGCATAGTGTATAAATTTTTTAAGCTACCATAAAAAATCAACCTTGCCTCAAAAAAAGTTCCAGATACTTTATGAGTGAAATTCATTGTGGCTAAAGGTATAAAAAAAAGTTTGCATCAAGTACAAGTTATATAAGCTACCTTCATCCATTTCATTTCATTTTTATGAAAATCCGAGTCCCACCACTTGCCAACCTTGGAATTTATTTGGAATAACAAATGATTATTTACCACATGACACCATCACTTATATTCTTTTTTCAGATTTTACACAAATAATTTTAAAAGTATATAAAAGTTTTAAAAAAATTGTTTATTATCTATATATAATAAATAGACACTTTATATCAACAAATATATATAGAATAATCTAAGCGTGAACAAAAACAATGTGTTTATAGTAACAAATATAATATATATTCTAAATGTTCAAAAAGACAAGAAAATGTAAGCTATTTATCAAATATCAAAAGTCTAATTTGTTTTTGACAACATATGAATAATAGTGACTTGATATATGGCATATATTGAAAAATTATTCATGTATTTGTATCCCTTTTAGTTTTAATGAGTATATGTATCAGATCATGTTTAACATAAGTTCGTTTTTCAAATGGTTATTTAAGGAAGTGATTTTTTTATCCCGCCGCGTAGCGCGGGTTATAAAATACTTGTATAGTATATATACTACAACTCTGAAACTCTTAAATTTAGGTGCTATATCTTTACATTAAAGAAAGAAAAATTATCTATCGGCTTCATCAGTGTCATCAGAAGTGGATGAGCGCCAAAATTTTGAACCAATTACTTCATCCTTTAATGAGCCAGAACAGACAGCAGTGTTAAAATCACTATAACGTATAACATCAAATTCTTGATTGTGAGCAGAAGTGACGATTCGGAAACCATCAACAGCCATTGAAGAACATCCAGAGCCATCGCCTGAGCAAATCAGGGAGTTTGTTTGATCCCCAGTGTTGGTCTCCCAGATATTAATGTGAGGGTCTTCAGGACCTCCAGTGACAATCTTGTATGGGTCCATGTGCAGGTGTGTAACTGGACCTATATGTTCATCCAGTACAGCCATTGGAATGGCTTCCCCGGTCCCTGTAGCTTTCCTTATGTCCCAAAGCATGGCTCTACACAAAAATAAACAGAAATATTTGAAGAAACACACTGCAAAAGTTACCACTATATGTAGAGGCGGAAATTTCAATGCATTATGAATGAATTGGTATGGGCTAGTTTTATCTGAAACAGGTTCAATCAAAAAAATGCTGGAAGGAAAACGAGCCAAATGGGTTCAGTGAATCAAACGAGTTGAAAGTATATTTTTAATGCATACCACCTCCTAATCATTTCATCCATACATCTTCACTAAAACTATAACAATCCTATATTTTGTCATCCAGACTAAATAATTATTTACAAAAAAAAGTTAATATGAACAAAAAAATTGTGTGGGTCAACACTCAAACCCACCCGACACAGCCTGCTTCGACCACCCGATAATGGGCAAATAAGTAGTTAATTAAGGTGGACCTTTTACCAAGTCTATGGCTATAGATGGTAAATGAATATTACACATTAAGAATGAAAATTTCATGGGGGTCGATGGAACTTTTAAGCATTTATGAATGATGAAAATATTGCAATATCAGGGAAGAGCTTAACCTGCCAAGTCCACCAGCACACGCTAAAAATTTAGAGGGCATAACATCAAGTGAATACAATCTTCCTTCGATTGTTGATGTCCTAAAGGCTGTTCTCATTGTCCTCAAGTCAACTGCTTCAATGGAAGAACCAGCAGCTATATAGAGTAACGAATCATGGCACTTCATGCCCACTGGCACGCCAGGGACAGAAGTCATGCCCACACAGCTAGAATTATGATCAGATGATGATATTGAGGCATCCCATACCCTAACCTGTTTTTAGTAAAACTATTAGAAGCTCATAACAAACATTCACACCCATTTACAGAAGGAACATAAACTAAAAAGTCTTTAACAATGACTCCAGTAACTAGACACAAGAACATAAAAGTACGGATAAAATTTGCCCCGACATGAAATAACAGATATCAGATTATAAAAGCCTACACGTATCCCAAAAATTGAGAATTCCCGGAATTATCAAACATCGTTTATAAGGATGGTTTAGTGTAAAAATACTCAAAAAATGATGGCTTTTAAAGTCAGGTTCATTGCAAATTTAGCTCACTTGGACCAAACACGAGCTCACATAGAAAAACAAAATCCCAAATATAATACCATTCAGCAAGAAAAAGCCTAATTGACACCGTGACGACAGTTGATACTGAGAACTACTAAGTCATATATAAATTGAAAAATGGAAGTGACGTAAATAACAACATCACCAGATAGTTCAACTACTGACAATACCTTGGAATCTTTTGACATGCTCACTATAAGAGAAGCCTTGTGCCTGGATAGCATACAGAAGAGAGTATGTTAAAATGAGTATGCAAGCACGCATCCACCAAAAAAGACAATCACATATTCCCCCAACATATATATGCCCAACTTTTTAAAACTTTATGAGTATCATATCGTATAATACAATTCCTTTTCTCTGCACTTCCTATACGCTAAATGCAACCTACATACTCGATTGACAGTTTTATCTAGCAAGAAAACGCGGTAGAGAAAATTTTTCATGATAGAAGTTAGCGAATGAGCCTACCTATGCATCTGCATCGGCCTCCTAGTAATTTGTTTAATGACTTCATGATTTAATAGGTACGGTCAATTGATAACTTAAGAATTTGAACTTGCTCTATCCTGATGATACAATAACTATTGACTTCACGTATAGTCAAATAATTATGCTCAAGTAATAATCTAATATCTCCAGCACCCTTCAATAAAGAATTTAAAGTTAAAACTGAAGTTCTAATTTCAAATAATGATTACTAATGATAAAATAAGTGAATCACCTTGATATGAGATGCCAGAAATTCATGTAAAATACACTCGGAGAAGACATTCATAGCAAGAAAACTATTTGAGTAATTCAATTTATAATTGGACCTCCAAAATTCTAAAAGAGTAGGATATGCATATGGAAATGATTTATACCCGGTAACAGACATCAGTACTATAGGTTTCTCGTGCCCATAAAGTGTGGCTTTCAAAGCATGCTGACCACGCTTTCCACTTGAGCTCAGTGACCAAAGGCGGACTGTACTGTCTTCACCTCCACTTGCAAAAACTTTTCCACTGCCATCACCCAGCAACTTATCAGAAAGTATAGTAACAGGACCGTTATGACCTCTGAAACATCGCTGACGACGTCCCTGGAATCAGCATTAGTAACAAACTTCACAAATCAATCAAGAATATTGAACAACAATATGTTGCGACTAAAACTGCATACGATGCTACAAAGCACATTCATAGCTTCTAGATTTAATGAATAAAATCAAAATCCCCTAGCTAAAGGTCATCATCCATACCTTCCACCATAGTCGAATAGAGTGATCAGAGCTTGAGGTGACTAAAACATTATCATTTATTTGTGCCTCGTTTCGAAATAACGATGTTTCTTTCAGAGGATACAATCTGCATAAAAAATGGCATAACTGATCATAACTATTTCACATGTTCGCATTCAACCTTTTGAGGACTTATCTACAAGAAGGTCAGTGTTTAAAGATCATACAAAATACTTCGTAAAGAAGGATTCAAAACACAGCGAAGTCTCACCTCATGCTGGTAATTCTCGCACGATGATCATTAAGTGAGACCAAACAATCATCTCCTTCTACAAGTTTATCAATACTTAAAATCTTTATGTATGGACCCTGCAAGTTCAAACAGATTATTGTGAATAGTGAAGCTAATATAAATTGCTAAAACCCTATGTAGTCAATTTCGGTGGGATCCCAGTAAGATTTCGGTTTTCAGTCCTAAGGTGGAATTCCCCAGTCCAAATTTTGGTCAACATTTTGGTCAACGAAATTTTCGGTCCAAATTCTGAAATTCCACTGATTTCGGTCCAAATTTCGGTGGGATTTCGGTTTAGTTTTTTTTTTTGGGTCCAACTTAAACACAACATAATAAACACTAATTTTTACAAGTATTATCACTAATCTATCAAATATTGACACTTTTAAGCATGACTTTTAATATTTCTATTAAGTATTAAGCATTAATTATTTATATATATAGATATTGCATAATATTAAAATTACCGAAATTCCAGATCCCACCGATATCTGTCCTTGAAAGAAACACCGAAATCCCGGTCTTTAACTACTTAACTAAAACCAAGTGCCTTTTTCCCTTGTGGGATGATCAAAGTAAGAAATATCAAGTAAAGCTAGAATAAATTTAGACACAAAATTAAAACTGAAGCAATCAACATTAAGCCTACTTCCAAAAGACAAAAAGCGTACTACCAGTCACCAGGTGTCTGCAGAACAGTATACCCCCTGATTTTATTATTGAAAACTCACAAAAGTCATTTTCATGCATACTACGTTCGCTCAATGATACAGTGAAGACTGTCTACATAGTAAAAGCACAAGTCTTTAAAAGAACATAGATTTCTTTCGACATAAAAGCTTTAGCTGATTCGAAGGGTTGCAAGATTTTACAATATACTCTCAATTACAAGAGCCTTCAGGATGAAGGTTTTCGTTGAGCCAAGTATCTCCAAATAAATGCGACAATAGCTATGGGAAAATGTCATAGAATATTTAGTATAAGTTTTGTCACAATAACATTTTGGAAAGCTAGAAACAGGGTCTCACTTCTACATGCTCATGGACCCTGATTTTTCAGTAGCGCATAAGGACACTCCAGACTAATGCATTATTCATGACATATCATACTAATCATATTAATAACAGAAGATAACCAATACAACCTCAAAACTGGACCTGGTCACCCAGCGACTTCATAATATCCGGCACCACAAGGTAGCCTGATTCACAGTACAAAAACTATACTCGCAAGATACTCCCCTCCCATATATATCCATTTTCATGATATCGATAAGACGATAACAATGAGTTGGTTTGTCCTCTAAAATCTTCCTTACTCTTGCAGTAATAATTTCCTTCTCAATACTCCCCTCCCATATATATCCATTTTCATGATATCGATGACAATGAATTGGTTTGTCTTTTAAAATCTTCCTTACTCTTGTGGTAAGTTATTGTATAATTTCCTTCTCAACAGAGACCCATCCGTTCCCAGTAAAATTAAAGACCACATAGATTCACCAAAAATAATAAGTATCTTGGCAATGATAGATTTAAATATGACTAAAACTCTATGAATGATTAAATACCCGTTTGAGATTGAAATCGCTACTGTTCTACAACCAATAATTCAATATGCTCAAGTGATTAGTATTTAGCTCAATGGTGAAAGCTGACAGGTAAAGCATGGGAAAACATTGTAAACTAGTGCAGCCCCTAAGTATTAAATTTTGCCCAAATACCTGATTTTAGCAAAATATTACCGATAACAATACTATTTCTCTAATCATGCAACCTTGCAAGTATTTGAAACTACACGAAGGAGGTATCAACTTAGACCCTCATGTTTCCCACGCTCAATCAGATTAATTATTTTATATATGCACAGTGATATGAACTTTGTGTAGAATAAAAATAATGATCAAATTACTATACCTTGAAAGTATCTGAAGGATTCAATATCACCACTAAAATAATAGTACTCATAATAGTATGATACTGTAAAAATAATAATATGCAGGGTACCTGAGAAGAAAATATAGAATTCTTGCTAAGTAAGAGATCGCTGCATTTTTCATCAGTGTGTATGAAACAAACCAGAGGGTCAACAAACTTAAATTGTTGCAAAGCATTGTATCGTGCCAAATATGCTTCTCTTACACCTAATGTTTGGGAACTGATATAGGGTTCGACATTCGGCCACCTTTCCCTGCACATAACAGTATTAAGTTCCAATTAGCACCAGTATTATATGACACTAAATAACCACATCTTCGTGAAAGACGAACATTGTACAAATGCAAAAATGAGTCGGCTTATATTTCACATGATCGAGTGGTAAATCATATTCATTTGCTCAGATATTTATCCCATTATCCAAAAGAATACTCGTCTATTTATATCTAATCTTATGATAGAGAACAAGTTAATACAGATAAGCTGCCTATGCATCTAGATTGGCATCCAACTTTAAAATATATATTACACTTGAGAGCATCAAGTATACATCTAAAATGATCTCAAGAGCCTCACACTTTCATATTACTATATTAGTGAATTCTGGAAATAGAAACTTAGTCTAAAATTTGCTACACTATCAAAGTTTGAATTTTCCAACAACCCTAACCCGCCCATGTCATACTGCCTAAGCCCATCACATGAGAGGTAAATCAAGATGACTTAGGAGTTAGGACTTAGGAGCCAATGCAAGTTAACCAGAGAATGTTTCGGATAAATGAAGTTCTTACCCAGCGCCACTAGAGATTGAACGTGCTTTAGTTCAGTTCGTTTAGTATTTGCATAGTTTCATATCAACTATTCAACTAAGTTGAAAAGCACTCGAGATCATCTTTGCATCTAGATATCTACTTTTTCTAAGTAATTTCTCTGATTCATTCCACATGAGTGATCGAACGTAACAATATTATTGAGGCTCTATCAGAAAATGGGGTTTGGACCGTTTGGTAACAATCAAATTGACTTGAATGATGATTTAATCATGATCAACTCGGTTTCTTAAGTAGTATTTCAACCCAATCAACCATAAGGTTGATTATGTGTGGTGAGTGGTGACCCATCAACCACAAGGTTTTGGGTCTTATCACCAACAAATCATTTGGTAACATTGGCCGGAAAAACTGTTAAACTAACCAAGCATACATTTTCGTACGAGGATGTTGCCCCTTGACCCTACCCACTGACTAGTCAGAAGGACCCCACCCCCCCCCCCCCCCGGACGCACAATGGGCAGTAAAACATATTCCAAACTCATATTAAGCCATATGTCGGGCACGAAATCACATTAGCTACATGAGTGTGCGCTTCGCGCCACCTAGTATGCTTAACATGATATTCCTTTGGTCTAGCATAAAATCACCTATTTTCTACGGGCAGCAAATATTACTTAATAATATTGTAAATTATAAAAATATAAATATAAATGCTTATATAACAAATTTTTCGCGATATTAATTAATGAACAGCACAATTGAAGAATAAGAACATATATATAAAGAGGAGAAATTTGCCTGAAGAGGCGTTGCCAGATGGAATCGGAGGTCAAAAGAAGGTGATAGAAGAATTTGGAGGAAAGGGATAAATTGATGATGTCATGACGAGTGAGGTAATTTGTGCATTGAACCAGTGAGTCTGTATCCACATCCGTCACTTTTGTTTTTGTTGAATCGTTGTTGTTGTTGTTAGTCGATGTTGAAGGATTTTTGTCAGCCATTACTGAATTGTTGCAATTGGAAATTTTGATTGGCTCCTTTGCTTCTTCTCTTTTTTTATCCTCCAAAAAGAAGTTAAAGATTACAGCTTTGATCCAATTATTTGAGGGGTGCTTCGCCCGGAAGTATAGGACTGTAGGGCGTATATGCAACATGAAAACTCAAAGGATATTTACGGAATTTTATGAAGTTAGGTTATGATATAAAAAAAAAAAAAAACCTTTTACCTTTGCAGTTTGTTTGGCATCTATGGTGATCGATAAAAAAGAAAAAAATAAATCTTCTAAAAAGTTGGATGTTATCGGGTTGATTGGTTGAATATAATCTTATTTGATGAATAAATTGATAATTTCATTCTTTTGAACAAATTTTTTTTCTCGATCTACATACAAAATAAACTTTAGGAAAAACTTTCCAATAGAGACATAGAGTAATAGATTTCTACGTCACCACACACCATTTTGTGCGATTTAAGATAAACATGTGGTAGATGGAGCTTTTGAATACAATTGAAAATTTTCTTTCAAATGTTAGTATATCAAAAAAAAAAAATAGCGTAACCAATCATCAATAGATAGATGGATTGAACCTTGCAGAACTTGAAACTTTATAGCCATGAGTTCATGTCAAAGTGTAAGCAAAATGCTCCCCATGTTGGATACATGGGTTCTAGGGATGAGCAAAATTACCGAAATACCGAAACCGTTCGGTATCGGTACCGAAAATGGTACCGATGGGGATTCGGTTTCGGTATCGGTTTTTAGTTTTGGTCATTTTCGTTTTCGGTATTAATCGGTTCGGTACCGGTTCGGTACCAGGAAACCGATTTGCGTACCGTTTGAGAAGAAAGCAAACGTTTTATCCTTGTCTGCTTTAATTTTTGTCACTGAAGATGCATATAATGCATCTAAGCACAATCGATCTGAAGAAACATCAAAAGTGAATGCCTCTGTTTCATGGAGATACAACTTAAAGATGAAAGATATGCTGAACAAGAGTTTAATACAATGCAATACTATGTAGAAATATAACTTAAGTCAGAAAGTAGCAAGTTAGATAGTTAAGGGACTAAATGTGTAAATATGGTTGATCAAGGTTGTTAGGGCGGTTAAGACTTATTTAATTGTATATATATAGGATATTGTTGTATATTCATTTTTTAAGAAATAAAATCACAATTTCTCATTTTTCTCTCTAAATTTCAGTTTCTAATAGGGGTGAGCAAAAACCGAACCGTAAAACCGAAAACCGAAAAAAACCGAAAAACGAACCGAAAAAACCGAAAACCGAACAAAACCAATCGGTTTGGTTTTGGTTTTCAAAACCGAACGAATCGGTTCGGTTTCGGTTTTATATACAAAAACCGATGGTTAAAACCGAACCGAACCGAAACTATATATATTAATATTTATTCTTATGCTTATGGTTAGTAAAAAAATAAAATAAGTATAGATTATTTTGAAAACCCAAAATATAAGTCACTACTTTCTTTTCACAGGAACCATCCGTTATATATAAGGGTTATAACTGGAATTTACTTATATGTTGAGGCTAAAATGAAACTTATCATAAAAAAGAAGGTTTACTATGTAAAGCAATATTAAATTGAAAGGTTAAATTTGTATATACCAAAAAACTTTAGATCTAAACCATCTAGTCGTCTTCTTCGTTGTTCCTCCCCCTGCAACTAAATATTTCATCTATGAGCTTTCACTTTTGATGTTTCTATACTTAACAAGTTCGTAACTATAGTTTTCTTTATCAAAAAACCGAACCAAAACCGAAACCGACCCAAACCGAGATAAAAGCCGAAAAACCAAACCGATAAAAAGCCGAACCAATCGGTTTCACAAAATGAAAAACCGAATTTATGGGTTTGGGTTTCGGCTTTGGGCCAAAACCGACCCATGCTCAGCCCTAGTTTCTAATAGTCAGCTTATCTTAGATAAATGACATGATTAATTTCTGTTAGCTTCCTGTAGCAGATATTTAATAAATAAAGGATGTGGAAAAAATATTTATTAATGTGTTTTAAATTTCATTACTTACTGATCTTTTTATAACAAAAGGAAAAGTGCCAAATTCACTACCAATGGCAGTGGGGCAATTACATATTATTAGTAAATATATACGTGTATTAAGACAACAAAAGCAACCAATAGCACTGGACCAATTACTCGTACATATTAATGCATATACAGTATAAGCTTGTAAGTTGTATATGTACAAGCTCTTCGGGAATTTCACATTTGACACTGTTTTTTCTACCAAAGCCAACTTGATATAAATGTTCTACCCATTGTCTTTGCCTACGTACAATGGGGAATGGAAGAACGGAATGTAGATAAATTTTGAAAAACAATTCGGTATTAAAGTGGTATTGTCCCGAAAAACCCGTACCGGTACCGGTACCGAACCGGTACCGTTATATATAGTTTCGGTACGGTATTGGTTTTGGGTTTGGGATGGTTTCGGTTTCGGTACCAATTGGGTTATTTCGAAAATTTTCGACTTTCCTTTGGATTGGAGTTTGATATATGAAAAAATAATGTCGTTTAGCTTAAATTTATCATTAAAAGAAAAATAATGTGTCAAAGACTTGTAGTTATGTAATAATGTATTGATGTACGGTTTAATAGTTAATTGGGAAGGGATTCCCTCAAGTTGTTTCCAATTTGACCAATCAAGTTGGAAACATCTTGACCCTTGGATTGAACTCAAGGGTGAAGATTCAAAGTTCTTTGATTTTAATCTAAGGGTCAAGATTTTTCTTTTAGTGAGGAATATTTTTGATATGTAACTGGCAAAAATAAATGGTTGATTAGTGATATGAGATGAAAATTATGATTGTTGTTAGTTTGAAATTGTAACACAAATATTATATTTGTTAAATCTATAATTTTATATTGTATCTAGATTAACTTCTATATAATAGTTGATCGATGTTGTTGGCGCACTCGCTCAAAATAAACTAAATACCAATACTTAGTAAGGGTAAGTCGAGTATCGTTTCCACAGGGAATCAAATGAAAGTGTTAAACAATTTGAAAGGTTAATTAAACTAGACATAAATTTAAAATCGATTGATTGAGTTGATTAAGCTAAAATTAATTGTGAACTTAACAAAATAATTCAATAATAAAAAGGTAAGACCATTCTCATGCTCCCAATTATGTTTTCAAAAGTATAACCTAACTTATATTCGTTGAAAATCACATAGACATGATTCGTTATAAGCTTGGATTGAATGAATGTTAAGAATTAATTAATTAGGTTGTGATGATTCACGATAACGAAAACCGGGGAATTGACACAACTAAATTATCCATTCATTAACTAGATTACAAGTTCATAAGAGATTCTTTCAATAATCATTGATTAACAAGAATTTGAAATCAAAAGATAGATGAAATTCATTCAAGTCATAAACATGTAATCATTCAAATAATCCAAACAACATTAGATGCAAAACACAATTAAGAATTAAACATCTAATCCAACTTGAACATAAGAAAGGTTGAATACAATTGTCTTACATAATTGTTCACATGAGAATGATCAAAAAGGAAATTAGCCTAGTATCTTCATTGTTGATTCTTCGATTAAGGCTTTAATCTCCATGAATTTGTGAATTGATGATGATTTTGGGGTGTTGAGAAAGTGAAAAACTGCTCCAGGTGTGTGAAAAGTATGAAGGATAACTTCCAGGTTCGTGTTTGAAAGTAATATAAACTGAAAAATAATTAATTCCATGAAATTCGGATTTTCCTTCAGGTGGCCACCGTCCCACACGGTGGCAGTGACCGTCCCACACGGTAAGCCAATTTTTTTGAAACATTCCTTTACGCTGCTCAAACGTCCCAGACGGTGGGTGTTAGCGTCCCGCACGGTGCTCAAGTTTTGGAGTTTTCCAGTTTCACTTTTCTTTGACTTTGCTTGACTCGTTTATGCTCCATTTAACTCCAAATTGTCACCTATGACCTGAAACACTTAAACAAACATAAAGGTGCCCCTAATCGTCTATTAACCTTCACAAAACAAGTTATTTTCATATCTTAAAGTTAGACAATTTAGGCGTTTATCACATTCCCCAACTTAAATCTTTTTCGTCTCGAAAAAGACATTCATCATGTGACAAAGTTAATTTACAATCCCATAATACTTCCTATCACCAAAGAAACACCATATAAGGTTATACCAACTATACATACTTGTAAAACTCAACTCTCAAGCAATCTTCAAAGTACACTTGGGCGAAACTAAATAATGCAAACCAAATCACATAACACAATCAACTCATAAGACTTACAACTATCAAAAGATTTACGACAAGCAAATAGAAATATATAAATGTGCAATTAAACCTAATAAACCTCAAGTTTGTCACAATACATGCATCACACTCTCACAATGTGCACTCCCCTCGGTTCATATTTTGAGTGAATTAGCAAAGATGTGCTAATATATATATATATATGAAGCTCTCAACCCATTATTGCACACTAAAAGTCATAGGCTAGTACACAAATCGAACCAAGACCTCATAACACCAAACTATCACTTCGGCATTCATACAAGATTGGTGGAAATAATGGAATGAAACATGGTAATGATTCTCATTTGGGCAATTTACTAGAATGATTTTGGGAACATTTCACTTTGGTTCTTTTTGATCAACTTACATGGATAATTGAAGTAACTTTCATTTATGACCATATACTTTGACTTTTTCAACCGGATATTGCAATTTTTGACTTTGACTTTGTTCTTTCTTCCAATTCATCATCATAAACAACACAAATTTGAACAACTACACGAATTTCATGACGAGGTGAGGTGGAATATGGTGAATTGTATGATTGTTTTCATTTTAAGCACATAATCCGGGTTAGAGGTCTCGACACGGTAAGTGCACTAGTTCTAACCTAATGTACAATAATGGGTTCACACACTATAGTCATCACGAGAAATCATGCTACGCTAACAATCTAAATAAATCGTCGACGAGGCGTTTTCTCTCATGAAATTGAAGGATATAAAGGATATAAGTGTGATACATGCATTGGACTCACAATTGGCATATTACTTAATTGTACATTTCTATGTTTTTACTTGCTAGCAACTCTATCAAGATGCTCATAAGTCAACCATGTCATGCAACCTAGCCTACACTACCTAGCCCCACTTACATGTACAAATCCAATCACAAGAGAATCTCGCCTTACAAGCATGTATAATCAATATAACTCGAATATTTTGCCCCTAAGGGTCAATTCCATACTACAAGAAAGTAAATTAACATCTAAACTAAGTACATAAAGGAAATTAACAAGAAATTGAAATCTACCTACGAAATAAAAATGCAAAAACATAAAATAAACACATAGAATCACATAGTCACACAAGAAGTACAGAAAATAAAAAGGAGGTACCAATCACTGTCGTGGACCCTGAGGTCCAAAGATCGACTCCATTAAGCCATTGTACAAAGAACGGGCCTCAAATGGAAT